>JAFIRS010001417.1:0-364942 GCA_018342105.1 Gonioctena quinquepunctata
TTTAATTTATGTCGTGTACTAACAATCCATATGCGGAACTTACGGGCTTCTTGGCCCTCATCGATGCGGAGTAGTCAACCAGCCAAAGGTGCAAAAAGAACTCTGGCTGGTGAGACTAGCGTAAACAAACCATCATCGATCTTGCCCAACACCTATGGGTACGCCGGAAAGATGAACTTTAACTGGCGGTACCTGGTGTAGAAAGAAACACTCCGAAAATCTCCCACCTCGTGAACAAATGAAAGATTCCTTCTCGAGTAGGGTGGCAAGCCCGTCCTGGCATATAGTGAAGAAAAGTGCCGTGTGAAGTGGAATGAATAGAAAATCGAATTAAACGGTTTCTTCATAAAGGATTCAATATAAAAGTGAACATTTATGGCCAGATCGCTTTATGTCGAAAGAAAACGTTTATCATTTTCTGTCCCTTCGCTTCTTCGCTACTATCTTGAACGGCTTTGCCTCGAAAACTGTCGAATTTTGTAATTTAACTTGTCACGCAGGTACCGCCGGTTAAGTTCATCTTTTCCGGCATGACCTATGGTACAGGTGTTTGTTTACGTTATGTCTCACTAAACAGAGGTTCTTTGCTGCTTTATTTTGATGACAGTAGCGTCGCGAACCCGACCAGGCTGCGACCGCCAGTGGCTCGAAAAGAAACATTTGCATTCAATGTCGTGTATTATGCAACTCGGGAGGTATGCGTAGTTTTCGGTGAATATCGTTAATGTTGCTGCGTGTTGCCAGCGGGTATTTTCACCTGAATCTACCATTTTCTGGTTCGGTTTGCTGTTAATCCTTTAACGAAAACCGTTTAGTCGATTTTCTAGAGTTGTTTGTGTTTGTGTATTGAACTTGTTCTCCAGCCATGAAGAGCATACTATTAAAATCATGACGTGATCCTCCTGATGGTCTCATTACATATATTAGTAGTAAAGCAGTGTAAAAGTTCTGATAAGATAAATATTTGAATAGAAATTATGGAATGGAATAGTTGAGAAGTTGGAAGCTTTTAAGGCATAATGAAAGACAAAAGGTTTAATAATAATAGATATTACAGATGAATGTTGAATGAGGATCATTCAGCTACCTTTCGAAAAATAAATCACAATTTTTCCAAAGAGACTTTGTTAACGCCAAAATTGCCAAGGCAAGAGTTCACATTGGAATAGTCAATCAACGAATCAAAACTTCCGAGATTTTTTAGCAAACCATTATCATATTCTTTGATACCTCAAATTGATAACATTTTCATGATAGTATGTGCTGTAGTCAATTTATCAAAAGCCATATTTAGTGATGACAAATTTGTTTCGTAAATTTATCCATGAATTAGCATTATATAGATATTACAGATGAATGTGGAATGAGGATCATTCAGCGCTGAAAAAGAATAAATCACAATTTTTTTCAAAGAAGGCTTTATTTAACGCCAAAGAGTGCAAAGGCAAGAGTTCACATTGGAATAGTCAATCAGCGAATAAAACTTCTGAGATTTTTGGCAAACCATTATCATATTCTTTGATACCTCAAATTGATAACATTTTCATGATAGTATGTGCTGTAGTCAATTTATCAAAACCTATATTTAGTGATGACAAATTTGTTTCATCAAATTTATCCATGAATTAGCATTATACATTTTGTATTTTCATTTCAAGGGCAGTATTTCTGATTGCCAATAATGAAGTTTGTATTGCAGGACATTCAAGTTTGTATCATGGATTCAATAAAGGGTAGTAATTATTGCTCCTAAACTGCTCAAGTTAAAAAAAAATCTTCAAGCGGATGAATATACATAGGAAAGCATATTAGAAATCATTTTTGGAGTGAAAGTTTGTATGGAAGTACCATTAGTTTTGAAGTTGAAGTCATGAAAACTGGTATTTGAGCTTTTCTTCTTTTAATAGGACTACCGTTAGTTTTTCAAGTTAGAGGTCATAAAATGGGCATTGAGGTCTTTGTTACAAAATGAAGAAATATGTGTTTCTGTGTTTTTTTTGAAAATGCAATCCCTGAAAGTGTGAAATGAGGGGTTAAATGGGGATTGGCAGTCAATATGAGGGTTCCGTTAGTTTTTTAGGTTAGGGTCATAAAATTGGTGGTATTCGAGTCTTTGTTACAAATAAAGTAATATATGTTTGATGTTTTTAAATTCAACCCTAAAAGGAAAAAAAAGTTTGTGTGGGCGTTCGTTAGTTTTTTTAAGTTGGGGTCATAAAATTTATGTTGAGGAGTCTTTGTAACAAGATAAAAAATACGTGTTTCCGTGTTTTAAAATTCATCCCTAAAAAAGAGATCAAATGAGGGTAAAAAAACTTTGTATGGGGTTCGGTTAGTTTTGAGTTAGGTCATGAACATTGGTGTTTGGCTCTCTATTACAAATGGAAGAATGTGTTTAACCTAACTTGAAAATTCTGTTCCTAAAGGGTTGAAAGGTTGGTGAATTTGTAATAGTTGTCACAGAAAATTACTTTAGCTATTAAATCAATTATGGCACTCAAACGAAAACGGTATGGGGAACGTCTAGCAGAGTTGATACTGCGGAGGGTTGATACATAGTTAAGGAAGTACCGCCGTAAAATATATGACATCAGCCATGTGCAAAGATAGTGCAACACAGCATCCCAGCTATCGTGTAAAATCTAAAATATTTCGTGAATGGTGGTTTTGTGTGGGAGTTAAATTGAATTACTGTTTCCAAGAGATTTGTACTAAATTAAGCAAGGTATGGCTAAACATTTTAAAAAAACTGTAATGATATGTTTTGAAAATTGAGTTGGGTGATGAAAAGAGTACTGATTTTCCTGCATATTCACGTATTCAAAAGTATTATTGGGTTAGGTTATATTTTTTGGTGTCGGTCAATTTCTCAAATTAATAACCAAGGAAGGTTTGATACATTTTAATTCGGGAGGGTTGATACATGTATCTCGCTCCCGTTCCACAGTTTGATTCATTTGTGAACAATTCCTAAAAATACGTTTTACAGAAAATGCCTTTCAAGTGGAAAAGTCTGAAAAGAGTTCCGTGTACCTGAGCGGATGAAACTAGCAGTTAGGGAGGTTGTCAATGGTAGTAAGCTCATACAACTGCAAAAACATCTGGAATTGATAAGATGACTTTAAAGATATATGTGGAAAGATTCAGAAGGAATGGGGAATCAATCATAACCAAATTACAACACCTCACAAATTTTTAATAATGAACAGGAGAAGTTACTGGGAGAATATCTCTCAAAGCCAAAATATGAATTATGGACTAACTTCTAAAAAAACCCATGAACTTGCCTACTCCTTTGCTTTAGAAAAATGGACTCCCCCTCAACTTGGGCAAATAAAAAAAAGCTGCCTCGCGTGTTTAAGCTGAAGTTTGACGGTCCCCCGCATTCAACAAACACACAGTAGCGGGTTTTTTCAAGTTGCGGTGATAATGGTCTACAGCTTCAAACCCTGCAATTTACAACTGTGATAAAGCGGGTGTTCAAACATCTCGGAAGATTTTCAGAAGAAGGGGCAAACAAGTAGAAAAAAAGTTACTTCAGCAGAGCAGAGTTGTGCTGCCAAGCTGCCAATGCTACGGGCAATTAATGCCCCCTTTTTTTTTCATCTTTCCTAGGAAAATGTTCAAGTTATATGATTTCGGGGTCCCCCCCTAGGATCTTTGTTGTAACACATGCCAGTGGTTGGATGACTGAGGAAATTTGAGAAATATCTCACGCATTTTATTAAATATCAAATTTTCCCTTTGGGAAAACACTCATTTCAGAAAACCCATAACAGTCATATGTCCCCGAATGGACTTGACATTTGCAAGAATAATGGAATAATCCCCACTTTCCGCAACTTGGTTTTTAAAAAATATAAAGTTAAAATGCTTGTTTTAATTTTATATTTGAAGCCTCTTTGATTTTTTTTTAAAAAAAAGTTTTGACCCCTTGAAAAAAAATCAAGTTTTTTTTTATTATTAAAAAAAATGAAGTCTGCTCCACAATAAAAGCATTAATTTCTTGGAAAGAAATTTTTTAAACAAAATATTTTCTCTGATTAATATAACATAGGTTTCGACAAAAATTAATCAGTTGAAAATTTTAAATTCAATGTTTGTGTAAGTCAGTGATTTATGTTTATTTTTGTGGTAAGTCTTCTATCAATTTTCGATGGTCCCCCGTTTCTTTTTTTATGTATATTTTAGAGCCTGAAGATGGCAAAATACTTTAAAATTCATTCCTAGAAATAAATGTTTTTACTTTGGAAGGACTTAATTTTTCTACTAATCAATTAGAACTCCACCTGATATGGACTACTTTCAAAATTTTTTTTTTTCATGTTCATCTAGCATCTGTACATTTTTCGCTGAATGTATCAAACAAAGATGAAATTTTTCAAAATGGTGGGATATAAGCCTCTTTGAACTTACCTTACCATTGTAGTATTCCCCGGGTTATTATATCAATTGTATTGAATGGATTATTTATTGCATGTTATGTTCTAAATATTACTGTATTGATACTTTTATTTATCATTTTTAACAATATATATGTTGTAGATACTCTCGATGTTGGGTTATCATTAATGTATTGAATGGATTATTCATTAACCAAATATTACTTGTTATCGATATTTTTATTTAACCTTTCTACGTTTATGTGTAGATATTTTTTTATGTTAAAAAAATTTTCATTAATGTATTGTATGGATATTGCATTTTATTCTGTGGGAATACTTGTTTTAACGAAAATTTTAAAATGTAGATATTCTGAAATTTCGATTCATCATGAATGTATTGAATGGATTATTTCATGTATCAATAAATGCTTCAAATATTATTTAAAAATACTTTTATTTAAACTATTTCACAAAATGTACAATGTAGATATTCTCGTGTTCTGTAATTGTTTAGATATAATCATAAAATAAATTATAGTGTGAATATATATGCAAGCTGTGTCTGTTTGTATTATAATATAAAAAAAATTCATATTCTGTACCTGTTAGTGTTTGATTCATGTGATAGTCAAATATTTTTATTTGAACTACAGAAAATATAATTAATAATTTAGAATGAATAATGATAATAGATATTTTTTTTTTCCAAACTAATAGAACATAAATTAATTTGATTAGTCAAAATGGGACAATGTATAACATATAAGTGTATATGAAAATGTATAAAGTAAATTTAAATAGGGAAGTAAAATATAAGATTTTACTGGGGGGGGTCTATCACAAAAGTTCAAGTTCATTGTTAATCAAGATACTCCTTGTGAAAACATTTATTAGTAAAGCTTTGATTCTGTTTTTTTTAAAATGATATAGGTTGAGACACTTTCTTTGAAGGTAATTTATTATGAATTGCAGATTCAGAGATTTTTTTTTGTGTCAGGAGCCTCATCTAAGTTAAGAAATTTGCATTGATGGGTAAATGAATTTCATTGCACAGTGTATTTTAAAAAATTTCAAGTAAGGATGAATATAGAAATAGAGTAGGAAGTGGCATAATTTGAAGATTGGAAAGGGCGACAGTGTGCGATGAACTCAGCCATGACTCTAATAACTCTTTTTTTTCACCAAAAAAAGCTTTTTGGGGTGGGACCACCCCCTAATAAAATACCATAACCATGTGACTGGAACCAAAGTAGCATGATTTATCTTTGCTAAGCAATCCTCAAATTGAATCCCTAAAGGTGATACTTGATAATTTTTGTTAAAGACTCTATATGAGGCCAGTTGAGTCTATCATCAAATTACTAGGCAAATTTGGCGCTATTTCCCAGGAATATTTGTTTTTTAGGAACGATGAGAGACTGATTTTTTTCCCCATTTAATATATCAACAGCTAAAAGTACCAACGTTTTCTAGGTTAGTACTTTGGGGGCAAATGTTGTGTCATCCGAAAAAAACGATCTTGATATGAGGTAAAAGTAGTAGAGGTCATTAATATAGATCAAAAGGAGGGTCCAGAACGGGCCCAGGGACACCATGGGAAATTTCTTATGATTAGATAGATCCCCCAAGTCTAACACCACGTTCTACCACCCAGATAAGATTTGAAGAAGTCAGTGCCGGGCCTCTGATACCATAAATACATCTTTGTTAGGATAACTTTGAGACAAAAGTCAAAGGCCTTAGATAATCACATAGCGTAAGTTGTGAATGTTTGCCTTTCCAGGCCCTCGCCATTCGCACAACTTTTAAAAGGCCTGGGTTGTTGATCGATTTTTCCGAAAAAAAATTCCCCAGGACATAAGAGGTTTTCAAGAAGTTATATAGTTGTTCCGAGAATAATTTCAATAATTTTAAATATGGGTATGTCAAATGGAATTGTTATGTCATCTTTACCCTTCTTGAACCAGAAGTAGGAACAGAGTATGGGAAAAAAGTTCAAGGAAAAACAGTTTTAAAAACCAATGGATCGGCAAGAATGTTATTCGGTTGATAATTTACTGTTAGCTTGGAAGAAAAAAAAAGGTTGGAATTCTTCATGCCTAGAATAATATCATAAACCGGAATTTTTGTCAAAGTTCACTACGCTTTGTAGGTATAGTTTTCAGTATTTATCGTTGGTGAAATGATTTTAAAATTTTGTTTTAAAAGGAAAATCATTTGTTTATTAAAAATGCAATTTGTCCTGAGCCGTTGATTATGAAAATCCTTTTTTTGATATATACGAACATTTGGGATCAAATTTACGTTTCTTCCACAGCATAAAAAAATGCGGCATCAGAACCGTCATTGTTCACATTTGAAGTTGGGTTCAATCTTTTTTCCCTTCGATCGGCGCACATGTAAAATGAAGTTTAAATAAAAATACACATTTTATCCTTTAACACATTTTCGGTTGCACTATGGACACTTTAAAGGGGGAATTTGAGGAGGGGGCTCTGAAGCTTTCCCGTTCAGCTGCCGACATGATAAGAAGTACATGCATAGACTGGAAGTATGTTCATAAAAAATTTCTTACATTTTAAAATTTTATTTACTTATTTCACACCAACTCTTTGTTAAGATAAAGATAAATTTTTCGTCAATGAAGCTTCACATGTACAGTATAAAACTTATCAGCTAGTCACATATATATAGAAAAGTAAAAAAAATATGTGTGTATAAAGTCTCATAAACATACACATGATGCAAGACAGATACGGAAAGTATAAGTTGCACAATATAAATATACAACATATACACAGAGTAAAATATAAATAATATAGATAAAATATATAAAAAATAAGAAACATCAGAAATTGCAAACAATTGGTTGAAATTTCAGAAACTCCCCAAGGAATAAAATCGTGATTACCAGAAATTAAATAATTTTTTTTTTTTATCATTTGAAAATTGTTTCACCAAACATTTCCCAAAAGTATGGTTGTATATAATGCCTGGTAAGTGTAGAACCTGAGCAATGCCCCAAGCGTGAAAATGGTAGCGGAGGTGATTAGCATTAGTGGGGGTGAGGTCACCATACTTCCTCTCATATGTATATGGGTCTCTTTTATTTAGAATAATTAAATATGTACAAACATGGATTCAGAATCGAAACTTAATGAATGTTGCACCTCCGTGGATGAGTACCTACAAGACATCTTATAATTTTTTTTTTTTTAATTAAAACACCTTATCCCAAAGTGGCAGAGTTGCCCCAAAATAATTTCTTTAAAACAACAAGTCCAAGAAACGAAATTTCTGGAGATACCGTGCCCAAATTCCTAATAACAAAACACATACAGCTTTGTAGAAAATCTTGTGAACACTTGATTACTCAAATCAAAGTCATCAAATGAAATTTTACATCCCAACCCTATCATCCATATATTTAATTTCTTCAATTTTGGTAATTAATTTCAGAATGTGGTAATCATTTTCAGGGGGGTCAAATAAAATCTACTCTTCTTTTCTATCGTGCAATAAATAGAGTTGGCTGCTGCCCGATATTTTTTATTATCAGGATCAGATGAAGACTGACTAGGAATATTCTCAGAATTTTCTTTGTTGGGTTTTTTTTTTTGGTGAATCAGATAATGTATTAGCTTGGCTACTCTAGAAGAACTATTCAAACTCTCGGGGGAAATATTTCCCAAGGATGTAATCATTCACTCAACACAGTTTTACTTCTGAAGGAGTGATGTTTTCATTCTTGGGGTTTTTTCATCTTGGGAGGTCATGTACTTGTGATGAAACATTGTCAGACCAATGCCCTTTCAGGTTGATTGTGGACAGACATCTTTCTTCAACATAAATTTAGATCCTGTTGTTCTGGCATATTTCCCAAATTGTAGTATCTTCTTTCAGCTGGAACCAAAAAAAACAATATGTTTATAGGGGCTGGATATAAAATACAGCACTGATTGATGTTTTTTAATACAAAACGCATTGAGTGAAATTAAAAAATTGTTTCTTGATGTACTCACCTGGAAATGTTCTGCACAAAGCATATATTCCTTTTCCCAAAATTTATTGACTGTCTCGAGCCATTTCTTAAGACGCCCTTCATCTTTTTGGTAAAAAAAAAGGTTATTTGAAATTTCCTGGTGTTCGAAAAACTGATCACATAACATTTTTACAATTATTAAAATTAGAAAATAATTTCAAAATTTTTTATTCGAATCATTCATGGAGAGCTTGTTTGTTTGCAGCAGATCTCATTGCATATCTCTATCAGATATCTGCAAGAAAAAAAAAAAGCTGAAGAGAAAAAACGATTGATAATATTCTGTCCGTGGAGCATATGAGCAGACCTATCAATAACAAATCATTCCCGTAAAATTTCCCATGGTGCACAACTCATCAACGATGCCAAATAAACTTTGATAACGGGCGCCCACAATACCATTTTTTTTTCCGGATTACAGAAAAACTACCCACAAAAAAAAAAAATACCCCAAAATTGATATTAGCACATATACTTTCTAATTACAGTTTTTTCTCATGGTGCAAAAAAGGCTCATTATCTTTGATGAGTTTGGGGGTAGTATCGATTTTGGTAAGTTCCCATTTTAGGGTTATATTACTTCAACCCACCAAAAAAATTATTTTTGTATGATAACTCTGAGCTAGCTTTACGAAAAGAAGATAAAATAATGTGTTATAGAAAAGAAAACTACCTTATCAAAAGAAATGGCGGGTTTTTCAGTTTTCCCACATTGATGCTTCCTCTATATATCACCAATTACTTTAGACTGGCAGGTGGTTGCTGGTCAGATTTTTGAAAAATTTGTAATAAACAAATATTTCATCCCTAAGCGTTAAATTTTTTTTGCTGCTTAACCCAAACACCTCTAGTGATTTCCAAAAGAAATTATTGGCCTTCCTATTGCATTGCATATTCGTGCGGAGAGGTCTCTGATACAATGTATTTTCCTTAATCAACTGAAAGGGGGGGGTCGCTATTTTGGTGGTTTTCATTTGGTCTTTAGATCAATCCTATGGTTATCCTCAGGGTATCCTGATGTTGACCACTTACATCCCTCGATATGGAAAGTCCTCAGGGTATATCCTAGGAGAGAAAAAATTCATTCTTATATCCCTAGAAGAGGGGATAACAATATAACTCAATTTGCCAAAGTCCATACTACTACCCTATAAAATCTGAAAATACTGAAAAATTCGAAAATGAACGAACAATGATGAAAAAGTATATCTTTATTATGAATAACAGGATTACATAATAAATGTTGAAAAAAATACTTTCTAATAAAATCATATAACTCTATAAATGATACCAGAGATTTAACTCATAAAAAGGCAAATGTTAACAATACTGTGAATAATTACTAAAATATTTTACTATACAAATAGTTATTATTTCTATCTATGAATACGAAACTTATCCAATAGCCTCCATCAAAATTTCTTCAAATGCTTTGGTACTGAATATCAATTTTTCAATATTACATGTTTGGATAATGAATATACAAGCACACAAAATGCTTGGGAAAAGTAATAAAACATTAGAGAACAAACATGGGAAATTTTTAAATGGGGAAAAAACGAACGTCTATACAATAGATTGAATTTAAATATCAGTTTCAACTAAAACTGACAGTTTTTAATTTTTTTATAATAGTATTGAAATAAGCAATATAATGAAACTCCAAACCTCAAAATGGAAACACCATACCCGTAGTCACTTGGTATTATATACTTCACATGAATATCACACCAAAATAATTTTGATATTTGACAATTTTCATTTAAAATATGAATGATAAAGAAATCATTGTAATCATTAACATTCCTTTTTGAAATTATTCCCAACTTCAAATCATGAATTCCAAATTCCATTTCATGAAATCTATCAGAACACTTCAAAAGGGCAGGCCTATCTTATGTAAAATTAGACTGATTGTTAAGATATAGTTTTCAGGATTCAAGTGATATTGACTAGTTTTACCATTGAAGGACTCCAAGTTTGAGTATTGAAAAGTTTCAATTCAATTTATTTCCAAATACCTACTGGTGATATAGTCTTCAAGGGTGGGATAGTTTAAAATGTAGATATGAATGATTTCATATTTTAATGGGGTTCTCTGTGAAATAAAATCGATATAATGAAAAAAAAAGGATATTTCAGACCCAAGCAGAAATAATATTTTCTGGTTATTTTACTAGAAGGATCAAAAACCCTTTATCGTGAATGGGAAAATGGTTTTTTCACATGACTCAAGGGTTTTTTTCTTTTTCATTGGTGTATGCTTGAACAATGTAAATAAGTCACACCTACATTGTATTATATTGATACTTTGTCTTTTATTTTTTTTATTATATCACTACTAAAAAATTATTTTGCATGATTTAAACTTTAAAATGCAAAGAAATCTTAAATATTTCTGATTTGGAATGTTTTGAAAGAGTTAAAAGTACTGAATGTCACCCTATTTTTTTCAATGAAATACGAAGAAAAAATTATCTTGGTGAAGAAATAAAATGTACGAAAAAAATTTAATGTAATATATAACGAAAACAACTACTCAAAAAAATCATAGTCATTACAAAGTTTCAATTTTTGCCCAAAAGCTTTTGTGGGTCATGGAAAAAAAAATTTGGTATAAATTTTTTTATGGTACTTATTTATTTTAACTCATTTTATTTTGAATAACCCCTTTTAGGCTTTCTTCAACTGCTGATTTTGCATAAAATGTATCAATTTTCATTTATGATCAGAAACTTCATTTCTTATGTTATTTTTTATCTAATTATAATGAAACTTTTCTTTGTTTGCTGTAAAAATTCAAGCTTACGAGTGGCATGAGCTACATAACCCTATATAAAGGGGTTTTCTCATATCAGGTGTGAAGAAAATTCCACTGATATAAACAATAGTTTTCAAAACATCGCCATGTTAGCATATGATTGTTTTATATTTCACTTTAAAAACTAGAAAAAAACAGATATTATTAATGGGGTCTGAAATATTTACCTCGACGTAAATTATATTAATTATCTACATCACATACATTCAACTAATTGGAAAGTAGTAGCACTCGTATCTTCCTTTGTCTAGTATGAATGAATAGTTCCAAATATTTTGAGTTTATATTCTTTTTTTCCTTCAGAATTGATATCAAAGGAAGAGATTGAAACTTATTATTACTCAAAATTTGCTTTGGAAGTTTCTAAGGACAATATTAGCCAAGCATCAGGTTGGTACATTATGCATCAACATTCAACTATAATTTTATATATATATATATATATATATATATATATATATATCTAATTAAAAGGAAGGCAGAAGATATTTTGTAGGATTGACCTACTAGGCGCATGTCTATCTGTGAAAAGTTTCATCGTGATTTCCAAAATGTGGCGGGGGGAGGTGGTGGAAGCAGTGGCTGGAAACGATGCAATTGTGGTGGCGGTAGATTATTGGATGTAAAGCACAAAGAACGTTGTGTCACGCAGTCTTCTAGGGACATGAAAAGTGGATTTATGATTCGAAGCCTTCAAATTCTGACTGGTCAATTTCTCGATGACACGACTGCAAAAAAAAAAAAAATCAAATTGTGGCTGTATAATGAACAGTAAAATTAACAATTTTATCTATACTGCTTGGAACAAATTTTTTTTCGGAAGAAGTGCCATTATACAATTGTTTATATGTGTTTGCAAAAAAAATTGCTATAATAAGTTATTACGACACAAAATTATTTTTCATCAATAGAAAAAATATTCAATCAGTCAGTAACTTAATATTAGAAAATTTGCTTTTAAAAAACATTTTTAAATCAAAATCTACACTGTTGACATTTCGGGAACTGTGTGTGTTCCCGTTCTCAAAACTTATCAGGATATAAATTAGTTCAGGTGTGACTGTTATCCAAGTTAAAAGTTTAAGATTCGCAACAAAATCTAAATATGTAAAGCATTCCACTATGAACTCTAAAGATTGGGCAAACCTCAAAAACTGAGAAAAATTGTAAAACTTGGCAATTATCTTTGTCATGAAAAGAAGAAAAACGCGTTTTGATGGAAAATAAATAGCTGTTTCTTGAATGTGTGTGTGTGTAAATTTGTATTTTACAAAGTGACCAGTTATTGAGGCTTTCAAACTGTATAGATGAGAAAAAACGAAATATAGAAAATATTCTTTGAAAAGCGGTGAGAACTTCATTGCAAAAGTGATAACAGTGTTTCTCAGAACAAAGTTAATAATAATAATAAATATACTTTATTGTCATGAAGAATTTCTTCTTATAGACAAATAAAAATATTATATTTGAAAAAAATATATAAATATATAATATATATATATATATATATAAATTTAGAAATAACGACTGAAAATTGGTATGAACAGTGGGGAATAACGGGGATCTTCAGTCAGCACAAGTGTTGAACTATGAAAAACTCTTTAATACGATGGACCGAGCTTTCGTTTCAATGGACCTTTACATTTACGAAAAAAAAATCCAAAACTTATATAGGTCGATTATATTCCATATGAAACGTCCAATTGACTTAGAATGCCATAATATATTTTTTATTTCGAAAAGATATTGCGTTTCAAAGTGTACCTGTGACGTCCGTTCATCGAAAACTACCCTCCATAATCCCGTTCAGAACACGCATTACTGTTCTTGTCAAAATATAGCTCACTGCTTGATATACACCATTAATATATAATTGAACACTGTTTATTGATAGACTCATCAACAAAAAACCCATTTCAACAACGGTTTTCTTCATTTTAAAACATTCAAAGTTTCTGAGCGGCTTTCCTTTTGATGAGGAGCGACCATTAACAACACCGCAAATAGTAAAGACAGTTCCCATTAAAATCATATTGACATTTGAGGTTAATGTTTATTGTTTATTTTATCAACTTATTAATTTCTCAATATCATAAACGATTTGGTATGTTTATAATGAAACAAGGCTTAAAAAGCAGGTTCGGAAAATTTGCCAAGGGTGGATTATGAAATGCTTTGTTATGCAACGTTCCCAAGAACTAAGTGAACTAATAACTAAGGATTCAACACTAGCAAATCAATGGCGCGTTTATGGAACCCTAGTACAAGAACTAAGAACCATGACTAGGAAGTTGCCCAACTTTTAACTAAGAACTTTGGTTCTTAGTTGAAACGTTAAGTGATTGTTTAAATATAATCAATCATAAATGCATTATACTGTGAATATATATGTAGGCTTTGTCTGTTTGTATTATAATATAAATAAATTCATATTCGGTACCTGTTAGTGTTTCCTTCATGTGATGAGTCAAATATTCATTAAGTTTGAACTACTGAAAATATAATTAATAATTTAGAATGAATAGACTTAAATATGTTCATACAAATTTCGTAAATTTTTGAAAAATTATTTCTTATCTCACACCAATTCTTTGTTGAGGGATACTAATCTATTTTTACAAATACAGGCTTACATTTTCTATGGTAAATATTTTCCCCATGGTTTTACAAAGCTATAGAAAAAAATATTTCTGAAGATATGCATCCATGAGAATGTGACAACAAACCTTAGAAAACTTTGACATAATACTGCACATTCTAGTTATTCAAAGTATTTTGAATTTCAATCAATCAAAATAGAAGAAATTATTCTTATCGACAAAGTTGTTGAGAATTCGTCCACCGTATGCTCCTGAAATAAATTGTATTGTGCCATTTGGAGTAGCAGATATTCAAATTTTACAGTATTGCATTTTTCTATTCTGACCAAGTCATGGACAGACGAACAGGATCAGAGGGTTTTCAATTTCAGACAATAATTGAATTAACTTTCTCTTATAGCGAGCTCTGAAGGGATCGGCAAAATTTCTTTCAATTTCAGATATTTCAGGCCAATATATAAGCTCTTATAAATAAACAATTTGCCATCATAGGCACAGATTTTGTGAAAATCTTGTGAACACTTGATTTACTCATATCAGTCATCAGCCAATCAGTATACATCCCCAACCTTATCTTTTAAACTTATCAGAACATACATATATTCAATTTACTCAATTTTGGTAATGTATTTCACAATGTGGTAAACATTTTCAGGGAGCCCCAAATAATATTACTCTTCTTTTCTATAAGTGCAATAGATAGGCGCTGGCGCTGCTGTCCTTCGATATTTTCACAATCAGGATCGGATGAAGACTGACTAGGAATATACTCAGAATTTTTTTTGGTGGTGTTATTTTGGTGAATCGGATAATGTACTCAGCTTTACTAGGAGAAGAACTATTCGAAACTCTTGAGTAAATATTTCCCATGGATGTAATGTCACAGTTTTACTAGCTGAAGGAGTGATGTTTTCATTTGGTTTGAGTTTCTTCATCGTTGGTAGGTCATATACTTGTGATGTAACTTTGTCAGACCAATGTCATTTCAGGTTGATATGTGGACAGACATCTTGCTTCAACATAAATTTGGATCCCCTTGTTCTAGCATATTCCTAATTCGTAGTATCTTCTTTCAGCTGGAACCAAAGAACAATATGTTTATAGGACTGGATATAAAATACAGTACTGATCGATGATTTTGCAAACTTGCATTGAGTGAAATTAGAGATCGTTCCTTGATGTACTCACCTGGAAATGTTCTGCACAAAAGCATATATTTCCGCTTTTTACAAAAGTTTGATTCACTTTCACTGGTGTTCAGACAACCGTGCACATAGCACTTTTTAGACATTTTCATAGTTATTAAAATTAGAAAATAATTTCCGAAATTTTTCAATACCAAACATTCATGGCGAGCTTGTTCATTTGCAGCAGTTCTCTGCATATCTGTGTCGTATCAGCCGTATCAGATATATGCAAGAAAAAAGAGCTGAAGAGAGAAAAACGATTGATAATATTCTATTCCGTGGAAACAACGAGCGAACCTATCAAAGTATCAAATAACAAATGTCATTCGTCACAATTCCATGATTCGCAACTCATACAACGATGCCAAATCAACTTTTAGTGAACGTGACGTCACGAAACCACTTTTTTCCGGATTATGGAAAAACTACCCATCAGAAAAATAAAATAAAAAATCCCGAGTGATATTAGCACATATACTTTCTAATTACAGTGTTTTCACATAGTGCATAAAAAGGTCCATTGTGAAACTTCTTCAGGGTCAGTAATCGAAGCGTCAAGATATAACACCATTCCGACAAATTTTTACATATTTTACGTTTTTTCATTTTTACGTTAATGTTCATATATCATCCACTCAGATTACTGACCCTGAAGAAGTTTCAAAATTGAAACGAAAGCTCGGTCCATCGTATTAAAGAGTTTTTCATAGTTCAACACTTGTGCTGACTGAAGATCCCCGTTATTCCCCACTGTTTATATATATATATATATAAAATACATAAAAATATTATATATAAAATAAGATAAATATAAATTTACAGCTGTAATATTAAGAACACTAAATAAAACATACAATAAATATTTTTGGCAGAGTATGAAAATGAAACTAATATAACATACATAGGTATAAAAACAGTTCACGGACATGAATATGTAAGTTAACCTGATCAGAATGAAGGAATCACATGTATACGCTTCAGCATACAGAGATACCTATATATTGAGGGACAGTAGAAGTTTCCAAAATGAGTCATCATAAAATTCTTGTAGGATGTAATATGGTAGGGGCTTCAACAGTTCTTTCAGTTTTCCTGAATATTTCAATATCCATAAGTACATCCCTAACGTGGTTTGGCAAGTGGTTATACATTTTTACTCTATTGTAACACAAGGAATCCTCACTAAAGACGTGCTGGGTATCGGCACTTTCAAATTATTGTGGCGTGTGGCATAATTGGACTGGGTGCTACCAAATTTAGTGATATGTTATCTGACCAAGCATACGGCCTCTAAAATGAACAGAGATATCACTGTCAATATTTTCTTTTCTTTGAACAATGGCCTACATGAGTCTCAAGGTTTAGCTTCATACATATATCGAATCGCTCTATTTTGAAGCACCTGGACAGTTTCTAGTAGGTCTAGGTTACACACTCCCCAAAAGGTATCCGTACCTTAGATGCGACTCAATTAAGGCATAATATGCTGTTTTAGCAATCTGGGATCCCAGCTCTATTGAAATTACCCTCACTGCATAGCATCCAGAGGAAACTTTACTTTTGAGTTATTATGATTAAGAGTTTACCAAAACGTACATAGCGGGAAAAATGTGAATATATTTTTGATGAAAATGTGAATATATTTTTGAAAGAATAATTGAACTATAGGATAACGAATTGAAGCTTAATTAACTGTACAGGGCGAGAAATATAAAAAAAGTTTAAAATATGTTTTCTTATAAACGACAAAGAGTGTCATGATAAAAATGGGAATGTGTTTTTGAAAGAATAATTGAACTATCTGAACATGACTAAAAGTTTGACAAACCATACAGGGTGAGAAGAATACACAAAATAGTTTTTTTTTTCTTGCAAACGACGGTGAGAGACACGAAGAAAATGTTGTGAATGTGTTTTGGAAGTATAAATTCAATATCTGAAGGCGATTTGAAGCTTGATAAACCATACTGGGCAAGAAAAAAATAAGTTGCGAAGAAATTTGTGCTTATTATTAGAGGTAATTTTTCTGATGGAATATCATATTCACTCTCTTTGCAGATACTCAAAGTATGCTCTCATACTTTTCTCTCTACTTTTGAGGTTTTTTTCAAATGAGAGCAAGGTATGCCAGGTGTGCTCCTACTCGTTCGTTATAAACAGTCAAATGCAGTTAAAGAAATTTAAAATTGTAAAATTCCTAAAGTGCATTCTGCTAAAATCATACACTATCCCACTTAAACATTTTGTTGTTTAATCTAACTTCAAATAAGATTCCAGGACAAAGACAAGCGAAAAAAGATTTCTAAGCTCATCGCCAAAAGCTAAATTCTCGAAGTTGAACAAGAAAGACTGCTCACCGGACATCATCCTCTCACCTCAAAAAAATTGGATAGAATAGACATTAAACTGTGCCGCTACTAAAGAAGAAACTTCGCTGAAATTGCAGGACACCTGTTTTGCGACTGCCAAGCGCTGTTTTGTAAAGGCTCAAGTTCCTCAAAATATTTTCATTAACGCTTTCGGAACATGAGACTTGCTCCCAGGAAACTGATTCACCTCGCAAAAGAATTCGAGAATCGGGTCTTGAATAGATGAAGGGTAATGTACAGAAGATCATAGGTCGAGGTACAGAGAGGCTGAAGAACCATATCGACCCCCCTACAATCTATAAAAATACTGTGTTTGAGAACCCTTTTTCTCAACTGTCCGCGAACGTGTTAAAACCAATCTAATACCCATTGTTACAGAACCTTGATAATGACTTTAATAAAATTCAGAGCGTTGCACAGTGGGGCAAGATACTAAAACGTCAGCAAAAAAATAAAAAATGAAAATCAGTTTCGGCAAAACATTTCTGTATAGAACACATAGTAAACCGTCCTACGGATCAGCTAATAACCTTATTTCCCCACCAAACTTTTATTACGTATCTGTTAGCTATGATTGTCACCGTATCAGCATATTTTTTGGAGAACTGTCAACTTTGGTTCTTTGTTTACTGAACACTGTTGAATAGTTAGTTGGGGTTATTATTTCGTGATAATTTGATAAAATGGAAAGGTTCAACCTCAGGTAAGTGACGATGATTTTACCCTATTTGGATGTTACAATATATTTAAAATTAGTGGGTTAATAATACATTTTTTAAATTAGATGTTAAAAGTGTTTGAATTTCTGCATGTCACGCATATATTTTGGAACTTTGTTCTGAGCTCAACCAGATACCGCTATCATTTATATTCAACCGGAAGCTTGAGGAGTCCTCTTTGAAATATGCTATTCCTTGTTGCGGAAATTACCTTTCAACTCAATAAGACTGTATGAGTAGTTTTGATGCATAACGGTATTACGCGTAAGCTCGCCCTGGGGTCCTATATTCCAATTCATTTTGTTTGTAGAGAAAAGTTGAATGGAATAGAAAATAAAGTTTTAATAATAATAATAATAATAATAGTGGCGGCTCAACATGATTTGAATCAGAATATAAATCCCGATGAATCAAGGAGTTTTCCGTACATATGACGTTTCATTCGCGAGAAACAAGGAATGGCTAGAGACAAATTATTGCTTTCATCCCAAGTCAATACAACTCCATCAAGTCGTGTTTTGTGCTCGGCCAGAGAAGGATTTTTGAATCTAGTTCTGATGAATCAAAGAGATTCAAAACCCAGAATATTACGAGAGTCTATATCAGGGCTATACTGAGCTTTGCCGCTCAAATGAATTTAAGATCTGAAGGTAAATCTGAAGCATACTCAGAGTGATAAAGAGATCTCAACAACAACTAGCAAAGAGCAACGGAAATATGAGGCTGCATACCAAAAGTCAATAAGTTCAAGTCAGAATATGCTATGTCAGGAGAATATGCTCTTGCCGTGTTAATTAGTGGGAAATCCAAGCGACAGGAACATCAGTAGAAATACCTTTATGGTTGTAGCTACTCATGTTGCAGACTCATAGATCAACTTTGTTCACAAAATAGAGGTTTTGATGGTTCATCAGGACATAGCTCCTACAAGCAAGCCTTCCATGGTACTAAAGCCAGCGATTCTGCTGCATTTATTACATGTATGGTTCAGTCCCTTGTCATGCAAAAAAAAAAAAGTTGATATGGCAAAAGCCGAGTCATGCTTCAACTGTACACTGTTGACCGATAAAAATTTAAGTTATTGAAAAATCCACAACTCTCAGTTGCGAACAAAAGCTTACATGGATGATGAGATAAATTAACAGATAATTCTATGGTAATTGTAAAATGGAAATGTTACAGTGTCTAAGTGATCTCGCCATAATTGATGGGAAAGTTTGTAATGCGCTCACGGATACATCTTCAACACAAAAATATTTTTTCATGTGGCGCAACATCAAAAAAATGTTTAAAACTTATAGAATATGATTAGCTCAAGAAGTGTAAAGACTGAAAACAGTTTGTCATTATTGCATGAATGGATTCGCATGTTTGAGTGTCTGCTTCATATTCAGTATAAATTGCCGGTAAAAAAAATGGCAAATTCAGACGAAAGACAAAGCTATAGTGGCCGATAAAAGCCAGAATTCCAGAAAGAGTTTAAAGATCGCTTGTTTTGGGAACACCAGTGATGGCAATACGGCGAAAGAGATCATGCAAATGCGGAGATTATCAGCAGAAATAACAAAATTGAACTGGTGTTAATAAAAAAAATCATGTGATGATAGCTGTCGCAAGTGGTTTCAAAATTGATGTTGCTAAATTTCGATGTTATGTTCATGGTTTTATGGTATTCTACCGCTTTGTATACTTGGTACAATATGTCACCAACCATGCACAAATATTCAATACGCTGGACCTGAGAGCCTTTCCTGTGCACTGCTACTTATTGGACGGTTGAGTGTGGAAGCTCAGGAAGCACGGAATAAGGAAAATATACACAGAACATAATTCTAGTCATTACAAGCAAAGGAAAATCAAAAAAAAACAGGGAAAAAAAATTGCGTGAAAGCTCTGCAATTGGTGGAAGTCATCTCTTTTGATTTATATAAAAAAGGGGGAAAAGGGAAGAAGCTGATATGATACCTATTCTGTTTTCTAAATCAAAGTATGAGTCGTAGGTTTTTTTTCCTTGGAAAGTTATTCATTAATATTTTTTTTTTCTTTGATAAAGTTATTCATTAAATCCAATCCAAAAAATAAACCCATTTTCATTTAAGATAACATTATTTCTCTCCGAAAATAAAACCCCTTGGTTTTTTCCACATTCATTTCTAAATGGGCTATGTTACATTTCAAAGGTTGAATCGTTTTCTGATTTTTTGACAACTTTTTTAGTATCTTGCCCACTGTGCATTGGAAGTAAAATAAATTTTCCAACAAAATCAATCAAGTTAAAAACCTTTCTAAAATTTAAATTTGATCTCGAACCTTTAATAATCAATATTTGTACTGTGGAAGATAATGTGGAAAGCTCTTGGGGCTCCCAGTTCTTTAATTTTGAATAAATAATCTTATTTAGACATCCCGTGTTAGCAGCTCGGGTTTTTAAAAAAAGGGGGGTGCGTTCCACGTCTAATAAAATATTCTTATTCCTGAAAAAAAATGTCCTCCTCCATTTCGATAGGGTGTGATTTCAGTGGGTCTAAACGTATCCGTACCTCGTGAAGCCGTAAATTCATTTGTTTGGTGACGAAATGGCTCTACCCAAGGGAATCTGTGATGGTTGAAAATTTTTTGGTACACGTGTTTTTCAAAAAGGGAAAGGAAAATTACCTCCCCTTGCGGTTTCCCGAACTGCATTTGAATTTGAAAAGACCAGTTAGAAAATGGAAAAAATGAGGAAACAATTTTATTTCCGAAATATTTATGTATGTTCAAAATCAGAAGAAAATTGATCTTTAAGACAAATGAACTCATCCTAAAAAATAAAATTTTAATAAAAAAATTTTTTTTATCGGCAAATGTATCATGCCAAAAAATAAAAAATTTCAATAAATCCTCTTTTTTTTGTAAAACAAATCCTAGTGCTTTTTTTCCCAAAAAAAATAAATTTTTGTTTTTACTTTTCTGATGACATTTCTTTTTCGTTGAATGTCAAGATTGAACCTGCGAGTTTGGTATTTTTTTTTGATATTGTGCAATAAATTCAAGTGATTGTATTTCGGAAACTCGGTAAAGGTCAAAAAAAATGAGATCCAGTATCTTCACGAAATTTCCCCAGGCGCTGAAGACGATAAAAAAATTATACAATTGAAAATAAACGCCGAAAAAAAATTTTGGGGATATGGGCTGAAAAGGGCGAAATGAGAGGTTATGGAATCCCTTTTAAACTCAAACTGATACAAAAGAACCTTTTTTCACTAAAATGTAACTGTACACTAATTTAACGTTTGAGTAATTTAAAATCAATTAATGGATGAAATGAGAAACCCGATTACATTTCATTTAATTGTTCATATAAATTTAAAAAAATCAAATATTGGTTTTTCATTGTTTTTTGGCTTTTTATGGACTGCCATGTTCCCAACTATTCAAGTCACGAAATTATCAAAAAACTCGAAAAAAATTTTTTAAATAAAAATTTTAAAGCGCGGAAAAATTTTTTTGGTAATTAGGGTTTTAAATTTAAAAAAAAAAGTGGGGTTTTCCCTTCTTTATTAGAATATTAGGTTTCAAAAGTTTAGATAGATAGATAGATATATCTTTTTTTTGAATAGGATACCCTAATATACAAATCAAAAAAAAAGTTCAAGAAAAGAGATATGTGGTACATATTAAAAAAATATACAATAAAATATTAAAAAACATTAAATAAAATACATTGAAAAGTTGGTTTAAATAATAAAATTATTTTGTGCATTTGGAAAAAATGTCTTTAGTTCATTTTGAAAATGTTCAAAGATGACTACTTTTAATTAGATTGGTAATTTATTGAACGGAAATTTAAAAATAAAGAGTTCAGGGTTTTTTTTTGTGATTGGTTCTATTAATATATAAATTATTATTATTTCGAGTGAAGTGGTGGTGAAGGTCATGATTCAAGACAATGTACAGTTTAAATTAAGGCCAAATTTTCGGTATAGTTCCCAATTTAAAACATTAAAATAATATCAATGGGGTACCCCAGCGCACTTCAAAATGATCCTCATACCACGTTCTGAAGTTTTGGAGTTGAGACAATTCATTTTTGATTGAAGGATATAGGATAGAGGAAAAGTAGTCGAAGGGGGGCTGTACAATTAACCAAAAATGTGATTCTTGCTCGTTGACGTTATTGCAATTCTAGAAAAACATTATAATTTCTTTTAACTTTTTTATGAATATATAAAATGATTTAAAAGATAAAAGTATTATCTTTTGGGAAACCAATATTAAGTTGTGTTCACTATTTCAATTTTTTTTACCATCAATGTTGGAATTAATATTTTTTTGGTCTTAAAAGGCGTATTATATTTGGTAGTGATTATCACTTTTTTTTTAATACATTCAAGGGTTTTCATTTTCAAAAAATTTTTTTGCCCTTTCTAATGTTATTCGTTCTTTCATCCATTTTTAAATTCTCTGACTGCATCCAATAGGCTTCTCCCAAAAAAGGGTTATTTTTAAAAAGAGTCTGAATAGGAGGGAAGTACACTCTCTGGGAACTCAAAATCATTTTTCACAGGAGTATATATCATTCTCTCTAACAGTTTTTTTGGTCAAATAATTAGTAACCAGTTGTACACTTTCCCTCCCCTTTTTTATCAATTTTTGGCAGTAAACAAATATCAATGGTCTCAAATTCCCTTTTGAGGTCAAGGAACACTGCCACAACAAACTTATCATGATCCAGTTCGGTTTTGAATTTATTTAGGGAAAGTTGTTCTGGCTTGCATTTAACTAGGATAGCAATGTTAGCCAAGGTAGATTAGGTTGTGTTCCTTCTTGTTACGTAACAAATTGATTAGCATGCTTTCAACATGGATAACAAGGATAGTCAAGCTAGGTTTGGTTTTGTTCCTTCTTTTTACGTAAGGAATTGGTTGGATCGAAATGTTCGCGAGCGGAACGAAGCGGTACCTTGTAAGGTTGATTAGTTTGCATGCAACTTGGATAGCAAGGTTAACCAAGTTCGGTTAGGTTGTGTTCCTTCTTTTTACGCAAGAAAGTGATTGGCGTGTCTCGGCCGGGCAGATGAGAAAACATCCAAGCCGAATGCGTTTCTTGGTCCGGTTTACAATTACTTAAAACAAAATAATCTGAAGTCACATTATTTTAATAAGTTTGGTAACTTTCTGAATGCGACATATCAACTTCATGCCTACTTTTCAAAAGCTATTAGACCAAGAAGCGTGGTGATATATTATTTGCATTTCAAACTTATACTGATACACATATATCCATCAGAACTATCAGATCGTCTTTTCATGCAGTAATAGTTATTATTTATATGCTCAATATGTGTACCATTTTAATTTCAGTACTTTTTTCTTTTTGGTGACATAGGCAACGTCGCATACCAATAAACTCCAAGATCAGGAGATTCGGATGAATATAACACAATCCACAATCACCAAAGTTTAATTTTTGACATTTCTTCTGTCAAATCGAAATTAACGGATTTTAATATTACTAAAACGTCAAATGAGTGTGCAGTTACTATTTTTAGTGTAAAAAATTTTTTATATCAGTTTACTAATTTCCAAAAGTGATATCCCATAACCGAAGGCCCATATCTCCTATTATTATCTTTTTCCCGCTAAATTTGTTTATTGCTTTACTGTTTTATCATGTTTTGAAGCACCTTTTGTAAATTTCGTAGAAGATACTGGGTGATAACATATTCTTGACCTATTCCTGGTTTCTGTGTTTCAAGGAAATATGAAATACAACTACAGAAATAGCAAGAATTTTGAACTGGGCTGTGAACATGCGGAAATGTGATGGTGAAAATTATAAAGAATATTTCTGTCAAGACAATTTGGGAAGACAACCGCTAAGATGGTGCAAGAATAGTATTTTTAGAGAATTCAACCAAGGAATAATTTTTTTTTTCAATTTTAAAATAAAATTTGGCAACACTGTCGTATGTAATTTGAGGCGTAGAATCAGAAAAACATCAAACATACAAATAGTTTCATTTAAAAATCGAAGTTGGTGACTATTCTGTAAAACCGGAAGTCAGCCATTTTGTTTCCATATGTCTGTCAATCGAAATTGTTTCTCATATCTATTTACAAAGTTTCATTAAAATCGGTTGATAGTGGAAGGAGATAAAATGATAAACTATAAATCAGAAGGATAAAAATTATACTTGAGATCCCTTCTGTTATATAGAAAACATTTTGTTCAACAAACCATAATGCCGATATGACTAATAGACAAGAACGGCCTAGTCTCATATCGAAAACGTTGAAAATAGTAATTTCCAGAGTCTTTATGATAATTGGCATTGGACTAGTAAGAATAAAACATCAGTGTGCTGCGTTCTGTGTATTCTATGGCAGACTATCCGGTTAATTAATAATGTCAATTCCCAGCAGGACTTGCAACCCCACTGGGAGATCACTGACACAAATCACCCTGTTACTTGTTATTGGTGCGGGCTTTTGTGTTCACTTTAGTCTCTTATTTTTATTTACCTTGGTATGTAGGTACTTCTTAGCTTCTTTTTGCATACTTCGATGACCGATTCTGAATCGTTAGATAATTCCAAAGGTATGTCACTGACATAGACCAGGAGTTTTCTTGCATGTTTCGGAAAATTTCTCGATTACGCCAAAGGCACTAATAAATCTTTAAGAACCAAATTATATGAAAATATATAGGTCAATGAGCAATTTACAAGGAAACAAACCGGAATTCTGATTCAACGTATTCTGTTATATTTTCACTGATTACCAAAAGAGTGATGGAGGTGTGACACAAACTGGATTCTGCTAATCGCAAATGATTTTTCGAGTTTTTTTGGTATTGTGGTTTGGTTTCAGCAGGTCCAAATATCAGAACAAATTTTTTTAGGGTGGGCGTTCAAGTAGTGTATTTTTTATTTCAGATTGCATCGAGAAACGGTTATACTTTGAAAACTCAAATTAAGTAGGTGAACTCAGATTAGAGTACACAGAAAAAAATGCTTGTCATCATAACCAGAATAGTGACAAGAATTCTGATTAGTATGGCACAGCCAAAATTGTTGCTATAATGACAAAACAAAATTGCTACAAATATACAAGTTACTATATAATATTTTTGTCACGGATACTATATGATATTTTGTAATGGTTACTAAAAGGTATAATAGGGTTTAAAATACAATATTGTCACCTTAACTTGAATTTATAGTAACTTGTAAATAAATTATTGTTACCTCATGTAATCTTCGACTGTTTTCCCTCAATTTTATATTGTGCTCATGACACAAATATTTGGTCATGGTTACTTTATATTACGAAAATTGAGATTTTTCTTTTGTCGACAATTCAACTCATGTAAAAAATCGCATATTCCACAGTGCAATTGTCAGTTTGACAGCAGCAAAAGTTAGCTGCAACTTTATCGCGGTGTTGGTTCTTAAAATAAATAGTTTCACATGTTTGTCAACAACTTATTGAATTTCTAAGCACTAACAATGAGTAGATTCGGTGAGTCTGCGAACGCCGAAATTAGTCAAATTGTTAATACCTGTGTGCCTACTAATACAGTTGCGACGCAATCATCAATCTGGCGACAATTTCTACGTTTTGCGATGCAAAAGATGAATTTGAGCCAGACTCTTCCATCGAGAAATGTAATATTGCAAGATTGGGCATTTAATATGCGAAAAGGCAAAGAAGCGGTAGTTAAAACAATTTGGAACACCAACGCTAAAATGCTACAAAGTGAATATTATAACGAATTCAATATTGTATTTAACCCTTTCACCGACGTTCAGTTTAATTCATCACGAGCTGCACGTATTGCTAAACGTAAAATCCTACAAGCACAACCCGAAAGAAAATCTAGTGCATCAGCTCTTAATAAATCTGAAGTATTTGCAATGGCTAGATTATATGACAAAAATGAACCGGAAGGACTTCAAAAGGAAATTATATTACATTTTGGCGTTCGAATCAACAGCGCGGAGGAGAAGCAGCTTACTCGAAAACCACTTATTTTGTATCTTAAATTGAAAATAATGGAAAAGAAACTGGACGTATCGAGTATAATCCTCTATTTTCGAAAACGAGACAAGGCGGTAACAATAAATTATGTTACAGCCAATGGATTACCCTAATATTTCAGAGGAATATATTTGCCCAATACGTTTATTTAAAAAGTTAATGAAAAACAGAGACACTTTTATGATATTGGACAGAGTATTTCTTACACCAAATCCTTTGGAAGAAGAAAATTCTAGAGGTTTGTATAAGAATGTGCCGATTGGAATTAATGAAATTTTCAAATAGACTAAATGCTCAGCACAACGTATTGGTAAAGATGTCAAATGTGTCGAAGTACAAATCCACTCAAATCGAGCGGCAGCAGTTAGCAATGAGTAAAAGCGGAATTGAAGAACAAGCTCTAATAAATATAACAGGACACATCAATTCATCATCAATAAAACCATCACAAGTTGACAAAAGGTATCATTCGAGCATTATTCAATCACTTCTTTTTGGAAAGAAAAACTTAAAGCATCTACTACGAAACGATTAGCTGTGGCACCACAGCGACATCACTGTTCTAGTATAAATTTCAATAACTGCGTTTTCAATATTGTACATTCAAATAAAAATGTGTTTTTTTCCCTAATGTTTCATAAATTAAGTTTGCATTGATATGTTTCTGAATTTCTTATTCATTAAATTGTCCTGCCGAATTACACTCGATTTTTTGTATTGATCGAATTATTTGTGTCAAATTCTAAACTGTTTCCTTAGCAATTTGACTCGAAAACTATCAACCTTCGGTGTCGCTATTTTGATAGTTGACAGTTTTCTCTCAAATTTACTAGGCAACAGTTTCTCATTAAACAACAAATTTACCGATAAAATACAAACCTCTCGTCTAATTATAAGTGGAAATTGGAGAAATGAGCCAATATATGTTTCTTTTTTATTTCAAACGAAAGACCCATGAAAATAGTTCAACTTCGATTAAAGCGAATCTCCCGACAATTTGTTTTGGGACAAAATGAAAGTTTTGAATTCAAGATTATTCATAAAACGTATCATGAAGTGATTTGGGGAAAAAATAAATAAAATCAACAATCAATGACGGGGTCCCCAGGTTCAATCTGTATGATATAACAGAAGCTTTTCCCGACTGATAAAAGCACTCAGAAATAATGTTTCTAAACTTCCTTATGAGGGTAGTGCACCTCTTTGCCAGTTAATTTATTCAATATTTTTACATGCTTTTATCCAAGTTTCCTTGTTTGTTTCTCTGTGATTATTATTAATTTCTCGATTTGTACATTAGGTGAAATTTTGCATATGAGTTTTGATCCACTTCTAGTCCTTGATTAACTTTGGCAGGTGTTCATAATTCCAGTGACAATCTATTATGAAATTTTTGTTAGAGAAAAAAAAAAAAGGGCAGATTTTTCGTGATTATGGGGTTTTAACCAAATTTGGTAGGGGGTGTTCTTTGGGTCAAAAGAAAATTTAAATTTTTTTTTCAAAGTTCATTGAGATAAGATGACGGTTCCAAGATGGAGAACGATTTTTGCGACTATGGTCCAATTCTATTCAAAATTGGTGTGTCGGGTTTTGGGGTCGGATACTTTTGGTAAAAAAGGGTTTTTTGGGGTTTTGAAGATAATGAATTTTTGCCAGAATTTAATAAGATAGTGGATTTCATGCATGACTAGAAAGAAGTAAATATAAATAATAAAAATTTTTTTAGCCCAAATGCTTTAAAAGAGAAAAAGTAAAATAAATAAAAATATGGTTGAAAACAAGTTTTATACTAATACTAGAAAAACAAACATATTTCTTCAATTGTTTGACCTAGGTTATTCGATGAATAACAGATTCAAAAAACTTCCCGGAATACACAATATGTATTCTTCGCCTTGATTTTTGGGGTTTTTTTTTTGAGGGAATGGGTTTTGTGATTAATGGTCCGGGTTTTGGAGTCGAAGATTAGGATTTTGTTGCCAAAATAAAAAACATTCAGAATGGCAGCTCGAATAAACTTCTTTAAAACGGCAAATATGTGTTGCATTGAAAATTACTTTTAAAAAAAGCTTGTAACCATTAACACTCATAACACGATAATGAACTGTAAAATTCCTTTCGAAGCCCTGGAAAATATATGGTTTCTTTGGGGTTTGGGGGCCCGGTGCCATTTTCCTTTAAAAAGGGAATAATTTTTTGCTTTAGATATGTGACGTAAATAAAATTTTGTAGTCTTATATTGGTCAATATAAACCTCAAATGAATTCAGCTAATCAAATGCATTTATCTAACCAATCAAATCCCAATATCAGCGAATATACACCTGTTGTTGGGTATACCCACTACTATCTATACCGAAATGAATTCAGCTAATCAAATGCATTTATCAAACCCAAATTTAATTTAATATAAGCGAATATACACAATTTTGCTAGTTTATCAGCGAATATACCCTCCGCTATTAAACAAGTAGGCATTTCCATTTTTTATAAAACCTATCAAAAAAATTATATCACTGTCAGATGACGTCCAAGTCTTTTGTCAAATAAAAAAAAATGATACCCACCGTTTAAAAAAACACTTCTTAAAAAGGAAATTCGCAAAATGTGAAAACTTTTTTTTTTTTTCCAAGTTGGGTCATATCTACTCGTGAAGATTTTTTTTGGGGGGTTATACTTTGATATTTTTCGCCAATATTTTGGGAAATCCACTAAACCCCAAATTTCTTTAAAAAATTTTTAAAAAAATTTGGCCCCCAAAAAAATTCGGGCCCCCAAAATACCCACCCCTTTTATGAATACTGAAAATCACCCCAAATTTTTAAAAATAAATTTAATTTTTTTTTTTTCAAAAAAAATCAACGAATAACATATAGAACAAAAAAAAATCATTTTTTTTCTTTCAATTTTTTATTCTCAAACATCTTCTATCCACGGGGGGTCAAATTTTTTTCCCTCAAAAAACGGTGTCTGATTTTTCCTCAGTACCCAATTCATAAAAAATATTTAACTTGGGAACCATTTTTCTCCCCCAAAAAATTTGTCTCTTTCTCCGGAATATTGAGGAAAGGAAAAAATTAAATCTTCAGAATAAACCCCTAAGAATCCACAAATTCAAACAATGTTTTTTTTAAAGGGGCAGAAAAAGTTCTGTTAAAATTTTTTTTTTTTTTTTCCCCAAACTTTTGAATTTTAAAACCCCAAATCGTTTTTTTTTAAAATTTAACTTTAAAATTTTGGGGATCAAAAAATTATTTGACATATACCATTTTCATAAAAATTTTCCCCCGGGGGAAAAGTATATTCCCAAAATTATTCCCATTTCATTGGGAGAATCTGAATATCAATTTAATTACTGTACCAAGGTTAAAATTTTCTTTTTTTTTTTTTTCAGTAGAACCACCATTTTGGGAAAACTTTATTTAAAAATTTTGGGAAAAAAAAAACAAAAACAAAATTCATATGTTATCTGAACTGATAAATCTATTTATTTCAAAACTCCCCCAAAGTTTTTTTCCCTATGGATTAATTTGTTTTAATTTTTTTTCTTTTTTATCTATTTCCCAAAGGGGTTTTAAAGGGGTTTTTTAAAATTTTCACAATTGACATGTATTATAATTCTAGTTTCAAAAATTTCTATCTGTTTTTTTTTTTTAATTTTTTTTTTTTTTTTTCCCATTTTTTTTTAATTTTTTTTTTGGGATTTATTTTTTTATCAGTGCTCAGTATTTTCTCTCTTTAATTTGTGGGAAAACCATTTTCTACTAAAATTTTTTTATTATTATTATTTTTTTTTTTGTGCTTCTAATTTTTTTTTTTAAACCATTTTATGTCACTCTTTGTTCTTTATTGGGTTTTTTGGTCTCTTCTTATATTTTATAATTGTTTATCATTGGTTTTTAATAATTATTTTAAAATTTTATATTTCTTGTTTTTGTTACATAAAAAAAAGCCTATTATTTTGTTCTATTCTTATTTTTTTTTTTCACACCTCCTATTTTTTTTTTCCTTTTTTTTTTATTTTCCTATGCCCTTTTATTTTTTTTGCATACTTCCCATAAAATTAATTTTTGGGGAAAATTACTCTCCATATCTTTTTATCACTTTGTGTTTTATCTCTTTACATTCCTCCTCCTTTTTTTCCCACCACCTCTTTCTCTGCCTTCTACCTTCTTAAAAACCCAATTTTTTTTTCTCCAAAATCCATTTTTTTTCCCCCCAAAAAATATTTTTGATTTAATAAAAAACGTTTAATTCCCAACGACTTATTCAAACAAACTAACACAAATAAAAGTAAACTTTCATATGAACCTGGGGTTTAAAACGAAAAACCCGGGGTTTACAATGCAGATTTAAAAAATTTATAGAAGAATATCAAATTTAAAAATCCAAAACAAAATTTCTCTTCCCCGGGGCTGGAATAATATTTCTCCCCTAAAATTCGTGACGATTTCCTTATTTCCGGGGTAACCCCAAATTTGGGACGTTGCCAAGCCCCAATCAATTACAATCTCGGTCAATTTTTTTTTTTTTTGTTTGCCCCCATAATAATGGATATAACAACTTGTATTCTATTTAAAAAAATTTTTTAGGCTTTTCACGAACCTTTTTTTTTTCCCGTTTAAATTTTTAAAAAAAATATTTGATACTTCAAGAAAACTATTACGGGGGGCGTTCTTCATCGGAAAAAGTGCTCGCCGGCCCCGTTCCTGGCTATTGCCCTTTGTAAAAATTGTTTCGACTATAATTCTTTTTTCATGGTTGGAGACTTGGATAAATATTTACTATAATGCATTTTTCCAGTTAAATTTTGGAAAAAATTAATTTCTTTTCCTATTTCTAAATTGGGAAAGTTCAACAAATTTGAGTCTTTCATTGAAGTCATGAAATTCAAGGAATGTCTTCAATTTCCCACTTTTAATTGAGTTCAAAACAATTGTCCTAAGTAAAATTTGTCTTTATTCTCCACTTTTTTCTGGGTGTTGAAAAACCAATTTTTTTTCCCTTTTTGGATTTTGACGTTTTGATCTTGCTGGGATCTCTGGCAATTCTTTTCTTGAATTTCAACAGTTGTTTCAGGGGAAGCCCTTTGTTTTAAAAGTTTCAGGGGATTGGTCCATGGCAAATATATTCTTCAAAAAAATCTTGACATTTCTTTTGAAAACATATAATTTTCTTATTAAAGGATTTTTTATTGGGTGGTTTTTTTAAAGGATTCCCCAGGTAGGTAAGGAATATGGGGGAAAAAATTTTAACTTTCATTTTTTCCCCAATTTATTTCATATAAAATTATTTTTTTCCCCTTTTTTCTTTTGATTTCCATTTTTTTTTTTCAAAAAAGAATATTCTAATTTTTGGTTCGAATGGTATTTTATTTTATTTGTTAATTGACAAAAAAAATTTTTTTTTAATTCTTCAAAATTTCTTTTTGGGTTTGGCAATGGAATTATAAAGGTATTTGTTTGAAAAAAAAAATTGATTTCATTCTTTCTAAAAATAAAAATTTTTAAAAACTGTGGTCATCTAAAAAATCATTAGTTAAAAAAATATTCAATTTTTTAAATTTTCCTTTTTTTTTAGTTTGTAGAATTTTTTTAATCTCAGAATACGTTTTTTCTTAAAACCCCTTATTCCATGGTTCTTGGTATTTTAAATTTTCAATAGTTTTTTTAAAAAGGGTGTTTGATCTTTCCTGGTTTTAATTTCAATTGTTTTTAGATAATGTCATAAAGCTTTATCATTTTTTCCCGTCATTCTGGTCAAATTTCCCCCTTTTGGGTTTTAAAATGGACCTAATCCATCAATTAAACATCTTTTTTTTCTTTTTTCATTTGAAGGATTCAGTTTATTAATTTGAGAATATATTTTTGTTAACTTTTCAATTAATTGATGAATTATAGAATTTTTTTTTTAAGTCAGCTTTAGGGTATTTTAAAATACTTTTAATGTAGTAAATTTTTTTTGAAGTTAATTCTTGATTATGTGATTGATGTCAAATATTTGGGAAAAAGACCATGGTCAATCTTATTTTCTTTAATTTTTTTAAGGTAGGGCCTGGGTTTTTTATGTGGTGGAATCTTGGTTTTGGGTTAATTTTCCCCTTTGCAGCTATAAGCCCAACAAGGGGGGTTTTTTTTAGTTTTTAAATGAATAATTTCTTTCTTTTTTTTTTTTCTTTTTTGTTTTTCAACTTTGTTTCTTTCAATATTTCAGTTATTTCAAAGGGCCTATGAATTTATTACTCTTTTTTTACGTTTTTTTGGGTTTTGTTTAAACACTGTTTGACCTAATTTAAATTCAGAGTTTGTATCACCATGTATATTAGTTTTCTTTATAACTTTTCCTTTTTTTTTCTTGTAAGACATCATGAACATTTCTATAGACATGATCAAGTTTTTTCTTATGATGTTCTGCATAGTCGGTAAAAAATGCATTTGGTAAGAATATTTCATTAGGATTTCTCGAGTTAGTATGTCCAAATGTTAGTTCAAAAGGAGTATACGTAGTTACTATGTATGGAATTATTATATCAATAATAGCGTAGTCCATAAGGTTTTCGTTTTCATTGGGGTACATTTCTTTTAAAATCAATAATACTTGAATGAAATCTTTCAGCAATGCTATTTGATTCATGATGAGTAGGTAGTGAAATGAATTTTTATTTTATGTAAATTCAGGATTTCTTTAACGGTTTCGTTATTGAATTCCGTTCCATTGTCAATAATTAATTTTTCAAGGTATTCCAAATGAGGCAAAATATTTAATAAGAGCTGAACTAATATGTATTGCAGTTTCCAGTTATTTCGTATGCTTGAGCAAACTTCGTAAAAAGAATCTACAATTGTTAAATATATATTTTGTTGTAAAAGAATAAATCAATATGTACAATTTGGAATGGTTTTGAGGCTGTTTCTGTTAATACTAATGGGGTATAAGGGGTTTTCTCAGTATTTAGCTCTTTGACAAGTTTCACATGAATTAATAAATTCAGTTATGGTGGTTCTCATATTTTTCCAATAATAATTTCGTTTTAAGGATTCTAAAGTTTCATTTATTCCTCTATGATTTGTTTTCCTTCATGACAGTTTTTGTTAACATTATTTGTTCTTCTTCATCTGTTATGGTATTTACTAATTTAGTACATCTGATAAGTTTATTGAAAACAGTATTTTCATCATACATTTTTGAAATAGGAATTTTTACTTTCATAATTTTATGATTTTCATAAGTTTCATGGCTTACTTCCAATTTACGATATGGATGTGGAAAAACTATTATTTGACTAACTTTATTATTTATTATTTCATCATAAATTTTGATTCCATCATTCGTAGTCTCTTTTTTTATCGGGGGTTGTTTACTTGTAGAAGGTTGGAGTTCATCTTGAAGAGGATTTTCAGCAAGATTTCGTAAATATTCTAATGTTTCTTGATTTATTTCACCTGGATTATTAATAATTGATTCATTTTCCAAAGCATTTAAAGCATTTATTTTTACTCGTGATAATGCATCGGCATTCAGATTCAATGAACCTTTTTTATAAATTATAGCGTAATCAAATTCTTCTAATTTGAGACGCCATCTCATTAATTTTGAGTTAGGTTCTTTTAAATTAAATAACCAAACAAGGGGTCTATGATCTGTATAGATAGTGAATTTTCTGCCAAATAAATATGGTCTGAAATATTTACAAGCCCATACTATAGCAAGTAATTCTTTTTCTATAGTGCTGTATTTTTGTTCTGATTCATTCAGGGTTCGTGAAGCAAAAGCAATAGGTTTGTCTGAACCTACTGGACCTTGAGAAAGAACTGATCCTAGTGCGACATTTGAGGCATCAGTTGTTAAAACAAAAGATTTAGAAAAATCTGGATATTGAAGAATTGGGGCATTAATCAATAATTTTTTACAAATATTAAAGGTAGAAATAAATTCTTGAGTATGATTCACTTTAGCATTTTTTTCAAACAAAGTGTCATTGGTTTAGTAATTTTTGCAAAGTCTTGTATGTATTTTCTATAGTATCCTAATAATCCTAAGAAACTTTTTATTTCTTTTTGAGTTTTTGGAATAGGAAAATTCTTAATAGCTTGAATTTTATCAGGATTCGGTTTTACTCCTTCAGGTGTTATAATATGTCCTAAGTATGCTACTTCTTTCCTTAAAAATTCGGATTTATCAAGTTGAACTTTAAAATTCGCATTTCTTAGTCGTTCAAATACTTGTTTCAATTTTTCGATGTGTTCTTGAAGTGATGTGCTAAAAATAACAATATCATCTAGATATACCAAGCAAATTTCGTTTTGTAGGCCTCTAAGTACATTATCCATGACCCGTTGGAAAGTGCCAAAAGGCATTCTTTTGAATTCATAATGTCCATCCTGTATAGAGAATGCTGTTTTTTGAATATCATCCGGATTCATCTCGATTTGATGAAATCCATTAGCTAAGTCAAGAGTACTAAAGTATTGACTTTTTCCGAGTTTATCTAAAGTTTCTGTAATATTTGGAAGGGGATATTTATCATTAATTGTCTTTTCATTCAATTTCCGGTAGTCAATTACTACACGCCATTTTTTCTTCCCAGAGGCATCAAGTTTTTTTGGAACAATCCATATGGGATTGTCAGTTAAGTTGATTTTGTGTTGAATTTTATTCGTGAACGTCAATGGAATTTTTTCATTTTTTTGAATCTGGTCTTTCACTTCATTTTTTGTATTTCTGGATATCGATAGGTTTTAGTATATATAGGGGATTCGTCAGTTAAGTTGATTTTGTGTTGAATTTTATTCGTGAACGTCAATGGAATTTTTTCATTATAAAAAATATCACGATATTCGAAACATAAGTTTTTTATTGCTTGTTTTTCTTCTTGATTACAGTGATTCAATCTAAGATTTTTCATATTTGATTTTTGAACAGAGTCCATCATCGATCTCTTCATTAGTTTCCATTTTTCTATAAAATTAATATTTTAAATTCAAATTTGGTTAAAATTAATGTTAATGGTTTTAATAAATTTCAATTACTAAGGCTTTTGGGGATTCAACTAAATATTCGAATTGAATATAGTCTAATAATCCTATACCTTGTTTTTGATTAACCGGTATTTTAATAACTTGTTCTGTTCTAGCTGGAATTATCAATGTATGATTATTAATTGCATTTTTTTCTTGTTTCATATTTTTTTCGGTTTCATAAATTATAGGAATTTTAACGAAAGGAGTTGATATCGTTTTTTCACTAACATTTATGGAGGCTTGAAGTTGTCTGAGTAAATCTATACCAATCAATCCATCATATTTTTGACTGAATTTGAAAAGGTAAAATTTATGTTTTCCTGTACATTAAAATTTTTAAAATTGGAATTACTATAATTTCATCATGATAGCTGATATTATGGGCAGATTGAATATGGAAATCTTCTTTTGTAATGAAATTTTTATAAAATTTATAAGCTAATTCTGGATTAATCAAACTACGAGTACTACCTGTATCAATAAGAAAATTGGCTTTTAATTCCGGGATAAATATATATGGAAGATTTGCTATAGAAAGGTTAAGATTTATTATGTGAGATTTTCTTGAGAACTGTCCTGGAGAAAATTTACATTTGTATAATTCTTCTGGTTCTTGTACTGAGTAAATATTATTTTCATAATTTGGGTTTTCAAAATAGAATAATTTGGTTTTTTATTTATATTTTGTGTGAATAATTCGGTACTAGTGAAATTTTTCTTGGGTTGTATCCTTGTGTTACTGGATGAAGTATCCATTGGTTCTGGTTTATATGGTTTCTGAACATTTTGAAAATTTCTGTTTTGATTTGAAAATTGTTGTTGATTTCGAACTATTTGATTCGTGTTTTGTTGGAAAAATGGATGTCTTTGAGTAGGAAATCTATTATTTGGTTGCCATTGATGTGGTTGTTGCACAAATGGTCTTTGTTGATTTTGTATAAATGGTTTGGGGTAATTATTTTGAAATTCAACTTTTCTCAATTGTTGATTTTGGAAATGTGGTCTCAAGTTTTGTTGCTGAAACTGTGGTTGTATAGGTCTTTGAAAATTTTGATTTATTTTTGGATTTGGTGGGTTTTGAGTAGATTTGAAAGAATTTTGGAATTGTAGACTGTTACTCCTATTTTGGCTGTAAAGAAAATTTTCTTCTTCTATCAAAAGTGACATAGCTTTTTCAAGAGAATCTGGATCTCTTAAACGAATATTGTTCTGAATTTGATTGGGTATTCCTCTAATAAAAGTTTTCAATGCCAAATCGTTATAATTTTTGAGTTGAACTACTTTCTCTTCTGCTGATAAGGGTAAAGAATTTAATTTTGTAATAATCAAACTTCGTGCATCTTGACATTATCAAACTTTCACAATTTGTAATGAAAACACTCAAAGTTTGGGGATTTCCAACAAAATTCGGAATAGTATCGACATATAGTCTGAGTAATTGATAATTTACGGGTTGAGCCATTGTTTCAACTATATCTTCAGTAGAAATTAATTCAAATAAATTTGACAAATTTTCTATATCGATTTCTGTCGTAAATCAATAATTAATCTATTTTTATTTCTATTCTATGATTATATATATACCTTTGTAGAAATGAAATTTACAATTAAAATTCGAAATGAAAAGGAAAGAAAGGAATGTTTCTCTTACAGTAGTGTGATGATTGCTTTCATCTTTTCTTTCTTCTGTTGGTTCCTTAAGCTACTGCCAATAAGATTTGGGCGATGCTTTCCCTCGTCTCTGGACTTCCTATGGCTATGCTGGCTTCGACGATGTGGTTCTCCACCAGTTTTTCGAAACTTCGGCGATGTGGGTCCTCTGCTTCGAATGTGTTGAATTTGGCGATGTAGTCCTCGTCCAACACTGCTTTCCACTTGGCTTTGTTCGAGTCTTTCGGCTCCGAACACACTTTTTCAGAGTTTGTCAATAAACTGTTGATACAAAACGATTTCGCGATTTTTGTCGAAACGTTTGACAAATCCTACCGACTGCGCCAGTTAAGTATTCGGAACTGGAAATTAACTTTTTAAAAAACACAAGTTTTGGAAAACTGAGCAAACATACAGCTTGGTGTCTCTATGTGAACTGATTTATTTTCATTATTCAAATACATCGGAAAGAAGCACACCTGCTTATCTTAAAAGTAACATTCAGCAGTTTATACATTCTGCGCTACAAATAAACAGATATGATTCATCTTAAATAGCATTATTGTTCCTATAACTTGCCTCCTCTATCGGATTAGTTTTACAAGCCTTATTTTTCGCTAACCTTAACAAAATTTGTCGATTTTTGTCTTTTTGTTGTAGTAACCAGGAGCAGAAGGCTAATCAATTTCTTGAATTTTTCAAAGTTTATAAATAAAAGATGAAAAGAAGTTCAAATTTTTTTTCGGAGAAATTAGTTATTTATACATTTTCTGAAAATTGGTTGACCGTTTTCTTCTACAGTTTTGGCAAAAGAATTTGTTTATACTCATTCATACATACAGTTCTTGCAATCCCACAACTTTCCTTTGACATTAGTGAAAATGGAATGAGAATAAAACGAGGATATCTGCCAAAAAAATACGAAAAAACTGCAAATGATATCCATTTCCTTTTTGTGTTATGAAAGCGGGGATAGATATAGTACCCGTAATATCAATGAATCAATGAATCAATCAAACATTTATTGAAAAAGTTTTCTTTCACAATCATTTAAAAAAAAACATAACATCATCATGGAATACTAGCTAATTCAACAGGTCAAACATCGAAAAGATACTATGATACAGGGTTTACTACACAATTCATATATACACAGACAACTAATTAAGTATACAATTGTTTTAGAACAACCAGCACAACGAATAGGACAAACAATATTGTAATATATATATATATATATATATATATATATATATAATATATATATATATATATATATATATATATATATATATATATATATATAATATATATATATATATATATATATATATATATATATATATATATATATATATATATTTATATTTATATAATCTAATCCTCCTAGGATTCTAAGAGAAACTCATAACAGAGTAGTAGTTTTTGCAGTAGAAAAGATTTGAGTCGCCTTTTAAAGACCATGATATTTGAGGATTTATTGTCATCACTAAGCTTATTATATAGCTTAACCCCACAGTACAAGGGATGATTCTGAGATACTGTCAATCTATTATATGGTTGATGTAGTTGAGATTTATTTCTTGTGAAATGTCCATGAATATGTTCATTTTTTTGAAAAATTGAAATATTGTTTTTAATTTACATCAAAGTTTGGTAAATATGCAAACAAGGCATTGTTAATAAATTATAATGAATGAATGTTCCCTTGCCGATGCACCTGGCAAAATTCTAATCGCCTTTTTCTGAATAACAAAGACTTCATTAGCTTAAGCTGATTAACCCCATTGTTCAAGGCCATAGGAAATAACAGATTGAATTAAACTATGGTATAGAAGTTTGAGAACACTGAGAGAGACAGTTAGTCTCAACTGACGCAGTGAATATATATGTTTACTAAGCTTAAGTTTTACACTATCAACATGGTACTTCCAGGTAAGTTTATTATCAATAGCAACCCCTGAGAATCTAGTACAATTTACTTGATGAATAGTTTCATTATTAAGTCTAACCAAATAGCATTCATCTATTGTTGAATTTTCAGTAACAAAGTTGATCATTTGAGATTTAGCAGTATTTAGCAGTAGGCCATTTAGAGAACACCATTCAGAAATTTGATCTGTTACTTCCTGAGCTCTATGAATTGCTTTAGACATAGTACCCGCAGATACCAAGATATCAGTGTCATCAGCAAAAATAAAAGTAATGGAAGCTTTTGTACAAAATTTCGGCAGATCATTTATAAAAACTAGGAACAAAAGAGGTCCCAAAACAGAGTCTTGTGGTACCTCAATTGATATACATTTTCAATCAGAATTTATTCCATTCACACTGACCAGCTGATTTCGATCAGCCAGGTGAGATCTCGCACACCATGAAACTGCAATTTGTGTAATAACATGTCATGGTCAACGAGGTCAAAAGCTTTGCTCATGTCAATAAAGAATCCTATAGTATGCTGTTTATTTTCTAAGATTTCCAGCAATGTGTTAGGAGTTTATCAATTGCACTGGCAGTGGATTTATTTCTTCTATAAGCATTTTGACAAGAAGAAAGTTATCCGAAAGATTCAAAGTAATTATATAATCTGTGATAAAAACAGTATTCAATAATCTTAGAAAACTGACTTACTAGGGATATAGGTCTGTAAGAAGTTTACAGTTCACAGTTTCCGTTATAGATATTTCCAATATGTTTTCACCGGACTGCACCAGAAAAACGGTAATTACCCGACTGCCCCTGGCTAAAATCTACTAATTACTACCAACTTGATTTTTACTAACTTTTAAAATATTTACCTAGCTAACTTACTACTAACTTGATTTTCACTAACTTTCAAAATACTTACTTAGCAACCTCACTATTGACTGTTATATAATATAATTACCCACTTCAATTAGTAATGGTTATATAATATACAACAATATTTTTATACCAGCATGTGTAGAACTACAACAAGACCAAACACGAGGTAGCTGCTTTAAACCGTTGAGGAGTTTTCTCGACTGTCTTCCGTCTTCATCATCAGATTAACTCCAGGTCTTCATTATGTAGTGTCATCAGAACTACATATGTATGTCAACCATTCCCTTATTTTTCTGCCCTTATTCATTTTTCTTTATGTCTATGTCTACTTAGTGATTGTGAAACTTTTAAACAGAAACAGCTGAGACTCTGCAGGAATATGCTCTTCTACTTTTTAGAACTGACAACGTATATTTTTCTGACTACGACATTAACATTACATTATACAGGGTAAATGATTTCTGAGAGACGAATATAGGTCAATAGCGTGATGAACCAGTATAATTTCTACAGTGATTATAATTCAATATAAAATAATATAAAATCGCGTATCTTGGAACTAAAGCTTTTGTGATATCCCCTGTTTATTTACATCATCATCTAAATATCCGAACTCATATATGATGAAGAAAATTTCTGGATGACTATCAATTTTTTGTTTTCAACCTTCTCCTTTTTTTTTCGAGTGATCGTCTAGGTAGTCAGCTCCACCCCTAAGGTAGCAGGATCTAATAGAGGATATGCAATCCATCTGCTTTCAGAACATAGCTTGTATTTTTTGTGGCACCCTGCCTTATTCAGATAGATCCCTGAAAGTATTGACCCTCTAACTTTCCACGTTGTGTATATATTTTTTTTATTCCCGTTCTCCACTTACCTCCTTAACCCGTTATTCCCGTTATCCCGTTTTCCCCTCAGTCCGTCATCCCGTTATTCCCATTATCTCATTTTCTCGTTTTCCTGTTATCCCGTGATTGTTTTACACGAACTCGTTGCATTCTGAATCTATCCACTTTTCAGTCACTCTCGAATGCGATTCGGACATACCAATACGACTATTATCATTATCTGTGGCTCTCTGGGGTTTGCACGTGAGATAGCTCGTCACACATTTGATTGACTTTGACGACCTATGTTAGTATTGTAATAAACTTTGTTTTCACTTTGACCTCAAACTCAAAAAATTGTGGTTACCTACAAAGTCAATATAGGGTAAATAGAATGGCAGATCAAAATAAATGACAAACCTTCGCAAAGTGTACCTAAATTCACTTCAACCAAAACTTCTCTTAAACTCCACAACGTTTAAAAACGATTTTTACACAACCACACGGAAGAAATGACATTTTTGTATATATAGCACGTCAGTCAGACGATAGATCCGTTTTTCGATTTTTCAGCTGTTCTTTTGGGGTTTTCCAATTTTTTTCAAATTGCTCAAGCCGTTTTTGAGTTTAAGCTAGACAACCGAACAGCAATTGATTTTTATATATGGGGTGGATGAGCCGGGATCCATGACTTAGCAGAAAGTAACATTGTAGCACTATAAACCTACTCATTTCGAACATTTATCAATTTAGCTATTGGGTAGTCACATCGTGGTACGATCAATTAATTTCATCAAAACCGGACAACTATATCTTGGTGATTCCTAGTTTATAATGACCTGATTCAATTCACTTGATAACATATATTTTCCTCAAAGTCAAAAGTCCATCATCTATATTTTCCTAACCTTCCTTTATTCTTTAAATTCCATTATAAGAGATTTTTGTTATTTTTGTATTCAATATTTAAATGAGAGACTGTTTAACAATTAAATAGTCTTGGATCTTAACAATAATCCTCCAGAATTTACTCCCGACAACGTGAGTAAATAGTCCTTAGTATGTTTACATTGCCACAAACAAGGAGTTGGTCCTGACACAAGCTGAGTGACCAGCCGGAATCTTTTTGTGTGCACCCGTAAAGACAAACCCGTTACTTTCTACGGTCACTCTTCAAGTTGAAGTTCTGGATTTATTTATTTATGGCAAGAAGTAACTTATTTATGGCAAGAAGTAGCTCGGCTCCACTAATTCACAGATGTGCCAAGGTTTATGAAACCAATAGTTTACTCGATGTTATGGCAAGATCCAGCCCAACCTAACTAGACAATGTTGACTCTATCAAGCCTAATTGTACTAATTTGATAGTCACACTAAATGATCTGGCAATCTCTTTTCTCTTAGAACTACTTCTATAGAACTGATATAAACAATATAGAATGCAAAATTTAGACTCAAGGCTTATTTAATTTTAATCATCAGTCAATGCTCATAGCTGAATTTATAAAACTAGTTTGATTATGAAAAGAACACCACCCAAGATCAAGGAATTTATGTAATCTAACAAGACCCTGGGCTCGTCTCACACTCTCTATTGTACTTTTTCCTTAGTGAATCAACATTATTATTATTGCTATCATTAATATTATTTGAAAGTGGAAATATTGTGTCTGGAATACATATAATGCAAGAAGGAAATTTTTTGACATAGTGGACAAATTATTGAATTAAAGAAAAACAGCATCCTCAAGTGGGAGTCGAACCCACGACCTTCTGATCTCTAGCCATACGCTCTAACCAACTGAACCATTCGAGAACATAGGAATCGACACACACGTGAATCCTTTCCTTCCATAATTTAATGTTCATGTTAGAAATGAATCGAAGATCAAACGTACTTATCGTCGAGATCCGTTACCTGTCACTCTAACTTCATCGTTATCTGACGATTTCAGTAGCAGATTCAGGAAGATGATCTCTTACCACTGATGAGACTCAGCCAAATATATAATGTAAAAGTGGAAATATTGTGTCCGAAATAGATACAGTGGCACCCATTTAAAATGGAACCGCCTCTGTAGAATATGCATTTTTCAATCAATCTAAAACAAAATGTTTTTCAATATCAAGTATCGAAAACTGTATCTTGACACAAATTTTCATAACTTCAGTTTCATTTCCAAGGCACTGTAACGAAGTTACTATTTTCCCGCTATATTTATCAGCCAAAAGCTCCCTGTAAGGAATTAAACCCCGCTTGAAAGTAATAATAGGTCTAGAAATACCATTCAGGTTCGTGATAAATCCGTGAATCACCCCTAACACGATAAATAGGCTAAACACCCTCCGTAACTCACGCCAATACCGCGAGCGTGGTTGTGAAGAAAGAACGAATGATTGAAACAAAGCAATCGTACGTCACCCGCCCCACTCTGGAGCAAGCACTTGAATCGAACGCAAAACTCGAGAATCAAAGTTTCCACTGAAGATCGCATTTCATTCACGTACGAGCCAACAGTCCGATCGCCACCCAGCACAGTTGAGTCTAGACAGAGACGCGCGCACCGAGCTGACGTCACAGCCGTCGCCACCGAGAACATGACACTGTGTCCGAGCAGCCGTTGACGTCACGAAGGAAGGGAGGCCGATATTCTGGACGTTGGATCAAATGCGAGAGAAAGCAGGCAGTCGTTCCAAAGCAGCGAAGCCAGCCAACACGCCAGGGAGAGAGTTCCGCCAGAAGGACGAGAGTACAGCGGAGGCGCACGCACCGAGCTGACGTCACAGCAGTCGCCACCGAGAACATGACACTGTGTCCGAGCAGCCGTTGACGTCACGAAGGAGGGGAGGCCGATATTCTGGGTAATTATTCTGTGAAGGTATAATTTGTATCGCAAACGACAGAGTCCACAAAACGGCGCGCGCATATAAGTCGATCAGGAGGGATTCGGAAAGAGGAGAAGCCGGCCGTAGTTCCGTTTCGACATATTTCAAAGAATTAGTAGCTTGCCCAGCCCAAGAGAAGCAGTCACGCGGCCGACTAGTATCCAAGAGTGAGAGCCAGAGACCGAAGCAGTCCACGACCGTCCCGGACCTTGCCGAAGCAGTAAGATCGGAGTTTGGTAAATATGTTGTATCAGGTAGAAGATATCAGGAAATGTTTGTAAGTACCACAGATGCGATGTGCGCATGAACGTAAGAGGCACATATTCATTTCAATGCTGTGCTGGTAATTTCTGCATACGAGTCCGTACAATACCCCACCGCAGAGTTTTTGGTTGTTAAGTTTACCCCGCTTGTTGAAAACACCTCTTTATTGCTGTCCCTTAACCCTCCTTCATCAGTTCCAATATACCTGTTTATCCTTTCCATGTGTTTATTTGTTGTGATAACTTGAGGCCGCCGTCAGCCGCCCTCACTGTATTTCATTATTTTCAATATACCTGTTTATCCTGTTCCTAGTATTCTTTCATTTACTATTTTGAGTAGAATTTTAACATCTAGTGCGCAGTCGCCACCCAGGTTCGAAACCCAGTTGAAGGCAATTAAAGCCTGCCTTGCTGGCCCTGTTACAGTGTCACGACTATATTGACCCCTGGAGTGTCTTTCTTCACTGAGACTGCCCGGAGCAAAAGTGGCCTTTTCCACTATAAAGCTAAAGGTGGCGCCCGAGGAAAACCGAGAACAGTGAAAAGCGCCAAGGTTTGATAATAGGGGAAGGTAACCCCCTTACAAATTGGCGCCCGAGCAGGGACCGTTTTTATAGTATACCGAGACCTGTCATTTTTGACAGATGTCAACTTCGACTCAAAAGAGAGTCAATATGCCGAGTGACCCCTCGTTTAGTAGGTTTCCGGGGGTGTAGAACCGATTACCGTCATCCGTTTCCTTTTCAGGTTAACCATTCACGAGATACGTGGGTGAAGAGAGAGAAAGCAGGCTCGTACGACAAGGACAGTTGGAAATCCGTGAAGCTAGTTCCGCAGAGTGTATAGAACCGAAATCCGTTGAAGGCTACCGACCTGTCATCTTTGACAGATTGTCAAACTCGGCTCAGAAGAGAGCCAGGCGTCCGTGCGATACCTCCTCAACGAATTATCGAGTGCGCAGAAGCGCTCCCCGCCATCCGTTCGTCAATAGGAGGTACGGTGCCCAAGATACGAGCACTAGACAAGGAGTTGAGTTTCGACTGTGAACCAAGTAAGACGTGCAAGCTGAGAGAGTGGAGTACCGACTGCGAACCAAGTAAGACGTGCAAACTGAGGAAGTGGAGTTTCGACTGTAAGACAAGTAAGACGTACGAGTTCCAAGTATTCGCCGAAGATGCCGACAGGACTAGGAAGCCCCATCGCCGTGCCAGTGACCACCACAGGCCCCGCCGGATGCCCCTACCGCTGAGTCCAGGTACAGGAAGTGACCCTAACGACACCCGCGTCGGATGGGTGTATCAACTACGGAAAGAGGAGCTAGACACCGAGCTCGCTAGATTTCGCTTGGATCCAACCGGCACCGTCGACGAGAAGCGAAGGAGGATCATAAAATTTCTCCGAGAAGGACGAGCAGCATCACCCGCACCGACCGTCATCAACCTGTTTCCGTTCCCCACGACGACCACGACAATCGCACCGCCGCCCGTATTACCCACCATTACAGTGACGAGCACTGGAAACCCGATCATGAGCAACGTGCTCACAGGGACCCCCGTGGGAGCACAGGCCGCCCCACTGCCGCCTACTACGAGTGTAGGGATGGCACCATTGAGAGTAAAGGACTGGAGAGTGACCTTTAATGGGACCAACGACCCCGCCGCCTTCCTCGAAAGATTGGAGGAGATCCGAGAGTCCCAAGGTATCACCGCAGACCGCCTCCTGCAAGCTATGCCAGAGTTACTGGAAGGGATGCCGGCCCTCTGGTTCAGAAACAACCGGGCATGCTGGCCGAGAAAGGGCGGCTTCCCCCGATCGATCACGGACCTGCAGACCATGATTCGCCGCCATGGTGGAATTTCGCCTGATCAGGAGTTAAACTGGCTGTACCGCAACCTACACCCAGAGTTCCGACGTGAAATAAGAAGGACGGACTTCAACAATGTCCATGAATTCGCCAAAGCTGCCAGAGAGTACGAGCTTTTGCGAGCCGAGATTGAACAAGCTCAGAGTACGACTCCAATGCCGCTTTTTGCACCTTACCAGACCCCATCAGCCCCACCAGTGGTCAGTAGGCAAGCCCAACTAGCCACACCGCCCCCTAGGAGCCCAGTAGTCCAGCCAGTTATGAGCCAAGGCAGCCCAGTTATCCGCCGCCCCATCGAAGGAAACCGAGAGTGTTGGCAATGCGGGCAGACAGGGCATGTTAGGAGCCAATGCCAATCAGCCCCAAGGATATTCTGCTCCCGATGCAAGCGAGACGGAGTAATGTCTCGTGATTGCACATGCCCACGGCCGGAAAATCAAAACCACGACTGGAGGTACGTGCAGCCCCGCTCCCATGACGCCTCACCTACCGCCATCATCGCTACCACCGACCACCGACCGCATCTTTCCGTCAAGATTCCCGGTGGCACCGCTGAAGCGATGATTGACACAGGTGCCGTAATCTCCTATGTCGGCGACAGGATAGCCAGGCAGTGGAATCTGCTAGGAGTACCGAAAACTCCAACTGCTACGAGTTCCGCCCGACTGGCCAATGGAGAAACAGTTACCGTCCCCACAACGTATCACGTGGAGATCCGAGTTGGAGAACACCGCTTTGAGGAGTCTTTTGGACACCTGAGTGGACTGTCATCCGATATGGTCCTAGGAATGGACATATTGAGGAAAAGGCAGTTTGGACTCGACATAGGAAGTGGCCAAATCTTGGTAAAGAACCAACCCATTGCAAGGGAAGCTCGGCCCGTACCATGCTTTCCAATTGGAGTTATTGAGCCAAGACCGGCCCTGACACTTTCCAGAGAGGAAGAGGACCACTTGCAAGACTTCCTACAGGACGAGGTACGCCCATTCGAGGACATTCATGGGGTAACGCCGCTGGTAGAACATAGGATCCGTCTCCTAAATCCAGAGCCGATAAAGCAGCGATACCGACCCCAGAATCTCAGGATGCAGGAAGTTTTCAATCCCAAAGCTGACAGAATGCCACAGGAGAACATCATAGAACCCTCCGAAAGCCCGTGGAGCTCGCCAGTAGTCATCGTCCGAAAGAAAGATGACGAGCCGAGGTTTTGCAGCGACTTCCAGAAAGTCGATTCCGTCTCCATGAAGGATGCGTACCCGTTGCCGTTCATCAACACCTTCTGGACCGATCAAGCCGCCACCCGAAGACAAGGACAAGCAGCCACCGCCCCAGCAGCTCCGGAACCCCCTCTGACTCTATACCTACCCGTCAACAGGGATCTGTGCTGGCACTGCGGTCAACCAGGGCACACACGCACCGTGTGCCAACGAAAACAGCCCCTCCTGTTTTGCTCCCGATGTGGCTTGAAGGATGTCCTCTCTCGGGAGTGCCACTGTTCCGACCCAGCCGCCCAGAGGAGACCAGCCCAGAGGAGACCAGCCCAGAGGAGACCAGCCCGAAGGAGATCAGCACCCTTGTCCATGTTGATGTCGTATCCTGACCCGCATATCCCCGAGCGGAAGTTCAGCACCCATGTCCATGTTGATGTCGTATCCTGGCCCGCATATCCCCGATGCGGATGTTCAGCACCCATGTTGATATCGTATCCTGACCCGCATATCCCCGATGCGGATGTTCAGCACCCATGTCCATGTTGATGTCGTATCCTGACCCGCATATCCCCGATGCGGATGTTCAGCACCCATGTCCATGTTGATGTCGTATCCTGACCCGCATATTCGAAAACCGGAAGGTATAAGAAATATGAACTTAATATGCAAATGGGGTATGTATGGATCCGCACAATCAGAATACAAGCAACTGTTCAGTAGTGGTCCAAATGCTAAGGATGCTAATATTTTTATTTCATCTCTTGTACCTATACGATTGATATCGAACACACCAGAAGAAAAACAACCAATCGATATCTGGCAAAATGAAAGATTCCATCGACACGATACTGCAGACCCATAAAATTCATTTTTAACCGACGAAATAAAAAAATAGAAGGTTTTCTAGTCGACGCGTATTTTTTTTTCTATGTATGACCACGCATATCTTTTTACAGAAGAATCCGATTCCGATGATTCTTTTTTAACTTGGTCCCATTTGAATTAAAAAAAAACACCTCTAAGGGTAGTAAACTGGAGGATATTGATCGTTCACCCTGTGAATTTTGGTCCGTTAACCGATTCTATAAGGCAAAACTTTCTTTTGGGTTTTCCGATTTGGATGATTCTTTTTTTATTAGATATGGGATACCTCATGGTTGATCATATTCGAATTTGTAATGAAATAATCCACCCTAATAAAAATATATAATGTCATTTACGTGATTCATTAGCTTGATAAATTGTTCAGCAATTTCAGAATCAATAAATAAATTCTGAAATCTACCTTTCCGACTGCCATCGGGTTTATTTTTCAACTCGTGGAATTTGCCTTATTAATTTGAGTTATTATGTAAATAAACATATTTTGTCGAATATTTTATGGGGAACAAGCGGTTTTTTTAAATATTTATGATTGCACCTGCACACCATCCAAAGTTGAGCAGCACAGAAGAGCATCAGACTTACCTTGAAGTTCGATAACCATGAATTTCAGTATAAATATAAATACACATAGGCGAATATCCAGTACTTATCTATAGAAGGAATGCTGCCCTCTTCAGTGAAGTGGTCTGAGATATACGAGGCGTGGAATGAAAAAAAATCGTTTGGGACCCAAGAGGAAATTATCTTGCCCAGATATAACTTGACTTTATAATGGATACGAGTGTTTGAAAAATTTACATTGAAAATATTTGACAGCTTGGTAATTTCTAGAGAATTTTAACAATATTGGGATAAAACATGTTATATCTCGGTGTTTATTGGCAATTGTTAGAGAAATAGGAAATTCCTTCTTGATTTATATAATTTTTTTTTCGAACAAAAGAGAAAGAGATATAGTGACCAATTTTCAGTATGTAAATAACTTCCAATGCAATATTCGTTGTTCGATTCCAATTCATCAATATCTTTTTAATATTCAGTAAAAAAAGAATTCATAAAATTACAAGCATTTTCCTAATAAATTTACTGAGAACACTATTTTCATGTTTTGTACAAAAATAATAACCTGAAAAGCAACACAAAGTGAGGTGTCAGATTTCTATAATGAAGGACCAGTTATAAAAGCCATATCATTAAGGGTATATAAAAAATTTTCACACTATCTTTAATAGTAATTTTTACATATTTTACATTTTGCCAGTGCCGCGCTTGAAAAGAAAGATTATGTTTTGTGGATGGGAAACCTTTCTCATAAATTAAAACCGTCATAATAAAATAAAAATAATCATGACGGAATAATTTGCCGAATTGTAAAATTGTTTTAAAATTGTTCTTGACCGCTTTCTTAGTTGTTTGGCCAACCCTCAGAAGTTAATGAAAACATGTACGAGTTGAGATCACGGGGGCCTTACCTTTTATAGTGGGATCCGAAACCACTCTTGGGGCCTTGAGAAATTTTTCACCAGCTACGGGAGTCGAACCCACGCCGGGTGGAAACAGTGGACACAAGACCAACGCTCGTGCCACTGAGCCACAAGCCTTCATTCATTATGTTTCAAGAATTACAAATTATGTAACAGAATCATAATGATATAATGATTTATTTTCTGTTTGTCCCAATCCGTTATGCCGATATTGACTCTCGAAAGCAAAGTTTTTTGTAAATTTAAACTGCTGCTTATATACAGTGCAGCTTTTTATAGATAGATAGATATATTTATTACCTTGCTTGCCATTTTTACAAATGTGAGGTTCGTCAATATACAAAAAACGAAAAAACATACGACAAAAAACATAAAACATACAATTTTTTGTAGATAAATTAAAAATATCAGAAATCGCAGTTATGAAGAAGTTAAAAATAAGAGATGTACATCCAATACATTCAGGTTGAAATATGCAAAAATTCCTCAAATTCCGTTATCGTATAGAAAATATTTTTGACAAGTTTTAATTCTAATTTGAATTTATTGAGTTATTATGTTATATAAATGTGTACCAGCACAGTTTGGTGATTTTCTATATGACATATGGTTGAGTTTTTTATTGTATACATTTGAGTGGCTTCGTGTATAATAAGTATGTACATCTGAATGCTTCATGAAAACGTCGATGTTTTATGAATATGTATAAGAATCTTATGTATGTAAATTCCTGTTGAAGTTAGAATCCTATCCCTACAGGATTCTTGATATTTAAGACAAAAGTAAGTCGTATCAATCTTTTTTGAAGGATGAAGATTCTTGTCCACTCGGTTGCTGTTCACCAACATATTATGTTACAACTAATTGCTGAATATGCAAATGCATAGTACACATTCAGTAACTGTTATTGTTCAAGGTAAGCTTTCAGAGAAAGAATTGCAAAGTATGTCTTATTGAGTGTTTAACTGACATATTCAATTTGTTTGGTTTGATGTCATATAAGTGTTGTCTATATTAAACTTATTGTCTTCTACAGGAGATCTATTACCGAAATGAACTGATCGAGTTTTATCTAGGTTGAGTATTAGACGGTTCATTTCACACCACAGTGAGAATGTTGAACGACAGAGGTAATTTCAAATATAATCTCTTGGGGAGTTGTACCGGTCACTATTACAGTTGTGTCGTCTGCATACATGAACAACTTGCCGTCTTCAATGAAATCTGGCAAGTCATCCACGAAAAGAAGAAACAGCAGTGGGCCAAGCACACTACCCTGTGGTGTTCCCAATTCAATGGATAGTTTTTCAGAAAAATTGTTCTTTATTTTCACCAGAGTTTCTCTATTTTCTGTGAATGAGATCAACCAATCGCATATAGAACCTCTGATGCCCAAAGCATGAAGTTTTGTTTTCAAGAATATTGGATCTAGGGTATCGAATGCCCTTGAGAGGTCGAATAAAATTCCGGAAACAAAGCAGTTTTTATCTAGTTGTTCATGTATGTGTTGCACTACATCTGAGGTGGCACTTTCTATTAAAAATCCTCCACGAAAGCCATACTGGCATGGAGAAATAAGATTAAAATGGTTTAAAAAAGACATTAGACGTACATACATAGCTTTTTCCAAGATTTTTGAGATTGAACTTATCACTGATACTCCCCTATAGTTTTCAATTTGCTGAGGGTCACCTTTTTTAGGGATTGGATTGGTTTTCGATATTTTAAGGAGGGAAGGAAACTTTCCAAATTGAACTGAAGTATTCATAATTGAGGTTGGATAAGGACTAAGAAGATCGTTACACTCTTTGATTAGAGAAGTATTTACTTCATCAATGCTTACAGATTTTTTGTTTCTTTATTACTTGTTATGTTTGTTTTTTTATTACACTAAAAGGTAAGAAATACATTGTGTTTGATACCATTTTACAAGTTGTACAAGTAGTGCTGTTTGATAGTATCTGTTTATTAATTTTTTCTTTGGCAGATGTAGCAAAATATTTAACAAATATATCTGCAATTTCTTTGTTATCTTCAATAATTACGTCATTATGATATAAATTTTTTTCTTTCAATTTTAGTTAATCATTTATTCTCAGATCTTTTTATCATGTCAGCATAATATTTTTTTTTCTTCTTTCATAATTTTGTCAAGATTGATTTGTTGAAATTATAAACAGGATGTTCATAAAATCAGATGTGGAATCATCTGCGACTGAAAGATAAACTTTAGTCACTATCTTCCATCGTCAAGATAACCTCTTGTGGGGTATTCATGTTGAAAAGGGAAACATTCTCAATTAAATATTGATAGAAAGATTTTTCTGTGAATTGAAAAATCCACGATTAAAATGAAGTTATTTTTTGTGAATGTCTAACAGAAAACAACTACTTCCCCGGCTAAAGCCACGCTGGACATTGAACTACATCTGATAGATATTCTAAAAAGGCCCTAATTCAAAAGAAAAAATCTGAAATTGAAAATTTGCATTTTCATTCAGATAGTTATTTGATTTTCTATTCCAGTCTTGATTAGGAACTCATAAAGATGAATGAGGCAAAGAAGAATGTTTTCCAAAAGAGAGTACTCACCAGAAATCATTCGTAACATTGACGCAGGAGGGACATCGCATTCAGTAGGTCTTCAATACATTTTTGTCGACGAAAATCTATTTCACGCTTCCACGATCATCAGGAAGACCGGAAGAAATGGGAGACACATTTTTAAGAAGCAATCTCACTTTGCAAAGATGGAAAAAGTTAGAATCATTTCTTTTGGAGAGACACTTTGAAATTAGTATTTTCTGACATTAAAACCTGTCATGGGGTATGAAAGATTGATTTGTTGAAATTATAAACAGGATGTTCATAAAATCAGATGTGGAATCATCTGCGACTGAAAGATAAACTTTAGTCACTATCTTCCATCGTCAAGATAACCTCTTGTGGGGTATTCATGTTGAAAAGGAAACATTCTCAATTAAATATTGATAGAAAGATTTTTCTGTGAATTGAAAATCCACGATTAAAATGAAGTTATTTTTTGTGAATGTCTAACAGAAAACAACTACTTCCCCGGCTAAAGCCACGCTGGACATTGAACTACATCTGATAGATATTCTAAAAGGCCTAATTCAAAGAAAAATCTGAAATTGAAAATTTGCATTTTCATTCAGATAGTTATTTGATTTTCTATTCCAGTCTTGATTAGGAACTCATAAGAGATGAATGAGGCAAAGAAGAATGTTTTCCAAAAAGGTACCACCAGAAATCATTCGTAACATTGACGCAGGAGGACATCGCATTCAGTAGGTCTTCAATACTTTTTGTCGACGAAAATCTATTCTCACGCTCCAACGAAATCGGAAGACCGGAAGAAATGGGAGACACATTTTAAAGAAGCAATCTCATTTTGCAAAGAGGAAAAAGTTAGAAATTTTTTTGGAGGACACTTGAAATTAGTATTTTCTGACATTAAAACCTGTCATGAGGGTATGAAAGATTGATTTCTTGAAATTATAAACAGGATGTTCATAAAATCAGATTGGAATCATCCTCGACAAAGATAAACCTTTAGTACATCTTCCATCGTCAAGATAACTACTTGGGGTATTCATTTTTTGAAGGAAAATTCATTAAATGATAGAGTTTTTTGTGAATTAAAATCGATAAATGAAGTTATTTTGTGAATGTCTAACAGAAATACACTTCATCGGTATAAGGCGGACATTGAACGTAAATCTGAAATTGAAATTGCTTCTAATTCAAATATTAAATTATTCGATATTGAATTTCATTACAGATAGTAAGAATGTTTTTCCAAAGATTACTCACAAGATCATTCGTAACAATTGACAGTTGCAGGACATCACCAGTAGTCTTCAATACATTTGTCGACGAAATCTATTCATTCACGATCATCAGAAGACCGAAGAAATGGGAGACCATTTTGAAGAAGAATCTCATTTGCAAATGGAAAATTAGAATCATTTCTTTGGAGACACTTTGAAATTAGTGACTAAAGTTTATCTTTCAGTCGCAATGATTCCACATCTGATTTATGAACATCCTGTTTATAATTTCAACAAATCAATCTTTCATACCATACAGGTTTCTAAATAGTGAAATATTTCAAAGTAGTCTCTAAAGAAATGATTCTAACTTTCAATCTTGCAATGGATTCTTTAAAAGTGATTTCCCATTCATTCCGTGAATTTTGATCGTGAATGAAATAGATTTCAAAAGAATTATTGAGACTCAATGAATGCCTCTCCTCGGTCAATGTTACGAATGATTTCTGGATACTCTTTGAAAACATTTCTTGCCTCATTCATCTTTAAAGTTTAATCAAGACTGAATAGAAAATCAAATAATATCTGAATGAAAATGCAAATTTTCAATTTCAGATTTTTTTGAATTAGGCCTTTAGAACTATACAGAATGTATTTCAAGTCCAGCGTGCTTTAGCCGGGAATGTTGTTTTCGTAGACATTCACAAAAAAAACTTCATTTTAATCGTGTTTTCAATTAGAAAATCTTTCTATCAATATTTATGGAAGTTTCCTTAACATGAATACCCAAAGTTATCTTACGATGAAGATAGTGACTAAAGTTACTCATTCTAGAGATCACTTGATTTATGAACATCTGTTTATATTTCAACAAATCCAGATTTTACCCCATGACGGTTATGAACAATATAATTTCAAATAGTCTCCCTGAAGGAAATGATTCAGACTCTTCCATCTTAAAGTGTAAAATGCTAATAATTAACTTTTCCCATCTTTGGTCTTCTGATGATCGTGACATTATCAGATTTCGTGACAGAAGTAATAGACCTTCTCGAAAGAATGTCCTCTGCGTCAATTCAATGATTTCTGGTCATACTCCTTTGAATAATTCTTTCTTTTCGATTCATCTTTATGCTCTAATCAAGACTGGAATCTAATCAAATATAACATCAGAATAAAATGAAAAATTTTCAATTTCAATTTTTCTTTGAATTGGTTTTAGAATATCTATCAATGTAGTTAATGTCCAGCGTGGCTTTAGCAAGTAGTTTTTTCGTTAGACATTCAAAAAATAACTTATTTAATCGTGGATTTTTCAATTCACAGAAAAATCTTTCTATCAATATTTAATTGAGAATGTTTCCCTTTGTCAAGATGTTTTTCTTGTTTTCATAATGTTTCTGAACAGTTGGATCATAAGTAATTTTTTATACCAGTCAAGTTGTCTAACTCTTGCAGCTTCTTCCTGTGTATTTGTAGACCACACGAAATTATTGACTTTAGTTGGTTTTGCAGTACTAATTTTGATTTTCTTTTATAATAACGTGTTAGCTTCCAAACGGTTCGACGTAGAACAATGAAACAAAAACGTTTCTGAAATGAAATATATTGTGATTGCTCGATAGATGGCGCGGGGGGCACATCAACTTGAAAATTTTGGAAGGCATAGAATTCGAGTTGCACATTGGTGAAGAGGTTATTAAATTTTACGGTAATTTATACCTGGGTATCTACAAGAAACGATTTATCCACTCATACCTCAAACACTAAAAGAAAATAAGAACGAATTCCAGGAACACATCACTTTTGAGCAAGACTTCTTACTTCCAACGTCAAGCTCGAAAGTATCTGGATGTAACATACCCTATGAGATGGATTGGGCGTCGTGGACCAACTGAATGGCCGGCACGATCACCAGACCTCACACCTGTGGGGTAACGTCAAATGGAAAGTATATGAGCTACAATCCGACTCTTTGAAAGAAATGTGTGGTGGTATACCTGCAGATATGTTTCATAATGTTGAATTGAATATTTAATTGTCAAGAAGCATAAGGCGGATGATTTGAACACCCAATTTGTTAATTGACAAAAAAGTCCGCTTCTTTTTCTCAATGAATGAAAATCCTACATAATTTTGTGTTTTGTTACACTTGAGATTTCGAATGCATATTGTGGAAAAGTGTATTATCAAAATCAAAATGGTTGAAAAGAGAATTGAATTATCTTTCAAACAATGTGCGCCACTTGACTCTCCCCCCCCCCATGCTATTTGAAACTTTTAAGTTGATGTGACCCTCCCGCGCTATCTATCGAGCAATCACAATGCATATCATTTCGAAAAGTAGTATCTGTGATATCATTTAAAACGGTTAGTGTCCCATTGTTCTACGTCAAACCCTTCAAAAGTTAACAGGGAATCAATACTAGCACGAAGATCTCCACTCAAGAATCCTTGAAAATATGTGATTGGGACAGACAAATGAGTATAGAAAAGCAAGGACCATTGGGATAATTTCATTTCCTTTGAGTTCTGCCTGAAAGTCAGTTTTCTTGAAATTTTGTTTGGTTTATTGGCAAGCGTATGAAAGGGCATATTGAAGAAGAAATGTGAAGATAATATAAATAAAATGACTCCACAGAGTATTTCTTCAGTATATTCTTATATACATATTTTATATGAAAAGTACAAAGAAAAAAGAGTTATTTTTTATTCATAAAAAATTGTTGGTATCCCTTTCAATTCTGACATATATAATATTCAGTAGCAATAAGAAGAAAATCAAATTTTCATCCATTCATTAGCAATTAGTTGCATTCGCAAATCTGAACTAGTATTGAAGATCCCTCTCGAAGAAATTCTGAGATTCACTTGCAGATATTATAATTCAATCAAACCTGAAAACGAAATCTAACGTTTCTACTGGTATATGTATACAGGGTGTAACTGAATAAGTGTAAAACATTTAAGGAGGTGATTCCTCATCGAAAAAAAGATAGGATCTTTCATATAAAGAAACTTCATTGGAGCATCCCTTGTTAAGATACAGCCCCTTAAAGGGGGTACATAAAATTTGTATAACAATTTTTTTCACAAGCACTGAAAAAGTTACAATATTGAAATTAACCTGACGTTTTGTACTACCAAAAAGACACTTAGCCAGTAATTTATTTGGTTTACCCCATGGTTGTAAGGGGTGAAAACGCAACCCTAAAATTTATTTCCAATGTAACTTTTGTCTTATTATTTGTTTACCATTTAAAAATTTATTTCCGATAGCCTGTTTCATTCTAAACAAAAAATGTCTCTTGGGTTTTTTGCCCAAAATAAACCAGTAAGCAGCAAAACATTATTTTACGAACAACTACAGAGATACATCGTCATAAATGCGAACTGGATTTATTGTTATTTTGTAGTTAGTACCTGCATTAAACGATTAAAGGGTAATAAACAAAACTAAGTTATTAATAACAAAACACACAACATGTAGAAATCATAGTGAATGTTCAATATGTCTACCTTCAAACATTACGCATGCGTCTAGACGTCGGCGCATTGAGCCACGTATTCGCTCAAATATTCCTGGAGTCTCTCTGATTACCCTGCACGCATCGATGATGCGGTTTCTTAAGTCCTCTACATCGCGAACAGGAGTACGATATACCAAATGCTGTGAATGGCCCCAAATGAGAAATCGAGAGGATTGAGATCCGGGGATCGAGCGGGCCATTTATGTGGTCCTCCTCGACCTATCCACTGATTTGCATATGTTTCAGTTAAATGCTGACGTGCTACTTGACTAAAATGGGCGGGAGCCCCATCATGCATAAAAACATATCCCTTCTGACGCCCAAAGGAACTTCCTCCAGCAGTACTGGATGCACTTCTCTTAAAAATTGAACGTATGCCTCACCATTTAATCGAGGAGGTAGAAAATGAGGCCCAATTAAATCATCCCCAATAACCGAGCCACACGTTAAGAGAAAACTGTTCTTGATGGCTAGTTTCGACAATAGCGTGAGGGTTTTCATCAGCCCATATGTGGTAATTATGAAAATTAATAATCTTGTCCCGAGAAAAACTACATTCGTCTGTGAATTCTATCGTCTTCAGAAAGTCACAATTTCTTCTAATCATTTCCAGCATCCAATTGCAAAATTCAAGACGGTTCGGAAAGTCTCGCGGTAACAGTGCCTGTACTCGTTGCAGATGGTAAGGGTATAAGAGTTGTTCCTTTAAAATTCGAAATACCGTCATATGATCAACATTTAGCTGGAAAGCAATCTTTCTAGTACTGGTAGTAGGTTGTTCTTCAATCAAATTAAGTACTGCTTCCTCAAGCTGTGGTGTTCGTATTTCTCGATGGCGACCACAATCCTGCGTTCTTTTGTCGAATGAACCATATTCTCGTAATCGTTGATGAAGTCGAGCAAATATTCTATGTGAAGGATGCTGCCGTTGAGGATACATTTCAGCATATCTTCTAGAAGCTTCTAACCCATTCCCTGCGACAGACCGTAAACGTAATGCATATCAGCCATTTCCTCATTTGTGTATGTCATTTTATTAACAAGTGAATTATTAAAGTAACAAATTAAGAACAGAACAACAACACACAATTAGTATTAATTCAATTTCGAAAATTCCCAAACTGACAGCGTCATACCAATTTAATTGTCACTATCGCTAATAGCGACCTACTAGATAGATTAGTTTCGTATTTTCGCATTTATGACGATGTATCTCTGTAGTTGTTCGTAAAATAATGTTTTGCTGCTTACTGGTTTATTTTGGGCAAAACCCAGGAGACATTTTTGTTTAGAATGAAACAGGCTATCGGAAATAAATTTTTAATGGTAAACAAATAATAAGACAAAAGTTACATTGGAAATAAATTTTAGGGTTGCGTTTTTCACGTAGTGTAATCTTTCTAGTGCTTGTAAAAAAATTGTTATACAAATTTTATGTACCCCCTTAATTAATTTTGTATACAAAACGTCAGGTTAATTTCAATATTGTAACTTTTTCAGTGCTTGTGAAAAAAATTGTTATACAAATTTTATGTACCCCCTTTAAGGGGCTGTATCTTAACAAGGGATGCTCCAATGAAGTTTCTTTATATGAAAGATCCTATCTTTTTTTCGATGAGGAATCACCTCCTCAAATGTTTTACACTTATTCAGTTACACCCTGTATATATATATATACATATATATATATATATATACATATATATATATGTATTTTCTTCAATTTCTCGGAATAATGGTCTGATTCATTCAATTCATATAATTTCTCTTAACTACGTTTCGATACCTACATGGGATTATTTATATTGAGTTCTAGTATATGAGCCGGCCTGTATTTTTTTGGCAGCATTATTATTACTATAAACAAAGTTAAAAAAGATTGTTATAAATTTGGCTTAAGTTTTTGATATCACTTCTATTGTTAATGCTATTGGGGTCTTTTTTATTATGTATCATTTCAAGGAATGTTCTTACTCTTGGATTCCTTTCTCTGGTCAAAATTTCAACGTTGTTAGTGTCAAACTTATGCTGATTTTTTTTTCGTGTTTGGATAAGGCTGTAATGTCGGTTTATGAGTATTTGTGGGCTTGTACTCGTTTCTGCAAATATTGTTTTGTTTGACCTATATAGGTACTTTGACAGTCTTTACACGGTTTCTATATACTGTATGAGTTTGTTTGGTTTTTGGTATTTCTGGTTTTAATTTTGAATAAATGGTTTTGTTCGTATTTTTCAGTCGATGTGCAATAGTTATGTTGTGTTTTTCCATTATTTCATTAATTGTATACGAGAGTTTGTCTATGTATGGTGAAGGTATGTATATTGTTGTTTTCGTTACTTCATTGTCATTTTTATTGTAGATCGCATGTATTCGTTTTTTTATTGTTTTTTCTGCAAAGTGGCTGGGGTAATTATTTTCTTTCAATATATTCTTGATTATTTCTATATTATTTTTCATGAATTTTGGGTGAGCAAGCTTTATAGCTCTGTCAGTTAAATTTTGAATAACAATTTTTTTGTAACTAAGCGGTGCGTTTGACAAATAGTAAGTGTAACGATTTGATGCATTTGGTTTAATAAACCAGTTTGTGAAAATTTTTCCAGTATTGTCGTGTATTATTGTTGTGTCGAGAAAGTTTATTTGTTTTTCTATTTCTTTTTCTATTGTAAATTTCAATCTAGGATGATATTTATTAAATTTCATCAACTTTGTCAGTAGGAATACAGGTTAAACAATCGTCCACATATCGATTGAAGAATATTGGTTTGAAAGTTAATGATTTGATGATCTTTTCTTCAACATACTCCATAACCAGATTTTCTACTGTTGCAGCAATTGGAGATCCCATTGCAATTTCGGATATTTGTGAGTAGTATTTATTTTCATATTGGAAGTATGTTGAGGTTAAACATAGTTCAATTCCTTTCAAAAACTCTTCTAAGGTTAGTGTTGTGTGACTTTGTATTTCATGCCATTTTTCTCTTATGATATCTATCGCTAAATTTTATCTATATTTGTAAATGAAGAAACTATATCCAGAGAGATTATTATATGATTTTGTAGAACTGTTATATTGCGGACAAATTCCACAAATTCCCAGGAGTTTTTCACATAGTAATTATTTTTTCAATAACATTTGAAAGAATTTCTGTGAGGAATTTTGATGAATTGTAAGTGGCAGATTGAATATTGCTGACAATAGGGCGAAGGGGAATTCCAGTTTTGTGTAATTTGGGCAACCCGCATATTGTTGGAGGTTGGGCGTTATGTATATTGAGTTTGTTTTTTGTTACCTGATCTATAAGTGTTGACGAGAAAAACTAGAAAATTTGCTAATGGATAAAACCACATATAAAAAAGAGAGATTCAACCCCAGAGAAAAACTTCAAGCGAAAGATAATGAATTAGTAAATAATTAATGAATAATTGTGAACAATTGCGTTAATATATACTAATGCATTTTAAACAATAGGAATAGATATAAAATAAAATGTAGTTTCAGCGGATAACGCCAACCAACAGTGCATAAACTTTATTTTATTTATAAATTTGTACACACATGTACGTATAACATAATTCGAATATTTTTAAACAAAAAAAAATTATTCAAATTCCCATACAAATATAACGTATGAATCTACAAAAAATATAAACAACAATAAATGTAATATTATTTATTTTCCTAACTATTATATTAAATAATCACTTGATTGCCTGAACATTTATTTTTAAATAATTAATGATTTTAGTGAATGCTTTCCTATTTTTAGTAACTCTATGTTTTCTATTCTCCAATTTTTCAGTTAGGTGAATAATCACAGCTTCTTCTTCTTCATCGTGACACATTTGTTTCAGAAAATCGTATGTTATATTTTGTTGCGCAATTTTTTTTCAATTATATCCGTGATATAACATTTTATATGCACTTAAATTAGGTGAATTACAAAATATTCTTTCGTTTTCAGGTCGCTCTGAAATACATTATTTATATGATTTCATGTATATTGATAATTATGACTCTTCACCAATGAAGCGAACTAATTTTTGAAAAATGTATACATGTATATCTGATGTTTCGTTTTGGTATTAAATCTTTGGCTAATTTTGATAGCTCAAACATTCTGGCTGTTTTCAATCTGGGAACGTTTTACTAAAAATAATTAAGCTACCCACAAATCCTGCTATCATGGTAAAATCATCTATTAAATTATTATTAATGATTGCTCTTAGTTATCTCATCGAATCTCGCATTATGCACAACGAGTAAATTTGGAGTTGTAGATAAATTTACAAATTCTTCAAATGCTACCAAACAATCAACTAAATTTAACATTCAAATATAATTGACCAGAAATTGCAGTACGTCCTGTAATTTGTGTCGCCACAGGATTGATGCTTCGTAGGACTAACATATATATAAAATTATCGATTTTCACATTTGGCGGCTATTTGTAAAATGTCATCAGTTATGCACAATCCAGATGTTTCTAAATCAAAATAAACTATGGAATAATTTATTGATATTGATTCGATGTTTTTTAATAATAGTGATTTTCTTAACATTCCCTTTTTCTGGTGAAATCAACTCTGCGCATCTTTTTTTCTCTTGATGTTAGCAACAATCTTCTTTTTTTCTTATCAGAATCGTATCTTTGAGCACATGTATGACTACGTTCCAAATTCAACTTTTTTCTCGCCAGTGTTTTAAGAGCAAACTGCACTGTATCTTGAACAACTAAATGCGAGCGATCGTTGGATTGCGACGTTGCCAACAGTCCAGTCATGGCTTATTTGCTGTGTCACGCATGCTAATTGCGTTTCTGTGTGTACAGTTCCCTTAAAAAAGATCCCACTAATTCAGCATTTGAACATGTATCGCATCGCGCTACAATCGTGCCTGATTTTTGACAATGTTTGTAGCACGACAACTACCTTAAAGTCAAAGTTCACCACTAATGAATCATGCAATTCTAAAAAAGGAATTGTAGATCTCTTCAAGTCAATTTGGAGCCCCAATATCGCGATATAATTTTAAAAAAATGCCATTCTATGAAAAAAATATTTTTATTATGTTAATATCTCTAGTACGAAAACGTCCGAAGCGTTAACTCAGTTTAGATATGCAGAGTATTTTCCTGACTCGTGATTCGAGTCAAGAAACTATAACCAGAATTGAAATTTCGTCGCATTAAGAAATGCGACGAGTGATTTCTCTTGTCTTCTTCTTCGGTGTTCAGTTGTAAGAACTAGAGAATCTTGAAAACACTTGTTGGCAACAGTGTACACATGTTATTCTCTATGACACAATGATGGCCGATACTATTTTGAAAACAATTCCATACTGTGTCTTTTGTGTGTGTTTTTGTGATAATTGTGATCCGACAAGTGCTTCGAAGCTGTATTGAGCTCATCTACTAGTTCTGACTTTATATACCAGTTTGGATATAACGAGGTTCATTTGTTTTCATCACTTTGAAATTGGATATCTATCTATTGAATATCTATAGCAAGCAATGTACTCATTTTGAACATTTACCACAAAATTTATTCAACAGCCCACATTATTCAAATGTTTATTGCATCGTCAATTGCGTTAACTCACAGCTCTGATCAAGACAGCTGAGGTTAAGCGAGCGGCGCTTCCCAAAATTTTGTCGAATTTTACAAAGAATTTTTAACTACTATAATTCGTTATAAAATGGTATTTTACACTCGTCATTCACGGTTAGAGGTTAAATTACACCCTGTATATATATTATTATGATGGCTCTAATTTGTTATAATGATTGTTATAGCTATTTATTATTATTATTATTTTTAATAACAACTAGTCATCATAATAAAATATTTATGATAAGTTTGATTAATTGATTTATGTTTTATTTGATCATTTTGAAAACTTAATACCTATCATCACAGTTATAAATATCCGGCTATGTACGCTTATTCTTTTTCAAATACTCTTTTACCTGTATTCTTTCACCTTATCCCAGCTCTGTCGGTACGCCTATGGAGACATGAGATCGCCCTCTCTCAAGTTAGGATTCATTGGTGCCATCTCGTTCCTCTGCTTGAAGTCAATGTGGAATGTACTGTTTTGTGAAATATGTTAGGTGATCAAACAGATGATTAATGAATGCAGAAAATGGTCAAATAATGTTTCTTTTATTCAAATAAATCCTTAAAAACGACCTAACCTGCGTTATCTAATTTAATTCAATGAACATTGAAATAATAATGGCAAATTCTTGCTCATACGCAATAATGTAACTAATTAATATGAGTTCATGGGTTATATTCAATTTATGAGCATAAATGGAGAGTTATGTTCAAAAACCGTGGATAAAAGTCATCATGAAGTGCCCGAAATAAGGTTTTGATACGAATTAGTTCACTTGGTTTAGATTTGTGTTCAAAAGTACCTGTGATTAGTTTCTGTTGGGTATTCTCGATAATCCTGGAAGTGTTCTGCGTTTGTAGCTTCTCTGTGGAAAGCCCCCTTTGTTGTAGCAGCGTCACGGCTTGGTTTCTTCTTTGTAATTTCTAGGCTTGTTTGTCTCTGAATGTTTCAATAGTATACTGGTTGATTTGCCCACTTTCTTGTAGTATTTTGACATTTTATTTCTGTTCAAATTTTTGTATGTCTTCCTTTTTCAAAAAATTTACCTTTTCCACAAAATTTAGGTTTGTTGCTCACTTTCTGGGAAATTATTTCTTATTCTACGCAATTCTATGGATTTTATTTACAATTCATAATTATATAGCTTATATTATATATACAAAGTCTGTTGAAATTCGTCTTTGACAATTCCCTGCACTCACTCTTTTAATTTTTAATCACATTCCATTAAATTTTCTGACAGTTCACCCTCATGTTTCCATCTGCTTAGATTTTATTATACAGGATGTTCCAGCTTGAGCATTATTTCGTCTAATTGAGATCCAAAGTTTATTCATGAATTTTGATTTCTATATTATTTTTATAGGTTCTGCAAATTGAATGTATTGTTTGCAACATACTCATGAATTTGGAGCCTCTATATCGCGATATAATTCTGAAAATTTGCCATTTCATAAAAAAAATATTTATATTATTTTAATATTTCTAGTAGGAGAACGTCCGAAGCATTTACTCATTTTAGATATGCACAGTATTTTTCTGACTCGTGATCAGCGACTCCAGAAACCAAGCAGAATTGAAATTTACTACTTCATTCATAATTGCAACGAGTGATTTCTCTTGTCTCCCACTCTTCGAAATACTCACGGAACAGTTCGGTGTTCAAATGTAAGAACCAGAGAAATTCGAAAACAGTAGTTGGCAACGGTGTTCACATGTTATTCTCAATCACACCAGGTCACAATGATGGCCGGCACTATTTTGAAAACAATTCCATTCTGTGTCTTTTGTGATAATTGTGATTCGACAAGTACCTCAAAGCTGTATTGATCTCATCTACTAGTTCTGACTTTATCTACCAGTTTGGTTATCACGAGGTTTGTTTGTTTCCATCACTTTGAATTTGAATATCTATCTCAAGCAATGTTCTCTATTTGTACATTTACCACACAATCAATTCAACATTTCTCATTATTCATATGTTTATTGCATCGCCAATTGCGTTATCTTACAGCTCTGATCAAGAAAGTTGAGGTTAGGCGAGCGGCGTTACCCAAGATATTGTCGAATTTTACGAAGAAGACATGTTCAAAATGATTTTTTTGGATTTTTAACCATTCTAATTCGTTATAAAATGGCATTATACACTCGTCAGCCACAGGTGTGCAAGAAGTTTCATTACACTCTAGATATATATATATATATATATATATATATATATATATGTTTATTATATATATATATATGTTTATATATATATATATATTGTATTATATATATATATATTTATATATATATATATATATATATATATATATATATATATATCTAAAATATAAAATTCTCGTGAAACGGTGTTTGTAATTAAACTCCTCCGAAATGGCTCGATCGATTCCCATGAAATTTTGTGTGCATATCGGTCTGCGAATCGGACAACATCCATTTTTCATCCCCCCAAATGTTAAGGGTGGTTCAACCCTTATTTTTTATTTTATTTTTTAGATAAATTTTTATTTTTATTTTTTTGTGATACAGCATTCAAGAATACATACAACCCTGAATTTTCACCCTTCTACGATCAACCCCTATTTTTCCATCGCGACTTTTATTTTATTTTATTTTATTCACAGATCCGCAATAGGGTTGCAAGATGGCAATTGTAGTACGATGAATTGAGAACGGGATAACGAGATAAAGGAAAAACGGGATAACAGGACAACGGGATAACGGGAATAACGAGATAACGAAAAAACGGGAAAACGGGATAACAGGATGACAGGATAAGGGAATAACAGGAAAACGGAATAACGAGACAAATAAAAAACGGGATAACAGGAAAACGGGATAACGGGAATAACTGGATAACGAAGAAAACGGGAAAATGGGATGAAAGGATAAGGGGATAGGGGGAAAACGGGATAACGGGATAATGAAAAAATGGGATACGGAAGGAGTCAAAAGCATAATATATATATATATATATATATAAAATGGGATAACGTGATAACGAGATAAAGGGATAACTGGATAACGGGATGACGGAAAAATGGGGTAACGGGATAATGGGATAACGGGACAAATGAACAATACCATTATGAGATAAAGGGTTAACTGGATAACGAAATAACAAAATAACGGGATAAAGTGATAGCGGGACAATTAATTAAGAACTCATATGCATAAATAAGGTGAGGAATGTTTTTCAAAAAGCATTACCTCGCTAAAAATCACTAGTAACATTGAGGCCTGGGTTTCATCGAATTAACTAGGTTTCCAAGATGTTTTTTTTTCATTTCCAATTGAAAATGATTTCTATCTTTCTGTTATTTTGATGGTATGGAAATTCACACTCTGATTTAATACAAATCTGGAAAAGTGCTGTTATGAAACTGTAATTGTTTTGTTAATCTTAATGGTCTGAATTTTTGTATTCCGCAAATGTATGGTCTTGATATGGTTGGTGAGACAATTGGTCATAATGAAGTTTCATTCGATTTGTTGAAAATATAAACAGGATGTTCATAAAATCAGATGTGGAATCATCTGCGACATTCAAAAAAAAAATAACTTCATTTTAATCGTGAATTTTTCAATTCACAGAAAAATCTTTCTATCAATATTTAATTGAGAATGTGTCCCTTTTCAAGAAGTTTTGATCATTTCCGATTCTGTTGATGAACAATTCCAACGTACTTTTTGTATACATCGTTTCTGGAACTTTACCTGCTGAAAATGTATACAGCCCCGTGAATCCATACTGCTACAATTCCAACATTATCACTTTCAATTCAACTCGCATTTCTCTTCCTTATTATCCAGCATTGGTTTCTGCACGTTGGTTGACCAGAATATGACAGTGATATTTCAACATTTTTACAGTCGCTGACTGCACCGGGGGTAGCTATGTCTACTCTGTATAAGGTATTTAGAAATGTCAAAATCACATTATTCAAGCCGGCATTCCAAGATGCATGTAAGCTCATTGGCGCACCCAGGAGAGGATTAAGAAAGTGGGAATTCAAGAGGTACTGCCAGCGTATCGTATTTCCTGAATGGAATATTCCTCTATGATAAACAACGAAATGAATTCAGAATAGCAGAATTTGATGATCACAAATATTGAGTAGTTGTTCCAATATCGCATTTTTTTTTCGAAATTACGGCTGTAATGGTAACTGGACGGCAGTTTTCAAAATTTTCTAGATTTCCTTTTTTCAAAATGGTCGAAACAAGCGAAGCTTTCATTCAGGATGGAAATATTCCTGTTTGAAATGATAAATTAATGAGGTAAGTCAAGGGTTTTATAATCGTATTTGCGATTTTTTCAATGATGAACCCCGAAATGTCTTCTGGGCCGCACGTATGTTTATTTTTCATTTATGTTTTATAATATAGAGCACCTGCTTTTTGGATATATGAGAAATAAACATACTGTTGACCAGACTTTTGTTCGTCATAGTTGAGGTTTCACCTGTCAATATAGGCATTTATTTTTTGTATAGCTTTCACGAAGAAGTTGTTGAAAATTTCGGATATTTCTACGAGATTACAAATAGTATCATTTTCCTGTTTTATTGTGATGTTTCTGTTCACATTCTCCTGTGTGCCTAGCAGTTTTATTTATTGAAAGATAAACGCCATGTGAAGTGGAATAAATAGAAAAATCGAATTAAACGGTTTTCTTCACATAAAAGATTCAATATGAATTGAATCAGAAAATGGTAGATCTCAGGTGAAAAACAACTACTTTCCTGGCAAATACCACGCAGAACGTTGAATGATATTCACCTGAAAATCCAAGCATACCTCCATATAAATGGACATTGAATGCAAATGTTTCTTTCTGATAAGCTCGATTATGTTTAATTTATGTCGTGTTCACCTAACAATCCGCATACCGGTTTCAGGCTTTTTTGGCCCTCATCAGTACGGAGTAGTCAACCAGCCAAAGGTCCGAGAAGAGCTCTGGCTGGAGGGAGACACAACATAACCAAAACCATCATCGAGTCTATAACACCTATATGTACGCCGGAAAAGAAAACTTTCAACTGGCGGTACCTAGTGACAGAAAGAAACACTCCGAAAATCTCCCACCTCGATAGGTTTCTAAATGAAAGATTCCTTCTCAGTAGGAGTGGCAAGCCCGACTAGCATATAGTGAAAGATAAACGCCATGTGAAGTGGAATAAATAGAAAAATCGAATTAAACGGGTTTCTTCACATAAAAGATTCAATATGAATTGAACCAGAAAATAGTAGATCTCAGGTGAAAAACAACTACTTTCCTGGCAAATACCACGCAGAACGTTGAATGATATTCACCTGAAAATCCATGCATACCTCCATATAAATGGACATTGAATGCAAATGTTTCTTTCTGATAAGCTCGATTATGTTTAATTTATGTCGTGTTCACCTAACAATCCGCATACCGGTTTCAGGCTTTTTTGGCCCTCATCAGTACGGAGCAGTCAACCAGCCAAAGGTCCGAAGAGCTCTGGCTGAAGCGAGACACAACATAACCAAAACCATCATCGAGTCTATAACACCTATAGGTACGCCGGAAAAGAAAACTTTTAACTGGCGGAACCTAGTGACAGAAAGAAACACTCCGAAAAATCTCCCACCTCGATAGGTTTCTGAATAAAAGATTCCTTCTCAGTAGGAGTGGCAAGCCCGACTAGCATATAGTGAAAGATAAACGCCATGTGAAGTGGAATAAATAGAAATCGAATTAAACGGTTTTTCACATAAAGATTCAATATGAATTGAACCAGAAAATGGTAGATCTCAGGTGAAAAACAACTACTTTCCTGGCAAATACCACGCAGAACGTTGAATGATATTCACCTGAAAATCCATGCATACCCCCATATCCATATTTCCATATTTTCATATTTTCAGGTGAATATCATTCAACGTTCTGCGTGGTATTTGCCAGGAAAGTAGTTGTTTTTCACCTGAGATCTACCATTTTCTGGTTCAATTCATATTGAATCTTTTATGTGAAGAAAACCGTTTAATTCGATTTTTATAGTTTTATTTATGTTGTTTGATTTCTGACAAACATAGGGTTGAAAATTATAGGCATGACTTATATCTATATTCTCAAAGATTTTCGAATACTGTTTCTTGAACAGGTTGTAATATTTTTTGAGGATGAATAACATACTCTCCCTCTACCAGTTAGGATTTCAAACGATGTTGTCTACTATGACCGCCATCCAGAATTTTTACAAGGAGTTGGTGACCCATTTAGAGGCAGGTGAGTGCCCTGCTGGAATATTCTGCGATCTCAGCAGGGCGTTCGATTGTGTCGACCACCAACTCTTACTGGTCAAGATGGAGGCATATGGAGTAAGGAGACAGCACTGAGCTGGCTCTCAAGCTACCTAGAGCATAGACAACAATTTGTCTCAATTTCTCACCTTGACACTAATCCGGGTCGAAGGTCCTATAAATCCGAAACTTTAGGTGTTGACCTAGAAGTGCCGCAAGGGTCCGTCTTAGGCCCTGTTTTGTTTATATGTTATGTAAATGACATCAGTTCAATAATACATGACGATTGGACAATTTGGCTGTACGCGGATGATTCTTCCTTCATCGTCTCCAATTCCGATGGAGATGACCTCGTAACGGCCTGTAACTCTGAGTTCAGGTCACTTTTTGAGTGATTCAGCCAGAACTCCTCATATTTAAATTCTAATAAGACTTCTCATTTACGGTTTTACACACCCCAGAATAAACAAGATCTCGACATTACTATTCAGGTGGGGGGGAAGTGTGAGTAGAGCTACAAGTACTAAATTCGTGGGCTTAACACTTGATCAGGATCTATCCTGGAATAAACATTGTGATCAGCTGTGTTCGAAACTGAACAGGCTGTGTTTCATGGTAAGAAGTCTTAAGCGAGTTCTGCCATTAAGCGGCCTCATTTCTGTGGTGCACATATTATGTCACGTCTCCATTACGGTATTTGCTTTTGGGGTTCATCATCTAGCACCCAAGATATTTGTGTGGCACAAAAACTTATAATCAGGTGTATACTAGGTCTATCCCCGACTGCATCCTGTAAGGGGATCAGTTTAAAAAATTGGGAAGTATGACTCTGTATAGTATTCTTGTATATGAAATCTCTAAGTTTGTACTTTAAACAAGACGGATTACCTAAGGAATAGTGACGTTCACCATTATATCACTCATTTCCATAAATTTTTACACACCCCCTTTAATAGATTGAATGTGGGGGAAAATTCACCAGATAATCTTGGTCTGCATGTTTTTAACAGGCTACCTGGACATCTACGTGATTGTGAGTCATTCAATAACTTTAAAAGGCACCTAAAACATTTTTTGGTTCAGAATGAGTTTTATGACTTGGATGAATACATGTCCCATGGTAGTGTGTAATCCGATATTTTAAGATAATATTGTGGTGTCTATTTTTTCATGAAGGTAGGTACCTAATTAGTATTGGTAGTTAATCTACACTGACGGATTCCATACATTGTTATGTCTACTGGAAATAAAGGCCTTTGTATTTGTATTTGATTCCAGTAGTTTGACAGAATAATAATTAGATATGGTAGTTTGGTAGTATTGATTAACATATTGTGGCGTTTCCTTTCATTTTTGTACTGTAAGGATAGTCCTTTTGAAGATGAATTTTGTTTTTCAGATTTTCACTGAATTCTCTCACAGAGTCATTCATTAGTATTCGCCTTTGAAAATGTAGAAGATTTCATAGGACACGACTGATTCAGTTGGAACATTAAGGTATCGTGGACTTTTTGAATGTTCCTTATCGATAGCTCTTCCCAATTTTCGTTCTCAAGGGACGTCTTTTTATTGTTGATATTAGTATTATTTAGGGACCTTTTTTTATATATATATATTTTCTCTTTAATGCCGAAATGTTATCTTGTTTCACTGTGAGAAAAAGGCTTTTTTCTCACCGCGAAAACATGATTGTTTCCATTTTGCATTAATAACTATTGTGTCATTCACTCGTCGGAACAAAATTGCAACCAGCCTACTAAGAATAAGAATCTGCGCTCCATTGCTAGTGTTGCCTTTAATTTGGAAACCAGCCTACTCGATACGAATAGTGATTAAAAGTACAACTTCTCCCACTACTTTGAGTTGAAATATGTCACAATTTGGTCACAAAAATGAAAAAAAAAAGTTTTTTTTCACTAAAAAAATTATTTATTATTTGTTATAAAACAATTTCATTTATTAGAATAATGATTCATGTTGATGTTTGCACATTTACTTGGCGGCTCCAAGATGGCCAACAATCTCTGTGATTATAGTCTGTATGGGGATTTTTGGGGTCGGATATTATGAATTTCTATTCAAAATTCACAAATTCAAGATGGCAGATGAGTTTCGTAACTATGGTCCGATTTGATTCAAAATTGGTACGTGGTGGTTTTCGGGGTCGAAGATTATGAACTTTTTGTCAAAATTCATGAATTTCAGATGGCGGCTCCAAGATGGTGGACAAGTTTTGTGATATTGGTCCGTTTCTATTCAAAATTGGTATGTTGGGGTTTTTGGGTCGGAGTTTATGAATTCAGTCGAAGATTATTGATATTCTGTCATAATTCATGAATTGAAGATGGCAGCTCCAGGATTGCGGACGAGTTATTGTCTCCTCATTGAAGAACTAGATAGCTCAGAACTTACAGGAAAATGCCTCATAATGACGAAGCATTAACAAAAATGCATAGAATTGGGCGTACTCACTAAAAAGCACATAATGAAATAATTATTAAAAATCGTGTGCTGACGGGGGACCCCTCCTCAGGAACGAAGTTCCTTTACGCGGCATGCGGTAGGGATTGATTGGTAGAAATCGTCACGTAATACCAAGCAATACTATACCTATATATCCTTTTTCCGAACTCCTTCGCTACAGTAAAATGTATTTTATTTCTGATAATACTATTCGTTATATTATATCAAATTGACGTGCCACATATTCAATTTAAACCATTAATCCAACCTCGGCATACAAAAAACATAAGAAATAATGCCCACAGAAGGATATAATCATCTTAACACACGTTATATTGAATTATAAAAAAATCAAAAATATCTTCCATGTATTACCACTGAACGATAATATCCGACTTGTATTCGCATAGATATCCTACCTCTCATTTATTGAGGGTAATATCATAAGTCTAGGGATTTTATCGAAGGTAATATCATAAGTTCTAGGGGTTTTATCACTCAATTTTTTTTTCGAGAAAGCATTTTGCCTGGGAATTTTACTGCGGTCTTATCTGATCAAACCATGAAAGCGAAACTTGAGTGGCAAAATGCTTGAGGGATTTTTTTTAAATTTTGCGATAAAATCCTCGTACGATATTTGATGAGAATATTTCCTGAATCACATTTAAAACTGAATAAAACTTCCAGAATTCATGTTATATTCGAATTAACAGTTGTACAAAAAATGTTGTTTGTATTTCCATTATAAAATTCGTATTTTCAAATATTAACATTACTAAGAGTATGCCATTAAAAAAAACTCATTTTATGCACTTACCAAAAATAGCTATTCACAACGTCACAGAGCAGAATCAAGTGAGAGAGTATGTGCACAAAGTCTTCTTATTTGTGAAGCCGCCTTCGTCTGAGATTTCAATATTATTTGCAGTATAAGTATGTCTCCTACCCAATGTCAAGATTATATTTTCTGTTCTTTTGAAGAATAACTGATGTGTGGTACATGAATGTTTCCTGTTCGAAGATGATGATTCTGTAAAGGCATAACGATAATGTTTATTAGACGAATGTGGGAGAAATTTGCAATGTAACGTTGAGAGTTTGCAGTTTCTGACTGCTAATTGTGGATTCCATTGTCCTTATATTGTCATCTGATAAAAGTAAATGACGATAGTATGTAATTTGAGATAATTTCGAATGGTTACAAGTGTAATGTGCACTTTTACCAGACTGATTGGTTGGTGGGACTATGTGTGGATATATACAGGGTCCTGGAAATATACAGTGTGTCCAATTAAGTCGGCACGATATGAAAAAAAAATGTATTATTTGTTTTATGAAAAAAAGTTATTCTTGATAAAAAGTTATGCATGGCCTAAAACCCAAAATGAAATGATCAGATACCAATTTGTTGCATTTGTACTTTACTCTTGAGCAAATTTTACATTTTTCAACAAACCTCGTATATAAATGCAAAAAATTGATATCTGATTATTTCACTCTGGGTTTCAGGCCAGGCAGAACTTTTTTTCATAAAACAAATAATAATTTATTTTTCATATGCCGACTTAATTGGACACACTGTATATGTTCCGATCTCAACTTGAAAATGAAGATTTCTCCCTAATCTCACATCATCGAAGGAATATATTTTATTCAAACAATCCCAATTAGTTGATTTTCCAACCCTCATACGTTTTAATGAAATAACGATTTTAATTAACGATGGCAAACAATTAGGAATGATAAAGGGGACAAAAAACAAAACTTGACGAAAAATGGTATGGTCTACATCCTCAATTATGAACTGCAGAAGATGTCTTCGGATACTTGTTAGGGACTGAGACGTCGGAAGGAGAAGAAATAACTAACCGGTAGAGACTCAATTAGATAACTCATGAATATTTTATGGATATCCAGTGGAAATCCATAATTGATATTTTGGATATTCTACAGGCATCCAATTTATATCCTGAATAATTATTTAAAAAAAATATATGAAGCACATTTTTAAACAAACTAAAAATATAAAATAATTTCTCCTACATACAGATTATCCTGAAAATTTGTGATTGTGAATGTTTGATAGCTAAAAAAATGCCCATGCATGAGTAGTCACTAACAATTTTATTGCACTGCAAATGATATGAACCCCCTATACTCCTTCCTATTATTCATTGCATGCCCACCACGTTTTTCGTCCTGAATCTTAAATCTCACAAGTATTTTCATAGCTATTAAAAATTCACGATCATAAATTTTCAGGATAATCTCTATAGGGTAAGGCATCTATATGGGGTTATAAACGTTCATGGCGGGGACGGTAGCTTCTAATGTGCTCCAAAAATCGTTGAATGATGTTCACAGTTGGTGCAAGAGGGAACAGATGTCTGTCAACCCCAGCAAAACTGTAATAGTACCCTTCACCAGGAAAAAAACTGGAAGACCATTCCACTTTCTTTCAACGGCGAGATCATTTCATTTGCAGCGGAAGCGAAATATCTAGGTATCATTTTGGATAAAAAGCTCACATGGAACGCGCACTTTGAAAAGGTTTCTACACGAAGCCAAATCATTCTTATGTACATGTCGGAGGATTTGTCGCAAATCTTGAGGCATAAGCCTCAAAGAAATCCACTGGGTATATGTGATGATTATTAGACCAATGATTACATGTGGAGCCATCGCTTGGTGGCCGAAAGCCTCACAGCAGACGGCCCAAGCAAAGCCTTCTAGTATACAGAAACAGGCCTGTCTGGCGATCACTGGAGCTATCAGAACCACATCACACTTCCATTGATTTATGTGCAGAGAGATTGAAGGAAACGAACCTCACAAACAAATTAAAAAAAAAAGTCGCATAGTGAAGCGGGTTTAAAGGCACTTAGCTCGTGCTGGAACTGGAACTGTCAAAAATGACTCTCCTCAGTAGGAAGATTCATCAATCTGTTTCTCTTCTGGATTCCTGGCCTCTCCACTATGGAAGGCAATGAGGCGGCAGACTCTCGCGAAAGAAGGGTCCGAAAAATGTTCTATCACTTGGCATTCCTCCAAGCTTTGCCAAATGAACACTGAATACCTGGACTGCAAGAAGAGTATCAGACTTGGTACATTCCAAGGCACTTATGAATCCTTCGAAAAACGTCACCAAACAATTATTAGACTCCAGTAGAAATGACTCACGTTGTCTAACAGGCCTTCTTTCTGGCCATTGTCGTCTGATTCACCCCATGTCAAGACTAGGACTGCCGTCTTTGTCTTGAAGATGACGAAACAGCAGACCACATACTTTGCGCCTGCCCCGCCGCTGACAGAATCAGGTTTTCGGCGTTTGGCAGAGCCCCACTCTTGCCATGGGACCTGGAAGATCATCCACCAGGTAAACTAATTGGCTTCGTGAAGAAGCTGGACTCTGGTGAAATATGAATTGGTGTAAGCCACAATAGATCCTCACAGGTCGCAGTGAAGGGCCGTAAGGGACCCACTTAAAACCTAACCTAAACCCGTTTGCTACCCTCCTTAGCTAAAACGCATCAACTGCAGATAGATCGAAAGAGTGCAAATCCTAAGCATGAAATATGATTTATATGGGGTTTGGTTTCACTTAAATAATATTTACTGAACACAGAAGATAGGTATTAATATTTCCAGCAGATTGGTTTATGAATATCGTTTTCCATATAAAGAGATATGGCTGCTTTTTTGCTAAGCAGGGCAGTATGGAGCAGTATCGAGACAGTTTCATTTGTATCGACCCAAATGTGGAATCTGTTGTGCTTGAATGTTCGTTATTCACGTATCTAAAATGTCTGTTTTTTATTTACTGTCCACTCGGACCAACTAATTTTTGAGCCCTGATGATGATTTTTTTTTTTTTTTTTTATGTTCTGGTTCCCACGAAAAGGGATATTCTGTAATGTTCAGAGAACATCGTGGGAACCTAATGAAAGAAGGTAGGAGTTGGTGTTCTTCTTAAATTTCTGAAGGTTGTATGCCTCGGGGAACACCTCCCTAGGCAATGAGTTCCAAAGCCTCGCTGTTCGTTGGATGAACGAGTCTTTGGAAAGTGATGTTCTGCAGGTCTCCAAAGTGACCACGAAGGGGTGTGATGACTGAACTTGACGGGTTAATCTCGAAGAGACTGCCAAAGCAGGAACGATTGTTGATATTTCAGAAGAGAATCGCCCATGAAAATATCTATAAAATAGAGACAAATCGCCAACTTTTCCACGGTGTTCCAGACAAGTGAGCGAGTTTGTAAGCGAGGCATCACCGACGAGACGAATTGCCCTTTTTTGGACAGAATCCAATAGCCTCAGGATATGTTTAGGTGCCGCACTCCAAATATGGGAACAGTATTCCAGGACAGGTCGGATCTGTGCCTTATAGATCATAAGCAGCTGACTGGGGGTGAAATAGCTCTTGGCACGAAACAAAAAACCAAGTTTTTGGGATGCACTTTTGGCAATGGACCTCACGTGATTTTCCCAGGGAAGGTTATTGCTGATAGTAATACCAAGCATCGATATGGTGGTTCAGTGGTATGGTTACTCCTGACAAAGTTATGTTAGGCACAGTGAGATCGGCTTTTCTAGAGAAAAGACATGCTTGTGTTTTGTTTGCATTGAATTCAACCAAGTTATTAGATCCCGATTCGAGAATTGTTGCTAAGTCCATATTTATATTATTAACATTTCTTCCTCGTTCATTTCTGGTTTCACGGGCTGATATAGGGGCCCTGGAAGAGAAAGCGGTATGGAGGGTACTATCATCGGCAAAGCTGTGTACTGGATATGAAGTTGCTTTCAACAGGTCGTTGATGTGAAGTAGAAATAGTGTTGATGCGAGAATAGATCCTTGCGGAACACCAGCATTTATGAGTAGAGTGTCAGATGAAACTCCATCGACCACTACATGGAGAGACCTGTTTGAGAGAAAACTAGCAAGCAGAGAACACAGCTGAGGGGGCAAGCCATAAGACGGAAGCTTGGCGAGGAGTCCCTGGTGCCAAACTCGATCGAACGCCTTGGAGATATCTAATGCCACAGCTAAAGTTTCTCCATACTTTCCAATAGATAGCTGCCATATATGTGAGACGTAAGCGAGCAGGTCACCAGTTGATCTCTGATGGCGGAAGCCATATTGCCTATCGTTGACAATTCCTGAGTCTTCCAGATATTTCATGAGCTCGATGTTGATGGCTTTTTCCATGACCTTTGAAATAATAGATAGCAGTGCGATAGGTCTGTAGTTGCTAGGTAGGGCCTTTTGCCTTTTAGGGACTGGCTGTACTCTTGCAATTTTCCCAAATTTGGGCGGAAATACCCCCAAATTGTAAGAGTGGTTGAACAACTTGCAAAGAACAGGTGTTAGTTCGGGAGCACATTTCTTGAGAACAATCGGCGGGATTCCGTCAGATCCACAGGCTTTGTTGGTGTTGAGACCCAGCAAAATCTTTCTGATAGTACGTTGGCGAAAGGTGATCTCGGGCATGTGACTGTCAATAGGTGTAATGTTCGGGGGTTGTTTTCCCGATGAATCCAGAGTGGAATTTCCAGCAAATAGGTGCGCAAAGATATTGGCTTTTCCTGGGCAGTCGTTGCTAGTGTTCCATCTTCTTTGGTTAGAGGAGGAAATGAGCTGGAAGTGGAGTTTCTTCCCACAGCTTTGGCGAAAGACCAAAATGAACGGGATCCGTTAGGACATTCAGCAAGTTTTGATCTTATTTTGGCATTGTGGGCATCTTTTGAGCATTCTATTGTCTCTTTGCATATGCCTCTAGCCTCGACATATGCTGCTCTGGTCTCAGGGCCCGGATTTTTTAGCCATCGATGGTATGCTGCCTGTTTGGAAGCCACAGCTCTAGAGCAGTTTCTGTTAAACCAGGTCTTATCGGATGATGTTCTTCTTTCGGTATTCGGTATGTAAGTTTGCATCTCCAACATGATGATTTCAGAAATTGTCTCAGCACATCGTGTTGGATCTACTGAAGAGAAACAAACTCTCTTCCATGGAAACGCTGAGAAAAACATACGAAGACCTTCCCAGTCGGCCGAATTGTAATGCCACATGAGACGGGGTGGTATTGTGCAGCTCGATGGTAAATGGAAAGAGCATGTTGTGGAGATGAGGGTGTGATCAGAGTTTCCAAGTGGGGCACAAACTTCTATTCTATACGGGTCAGGATTGGTGGTGAGGAAAAGATCTAGTGTATTGGCAGACTGGTTGTTGACATCAGGGATGCGGGTTGGTAGCTCGACCAGTTGTTCTAGACCATGAGTGATGGCGAAGGCCTCGGCTTGACGACCCGCATCATCTGTTTTGTTAAAGAATATGAGCCAGGCAGCGTTATGTACATTAAAGTATCCCATGATTATGGTTTCAGCTGTTGGATGGTTCTCCTGAATGTAGTCCAGTTTGAGTGATAAAAACTCAAAGAGGTCGTTATATGAAGGTTCATTAGGTGATAGGTAAAGGAAGCAGAGGAACTCAGTCAGTTTGGTATCAGATAGCTTGAACCACATCACATCAAAGTCTTTCGGTTCCAAACTCTCTTCACGCTGGCATGAAAGGTTAGCCTTAGCGTAAAGGCAGACTCCACCTTCGAACCTGAATCGAGAATGGAGTTCGTAACCAGGACAAAGCATATGGACCTTGTTGGTGGACGAGTTTACTTGTGTTTCTGTTAGAGCCAGAATATCCGGTTTTTTCGTCTGTAGGTGATGGTGGACGTCATGGATGTTCTTGTTGAGTCCGCGGATGTTGCAAAAATTAATTTTTAATGTTGAGTCCCCTCGAGTACCTCTCGCCCGGAAATCCGAATGGAGAGGTATTTTACTTCCGGAGTGTTTTACTCTAGGAGACTTCATCATTATTACTAGTAGGATGCACCTGAAAATAAAGGAGGAATTGGGGAAAAGGAAAGAGGGAGACCGGAAAGTATCGACCGAACACTGAAACATGGAATGATCCATTTCACAGCACACAAAGTCGATATGGTGGTATTTCACCGGGCGATGAGACCATCTTCCACCTACGGTTATCCTTTTAGTCGCCTCTTACGACAGGCAGGATTTACCATGGGACTATTCTAAAGCCGACCCCATACAGCTGAAGTTCGAAACGTTAGCGAGAAAGCAATAGATTATTTTCTATAACATTGATCCTAATCCCAACCAAACCAGTTGAAGATATAATTTGATATTTTAAATAAGGAACGTAGGCGCCACATATCTCAGTCCCCTGCAGGCCGTCGTGCGAAACAGAAGTGTCTTGCTTGGGCGTATGTTTATCTCCGCAGCGAACGCGACGAATGCTCCAAAGTTTCAGAAGTAAGTATTTACTAGAAAAATCGAATTAAACGGTTTTCTTCACATAAAGGATTCAATATAAAATTGAACCAGAAAATGGTAGATCTCAGGTGAAAAACAACTACTTTCCTGGCAAATACCACGCAGAACATTGAATGATATTCACCTGAAAATCCAGGTGAATATCATTCAATGTTCTGCGTGGTATTTGCCAGGAAAGTAGTTGTTTTTCACCTGAGATCTACCATTTTCTGGTTCAATTTTATATTGAATCCTTTATGTGAAGCAAACCGTTTAATTCGATTTTTCTATTCATTCCACTTCACATGGCACTTTTCTTTTAAGTATTTACTGTTGAAAAAGGAAACATTTTCACTTGAATATTGAATAGAAATATTTTTCTGTGAATTGAAAAATCCACGATAGAAATGAGTTTATTGTTTGTGAATATCTAACAGAAAACAACTGCTTTCCCGTCTAAAGCCACGCTGGACATTGAGCTACATCTGTTTTCTGATTTTGTCGTCATTCCTGTAATCACTAAGTATTTACTGTTGCATAACTTCATAAGTAATAATAAATTCCGTTCTATTTTCATAATATCAATACACTGGTGTTAATGATTGCTCTTTTGTATTTATTTAAGTTGAAAAATAAAAAGACATCTATCTATATCAAAAAGGAGAGTCATCCCGATTTTTAGCCGAATAGGTGCCTTTGGGGCATCTATCCCCATACCCCATTATAAATGACAATGTATTTTTTAAATGTTTTTTCATGTTCTGTTATATTTTCTTTGATTGATTCATATTGACCAGAGCTCTTCAATGAAAGAGAAAATGTAGAACATCTTAAACCTATTGAAGTCAAACGAAGAACACAAATACCCCTACCTCAGTCTCCTTCTTCTATGGATTGTCAACCAGAGCTTGTCAATGGAAGAGAAAATATTACTGAAACAGACCAAATAAAACACCGCCTAATCCGACTCCTTTCGACAGAGAGTCTCCTAGTATTTTGATCGATCCTAAGTTTTTAAAGGATATTAGCATTATTGATATTGATGATGATACACTTGCACAGTTTCCAGATGGCATAGCAGAAAAAGAAACACCTTAAAAAATCCTAGTCCAAGCATCACCAATAAATACAACAAATTCCTTCGACCATGGCTAAGAGGGCCAAGCAATCAGCAGATATTCTGAATTCAAGAGAAAATATATATGCAGAGAGGGATATTGCTGAAAGGAAGGAGAAACAAATAAAAACTAAGTTAGACAAGAGAAACAAGACTGAAAGTACCAAAGAAAAGGAAAAGGAACCAAAGAAATTAAACCAAACAAGAAAGTTAAGAAAGGAAAACAAAGAATAATTCAATATTTTTGTGACGAAAACGAAACTGATTTTTCTAATAAAGGATATGATAATAATTATGAAGTAAATGAGGGTCGAGGACCAAGAAAAAGACTAATCATTTACAGTTCAAACGGTGCAGATGATGACAATTCACCCGATAATAAAAGTAAAGGAAAGAAAACTGAAGGTTTCTCCGTGAAAAAAGCTAACACTGATAAACAAGGAAACCCTAAAGATACAAATGAAAATAATAAGCATTGCATAGAATGCTTTGACAGATACAAAAATACGGAGTAAAAATCCGACTGGATTCAGAGTACCCACATTGTATCAGACGGGATCTGTACACTTTTCTGAAATGATTGCTCAAGATGTGAAAAACTGCTCAACCAAAATAAAGTAGGATTGATTTTTATATTGTGTTGTTTTATATATTTCAAATAATTACTACTTAATTAAGTAAACGTTAAAACTCCAATGTAAACTTTTTGTTGAACAAATGCTAAGTTTAATTGTAGTTGTGCGTGCATATTGCAATCATCTTCTTAAAATAACGAATTAAACATTTGAAACTTTGTATTTTACTTCTTTCATTCCATAAGGCATCTATCCTACACTAGAGACATCTATCCTCAGCATTTTCATGGTGGAGCATCTAGCCCTACACGTAGGCATCAATCCTCAAAAAAATAGTTCTGCAAAAACTCAATTTCTGCAAAATCAGTTATTGTTAGGTAGTTATGATGTAATATGAAAGATTAAAGAACCTATATTCATAGGAATTATTCATGGTAAACCAATAGTTTTAAAATTAGGAGACCCTTTGAGAAAATGGGGCATCTATCCCGGATTTACGTAGTCCACGTGAAACTCCTTAGGTTGAAATTTAGGTAATGTTGTTTTTAATATTTCAAAAAAAGATGTATATGTTTCTTCTTTCCTCTTTGGTAATAAGCCATAAACTACAGGCGTTACCCGAGTATTTTCTTTTGTACTTCCAATATCCATAAGTATGGTGTAAAGCTGGTCAAATATTAAGGACAGTTTTCAAAGGTTCCATCGCCAAAAAAAAAGTTACTTGTGTTAACATGTCACTGTCTACAAGAAATATTAAAATTCTTCCTCACCCATAATATTGTCATGCAAGAGAAATTCTTCATATTTCTCTGGAATAACTACATCTCGACGACGTTTCCAAGAGATTTGTGTCTTGCATTGTAAAGTTGACTTTTTAATCGGGAAAAATCTAGAATTTCTGTTACAAAATCCAGTCCTTTTTACTTGGCTTTCATTAGTTCTTCTTGATAACTCCATTTTTATCTACATCAGGTGCACAGAGATCGTGTATTTTCCTTTTTTGACCGTTGATACTTCTGCATCGGTACTCTCGGTAGTTACAGTTCCTCTACATTTGCGATTAACACAATACGTCACTGCTTTTATAAATCTTTATTTGATGATACTTACATACTGAATCTAGCAAAAGAGGTTTTCCCTTTCTTGATTCAATTATTTGTAGCTCCATTCTATATTTCAAAATACAAGTGGTCGATCATACAGTAGCTCAAAAATTTAAAAATGTAACAAAACAGGCACTTTACTCAGTCCATAGAAAACAGAAGGGGGCTCTCAACAAAAAATAAAGATGTAGATAATTATGGTCATCTAGGTATAATTTTTCATCGTGCATTTAATAGGAATAAATTTTGATACATGCCCCTATCAGAACTGGAAAACACCCCTAAAATCAGCTATACGGAATAACAAAATTGGAAAAAAACATTTATTTATAATTATATCTGCACTAATATGGATTATTTTCGAATAACCAACGTTGAGGAACGATAAACGTTAGCGTGGCACTATATTTATCCAATTTGTATGGAATTAAGAGAGCGTAGAAAAAGTACGAAATTTTTTAAATCAACGAGGGCATTAGCTAGTGAAACATTAAAAGTATATTGACTTTGCCAGAGAATCGATATGTAAGTTGTCGGTATCATCTGTTTACTGTTCTTGTTCACTGAGGCTAAAATGTGTCGTTGCCTATGTTATCTAATTGGACTAGTATTGCGAAACATAATTTTGTTATTTTATTATGTAGCAAAATCCTCCAAGTGTAATTGCTGTTCGTAGCGAAGGTATCAACAACCCATATTTCATTGAATATTTCCGTTATGTGTCCTCAATGATGAAGAATCAATTATAGATATTATGTTTCAATGTATTTTCATTGTATATGGTCATATCACGAAAAGGTTATCGTTTTAATGCGGTAGTAAATAGTATAAAATGCGTTTCGAATTGAATTTGAAAGGGCTTCAAAACACCTGGGGTGTCGAGAAATTATTCATGAGCAGAGAGGTGTGGTACAACTCGTATTGTCTTATGACAATGCATTACGATTTTATATGCGACTTCTGGATTTGGAGGGCTCATCCACGCAGCTACAATCGACAATCTCCAATGAAAATTAGAAAATGTATGACAGTGGACAGGCAAAAAGACTACATTGTACCACCTTCTGAAGAAAATTGAATTCAAGTGAGAAAGACACAAGACAACAGGAAAATGATCACTAGTAATCTCCCTATCGGAAATATTTCCGAGAGCATGAATTTTTTTCAAATTATCGAGTCGTAGACAAGGGATAATTTTTTTTTTAATTCATGCACGAGGAGATATTTCCAGGTAGTTATTCAAGAACGTGGGAGATTCGGTAAGAAAATTTCACATTAAAGTAATATAAAATATTATAACATGACATTTTCCTTCAGAAAACTGAAATTACCAAGTAGGCTCTGTGCCTGTCAACAGGTGAATTATGTGTCATTGACTCAGTGCAATTTTACATTTTTTGCTTTAGTTTTGTGGCATTTTTGCAGAATGTCTCCTTTCGGCGAAGAAAGTGTGGAGTTATAAGACAAGAAGCTCAGAATTTAACACCATATAATACTAAAAGGAATAAGGCATGTGTATGGAAACAGTTCATAGAATTTTATAACGAAAGATCTTACAAAATAGAAAATTCATCTACTGAACAGTTGGCTCATACAGTGCTTCTCAAAAGTCCTCTCCTTTCCTCTTATTTTTGGAACGATTATACATAAACAAGTGAAATTTGGAAACTGAATATTAGAGGTTGTGAACTGCCTTACTAGTGATGATGGATGACGAAATCGTCAAAGATGACGTCACAAGGCCATTGTGACCAATAATTTTAAATGGAACCCTACGGCAAGCGACACCTCTTTGAAAAGGTATCGAAAAAACCTATTCAATGATACTAATTTTGTTTGTGTTAATGACAGTTTTGGCAAATCGCTTTTGAAAAACGCAAAGCTGTGATGAATTAAATCATTTAATACTAAAATTCCAAATTCAAGCTCTGCCTCTGGATAGTTGTCAAATAAGCTGACGTTTTTGTTAGTCTCCCTAATTCGACGTTTTTGTAATTGTCCATGTTTTTGTACATTTAATAATTTGTGTATTGTTGATCGAACGATTAACTGTTTTAGCAGCTTCTGGTACTTTCAATATTTTTGTACATTTTAATAATTTGTTGAACTGTTGTGAGCCGAACGTTTAAGTGCTTCAAGAAGCAAAATGGTACGTGCTTTGGGTGATAAAGTAGCAGCGATACTAATTCTTGCTGAAACTGGACAAAATATTTATGCAGCAGAACGCATTTTTAATGAGAGGTTTCCTGATCGCCCCGTTTTGAGGACTTATTTGAGGGAGCTTCTTCGTAAGTTTGAAACAACGGGTAGTATAAATGATGCGAAACGATCTGGCAGACCACAAATTTCTGATGAGAAAAAAATTTATATACTGACAGAAGTAATAGTTAATCATACTTCTTCAACAACGTACGTTGCATCTACCTGTGAAGTCAGTCGAAGTACAGTACACAGGGTGTTGAAAAAAAAAACAAATTTCATCCATACAAATTAAAAATGGTTCATCAACTCTCAGACGACGACCCAGACCGAAGACTAGAGTTTCGTGAAAATATGGAAACTAAAATTAACCAACAGCCAGACTATGTTAAAACAATTTGTTTTAGTGATGAAAGTACTTTCTATCTAAATGGAAATGTAAATACACAGAATGTGAGGTATTGAAGTGACGCAAATCGTCACCTGTTTCGTGAAACACATACCCAATTTCCCCAGAAGGTGAATGTTTGGGCAGGTATCCTGGGAAACCACATCGTTGGGCCTCTCTTCTTAAATACTTATTAAGCTGGAGAGGTTCATCTGGAGCTGTTGCAAAACGCAATAGAACCGTTAATCCTTGAAATTTTGGAAGATAATCCAGATGATTTCGACAATTTGGAAATAACATTCCAACAGGATGGTGCTCCTCCACACTATAACGGTGCAGTAAGACGGTATTTGGACGAGGAGTATCGTGGTAGATGGATTGGACGACGAAGTTCAACGGAATGGTCAGCCCGATCACCGGACCTCACACCTTTGGATTTTTTTCTGTGGGGGTACCTTAAATCGAACGTTTACGCCACTGAACCTGATAATATTGACTTTTTAAAACAACGTATTGTTGCAGAATGTGAGGCTGTTTTCGCAGACACATTTGCAAAAGTACGAGAAGAGTTTAAAAATAGAATATTTCACTGTCAGGAAGTAAATGGAGGTCACTTCGAGCAATTTCTTCAAGTAGATACTGATTCTTAAATCTGTAATTAATATCATACTGAATGGAATTTAAATTTTAATGTTTACTAATGAGCCATTAAAACTGCCATAAACACAAACAAAACAACTATCATTGAATAGGTTTTTTCGATATCTTCTAAAAGAGGTGTCGCTTGCCGAATGGTTCCATTTAAAATTATTGGTCACAATGGCCTTGTGACGTCATCTTTGACGATTTCGTCATCTATCATCACTAGTAGGGAAGTTCACAACCTTTAAGATTCAGTTTCCAAATTTCACTTGTTTATGTATAATCGTTCCCAAAATGAGAGGAGGGGAGGGACTTTTGAGAAGCACTGTATATTGCGAGATTATGCATTTAATATGAAAGGAAGAAATGGAGCAGATTATAAAGAAAGCGTCGTTAAATTGAATGTGGAATCTTACCGCCAACCAATTGCAAGAAATGATGTTCACCAAATTTCAGATTAAATTTGATCCATTTTTCGATATTGAATTTAAAGAAGCTCGATCTGCACGTGATGTTAAGCGTCGACAATTACAAACGGATCCTTCTGAGAGAAAATCAAGTTCGGAAGCATTATCTAATGAGGATTATAATAGAATTACTTTTTGTAATAACTAACAGAAAATAACTACTTCCCCGCCACTATGGCATGGTGGACATTGACATCATGTGATATACATATATTTATATTACAATATATATTATGAAATATCCCTAACTTTTTCCCTGAAAAAAATCCTATAGTGGATATTTGCATTTTCTTTCAGACATTTGATTCAAAAACTTTCTCAATCAAGATTGAATAAACATTTTTTAATCAAATATCTGAATGAAAATGTTTTCAGGTTGAAAGTTAGGTATTTCGCACAATAGTTGTTTTCTGATAGAAATTAAAAAAAGTTAATTAAATTTTTTATATATTTTTTCCAATTCTGTTTTTTTTTTCCAATTTTCAATTTAGAATAATGTTTTATTTTTCGTCAACCAAGAGGTTATCCTGAACGATGAAAGATATAGTAACTAAAGTTTATCTTTTAGTCGCAGATGATTATTCCACATCTAATTTAATAACTTAAAAAAGTCAAAAATTATTTTATATACATACATTCCGTCAAGAGTTATTCTTATGTACATACATATTTGAAAAAATCGCTTCGAAGTTGAGGCAGCATATCCCTGAGAGCTCGTGGAAGTAATTCCTATCGGGATACGCAAACTTAGTCAAATGCCTATAGTATGGTTGTTTTTTGAAGCCATAGGTAGGTACCTAAAAAAATGTAGGAAACGTGAATTCAATTTATATTTTATATTTATAGACCTTTAATGGTCAGAAAAAAAGCTTCACCAACTGAGCTACTGATGTCACTAATTAGGATATAAATAATAACTGTTGCTTCATGTTAGTCTGAACAAATTAGGTAAATCGTACATCAATAAGATGAACCCATTCTTCCATAGATTCAATATAATAAGTATATAGGGCCACACAATGTTTTTCAGCAGCGAATTGGTAAACATTTTCTTCTTCCTCATACGGAGTGTGAAGAAAGGTAATAGCCATTTCGCTTTATTCATGACCCAAATTGGTAGACCTCTTGAGCACATAATTGAATTCTATATTATAGTAGGGATTGAACTACACATGTGTGTGTTGCTGCAACAACAGTATTGAGATCAGTTTCATTATAACTGCAAGATAGGAAGAATATTGAAACAAGCAATGAACTAATATGAGGTTTACTATACATCTCATCTAACAAGGTAAGCCAGTTTTTTTGCCTATATCTAGTTGTCACCTTCGATAGACCTGAGAGCAATTGGTAAAGCATAATATTCGGGATATTAATTCAAATATACATTTCTCTGCCCTTTGGATATCACACAGGGTTAAGTATCGCTGAATTATTCTAATTGAAATGTGGTTGTGATTTCCTCTTGAAAGTTTCAATTCCTTATTACTTAATCAATCCACAAAATTGTCAAGCTTTTGTTTGAATATTTCAATTTAATAACGGTTGATTTGATTTTGGCAAGGTGAACCATCAGCTGTTTTTTCTAAAGAATTCAAAAAAACAAATCTTAAACTGAAAAAGCTCCACAACTCCCTGTAAGGTGCACTGGATAATATGTCTGAAATGACTTTCCTATTGGAAATTCAGTGCTGTGGAGAGAAAATACAGTACCAATTAATATGAATGAAAAATATTCAGCCGTTAAATTAGGAAAAAAAACTATTTTTTTGCATGTTTGATGCCTTTTGTGTATCTCTCAAACTAATAACTTCAGAGTCTTATATGTTTAAGTATCATTCTTCATCATCATATTTGATAAAAAAGCTCAGGGGATGATTCTACTTGCAAAGTTCTCATAACATTTTTTCGAAAACAATAACAAAAAAGATACAGGATATCAAAGGTTATATAATAACTATATTTTTTGTAAACCGACCCTTCCCAAAGTATTGCCACAAAGCTCCCTTTGAGTTTTTCTACTGAAGTCGAAATGCTTCGGAAACAACTATAAGAAATGCTTCAATTTCACCTGAACTTGTTTTGAGTGCCACAACCATGGTAGTTACCAAAGCACGATTGATTGATGAATAATATCTTAAAATAGGTATTTCTACAGTGCAGCTAAATATTTAAAACCTTTTAATTCGAAATCCGCTCATTTTATCAAGGTGCAACTTTCTGAAGATTTTTTATAATTCATCATTGTGTCATACAAAATGAATTGTGGGGTAAATCTGAAATTTAGGGATAGTTAGGGCCTTTGGCGAAACAGCTTCAAATTTGAATATAGAAACTGTACAATAACAATGATAATGAAAAAAATTAAACCTGAGGACCTGAAACTACAATTTTCCAGTTTTGGAAAAGGATATATGATAAAATGAATAAATTTCTTTTTGGCGGTTGGTGAAATCTGAAATGGAGGCAACAAGTTAATACCTATTACACCATCACAACAAAAACACCCTTCGTGAAATGAGAACATGGTAAAAAACAGCACTTATCTATCCTCACTCTTCATTAAATACAAAAACATATACAAACGATAAACAATCACCTTGTGCTTTGAGCAACAGCAGTCAACGCCATCCACAGCTAAGCTACACACAAAAATCACATAAGTATTTTAGACAAACGGATAGAAACGATGGACGATCTCCTTTATCCACGATCACGGTCTGTTTCTCTCTGTATCATAGAATTCCCCGATGTGCGATGTGTATAATATCTCTCGCGTATCTGTCCTCCCTCTCATTATTTCCACTATCCAGCAGTGTTACTAGAAAACAACAAAAGTAATATATATATACATATATATATATATATATATATATATATATATATATTATATATATATATATATATATATATTATATATATATATATATATCGCAATATAAATTTCTTATTCAAGTTACGTTCGGGATAACTTTAGGAACTCGCAGTGAGAATTTCTTGTTCTGGTTACATTCCGGGTAACTTTAGGAACTCTCAATGATAATTTCTTATTTAGGTTACGCTCGGGATAACTTCAGGATCTCGCATTGAGAATTTCTTATTCTGGTTACATTCGGGATAACTTTAGGAACTCGCAATAAGAATTTCTTATTCAAGTTGCGTTCGTGACATCTTATAATGAGATGGAACCTGGCAAATGGAATGTGAGGTTTCAAGATTTTTCCTGGGGACACCAGAATTTCGCTTAGTTACACAGCACATAGTGATCACCGAGACCTCACAATAGGAGGTCGCATAAGATCCTAATTATAACCTCTCAGAGATCTCGCGAAGATTTGTTGAGATTTTTATAAACTTTGTAGACATTAAGAGAACATATTATCTGTTAATATAGTGTGAGATTCCTTTTTCTATTGAAAAATCCAATAATTTGCTAATTATTTCCCAATTATTCCTCTGGAAGGAAATTGTATAAATCTCACGTGCTCCTACTCATTGGATCTAACAGCACAAAATTTCAAGATGAACCTCATCAAATCTAAGAAACAAAACTATTCTGGTGTGTTATTATGATGACAACGTATTTTAAAACTAGAAAATTCATGTTTATAACACATCTATAGACTTTTGCATTTATTTCAAAATATTCACTATGAACTAAGGATCACAACAATGTCAAGAATATTTTTTTAGGATATCGTTTTTCGCAGAAAATTCACAAGAGAGACACACTCTAATGGAAAAAAGCTTTGCTTGCCCCCTCAACAGCTGTTTGAGAACTGTCAGATTACGTCACTGACAGTGCTCTATTGAATGCTGATAAACGTATATGAATGATTGGCTTACTTTCACATTAGCGAGAGTGACACATATTACCGGAATCTTACCGAATGAGTTTGTGGTGTTCACGAAAGAATCTCACTCGACTATGACAAAAAGAATATCATTTATCTCGAGCAACCTGTATTTCGAGACAATTCAATTCGACCATATGAACATTAATAATCAAAGAATAACTCCCTCATGCCAAAGCTCTCGGGCGTTATTCAGATTATTAATGTTCATATGGTCTCAACAAATTGTCTCGAAATACAAGGTACTCTCGATAGAATTATGACGAAAATAATAGTCTACTATTTGTCATAGTCTTGGGGTATTACCTGCGAATATACACCATGTGGCTAGAGTATCCACGAATATACATGCTACTTGCTATAAAACAAGTAGGCATTGTAACGATATATCTGTTACATTTCTCATTGATATGGTCAGAGATACAAAATAATTGAGAGAAGCTCAAGTTATCTTATTAACCCCAATGTACGAATCACTATTGAAAATCTTAGCGCCATCTAACGGCGAACAGTCATTAAAGTTGAGAAGATATGATCGAACGCAATGGATTTGACAGTACAATTTGATATGAAAGAAAGTGACTAAGATGTCTAAAACCCCTGGTGAATGAACTGATTCTATATTGTTTACATTTTCGAGGGGACACCACCTGTTACTTCTACAGAGCTTCTCTCTGTGGTAGTCTGTAGTAGATGGCGCCGTCCAAAAATGTTTGTTTATATTCTCGCTCAATGTCAGACCTTCATTCCTGACATCTGCAGCATCTTATATGAAATAATGTTCAGTGTTTTGTCAGTATCTATGCGTTTTCCATCTCTACGGTTTGAAATCCTGCTTAGCTTATTCCTGAGTTTGTTCTTTGAAAAATCACTCGTTCATCAGTTCATTAGTGCGTGAGGATTTGTTCATTTCCAGGTAGTGTAGTGTGTAAGGATACTTTTTGTAGAATGGGTCACATTTGTATTTTGTGTGGACAGTATAAAGCCGCAGATTCGAATATTCACCTGTATCCAGTACCAAAAGCAAGTACGAAGCTTGACGAATTGACTAATAATGATATTTTCATAGTTCATCATATTGCATGCATTGAATTTTATATTTTCTGCAATTTAATAACAATTTCATTTCCAATTCTACATCTGTCAAAATGCAGTTAACCTCAAATTCAAATGGTACAAAATACGAAAAACAACACGACAATGCTTTCTTTATGCAATGTTCGGGGGCTTCTTATTCTAGCTTTGTTATTGGTGAAGTTTGACAAATGTCTCTTCCCAACCAATAGCATCTGACACGCTGGTAATCTCTATTCTAGTAGGCCAAGTGTCGCCAAGTCGATCCCAAACTTCTACAGGTATGAGTGCAAGTACCAGGGTTTTAAGACATCTTAGAAGTGACGGTGGATTCTCGTCCCTTCTTAGCGATCGAGCTTCGATCGAGAGATCGTGGTTCGGAAACTTGTCAGTCATTAAGTAGAGAAATAGAATTTTGTTCATGTTGAAATAACTAATGAATTAGAGCATCTTCCTTTCTTCTGTGAAAGTGATTTCAAATCAGTGAGTTCAGTGTGATATCAAGCTGATGGTTGTATGTTCCACCTGATAGGTCGCCCAGCAGTCATAGGTACCCCCTGATTGCGAGCCACACGACTACGTGAAGTCTACGAGCTACACAACACACAATCAGAGGTACATCGTAGTCGATAAAACCGACAGGTTCAGCAACCAAAAGCAATATATTTTTTTAGAAATTCAAAATTGTCATACAGCAGACATATGGTACATATTTGTTATACAGGAGGAACCTATGTACATTTATAAATAGACTGATATAAGTTTGGTATTTGTTTTATTGTTGTAGTTATTCACAGAACGAAACATCATTTGATTTGCAATCATTATTGAGTAGGAAATTTGAATTTTTTTCCTAATTGAACAAAAACTTCTGGCGTCCATTCAAATTTACAATTGCTTAAACCTTTGCTTGAAACATAAATGAATTTGAAACTATCAAGGCGGTCCAAAGAACTCCACACCGCTCTTCACTGAATAGTCTGGGCATTCTATTACAATAATTAACTTGTTTTAACATTACAGCCTTTTACCATTGTTTATACCAATCCTATCAAAATATTAAATACTATTGTTAGGAATGGAATTCATATATATTAATTTTAAGTTTCTTTATTTCCTGTTTCTGATGTTTTTCATGATAACCCTATATATGTAGAAAAAACAATTTTATGGAATGTCAGAATTTACTTGTCAAATACACTTCTTATAATAAAAAGTATGAAGTTATTTGAATATTATACAGTAAATATTGCCCAATTCACCCCAAGTCTGCAGTATTTACATTTTGGCGATCGTGACAGGACCCGCAATGGAAATCGTAAAGAAAGAAAGGAGTTTTATCAGAAGACAAGTAAACGTCATATGTGAGAAAGTTGATTACTTGGAGATAGAAATCAAAATAGGAAAGCCTGTAGAAAAATACCAATTGGAGTCTCTCCTGAAGAATCTAGAGAATACAACTTCAAGATTGAGCTGCCTTGATGATAATTTGAGAGAAACTTTATTTTCCGAAGCGCTCGATGACGTACTGGAAGGAGAATATCAGAAAACGCAATCCTATAGGGATAAATATTTCGAATAGCAATCCAAATGTGAATACCTACTGAGAAGATTTGATGACGATGTTCAAACTAATAAAGGAGGATGCTGTACGAGCGATGGAACCAAACGGAAATTCAATTTGCCGAAAATTCAGCTGAGAAAATTTGATGGAAATATCAAGAATTGGATTGGTTTTTGGGGCCACTATAGAAAAATACATGAAGATGAGAAAATAGACGTTGAAGATAAATTCCAATATCTACTTCAATCTATGGAAGAAGGTCCACCAGCTCTTGAATTAATATAAAGTTTCCCACCATCTGGAGCAAACTATCTTGTCGCCATTGACCAGTTGAAAGCAAGGTTCGCTAGAGATGAGCTACTCATTGGGGTATATGTTAGAGAACTTCTGAATTTAGTTTTGAAACAAGCTATGAAAGAGAAAACAGGTGTGTCACTTTCCAGTTTATACGATAAATTAGAAACACAGCTCAGAGCTTTAGAGACACTTGGGGTAACCAAAGAAAAATACACCTCAATGCTGCTACCATTGGTTGAATCTGATCTGCCAACCGATTTGTTGAAAGTTTGGGAAAGACATAGAAATGTTAATAAAATCAAATTGTTAAGTCTTACACAGGGTACTCCAAAGAAAAACAACACTTATTCCGATTATTTATCAATGCTATCGGATTTTTTAAGGAGTGAAGTGGAATCTGAGGAGAGGATCAACTTAGCACAGAAAGGATTTGTAAATGAGCCTAAATATCAGAAGGATAACATTCTCAAAACACAGAAGCAAGGTGAGAATAGTAAACCATACACAGCAGCAGCTCTTTACCCTGGAAACCCGAAGGATATTGAAAAGAGTAAGAAAATTCCAACTTGTTTATTTTGTGACAAATCACATTTGAGTCAGGAATGCATAAAGGCACAAGGATTTTCTTTCCATGAAAATAAAGAATGTATCACTTAGATAAGAGATTGTTTCGCTTGTTTGAAACAAAATCATCCAATAAAGAATTGTAGAGCATATGTCAAATGTATATGTTCGAAAAAAACGTTATCTGATTATGTGTCCTGACTTGATTACAAAAATGAATAACACTGAACTAAAAGAAAACAGAGTCGATAGTGTTCTGAATATTGAGAATATACAGCCCGATAAAACAAATAACGTTCTCACATGTAATTTTTCTCTTATTGTAAAAGTTGTCAATGAAGATGAAGAAAAGTTGGTGAGAGCACTTTCAGATTCGGGATCGCAACGCTCTTATGTTTTATCCCATTTTGCGAAACAGATGAGTTCGAAAAAATCGGGCGAAGAAAAAATTATACAAGGTGTTTTCGGTGGTTACACTTCAGAACCTCAAATCCGTACTTTATACAATATTGTTATCAGAGACATCAAAAATTCTTTCGAATGTAGATTAGATGTCTTAGAGCAGAATAGAATATGTAATAATATTCCAAGATTAGACAATATTACACATATAAACTATTTGAGAAATAAAAATATAATTATTCATGACAATGAATTCGAGAATGTTGCAAGTGAAATTGAACTTTTATTAGGGGCGGATATATTCGACACTTTATTGACAGGTAACACCGATAATATCGATGACGGACTAACAGCAGTTGAAACTAGATTTGGGTGGACAATCATGGGTAAATATTTTCCCAAACGTAATATGAATATATTTTCTGGATTTTCTGATAATGACTCTATAACTGATTTATGGAATTTAGACACGTTGGGAATAAAGGATCCACCGGAAATGAAGACAAAGGAAGCTTCAGACGAAGAAACTTTAAGAAGATTCTACGACACCATTTTATGCAAAAACAATAGATATGAAGTCAACTTGCCTTGGATTGACGGTCATCCCACAATACTGAGTAATGAAAGTTTGGCACAGAAGAGATTGAAGTCGAATACGAAGAGGTTGGTTGACAAAGGAATGTTTGATGCCTATGAAAAAATATTCGAGGAATGGAATGAACTAGGAATCATAGAAGAAGTCACAGTTGATGAGGATACGGAAAAAGGATTACATTATCTTCCTCATCACGCAGTCATCAAAGAATCCAGCGCAACAACAAGAATTCGTCCAGTTTTTGATGCTTCAGCAAAGGATATACAGGGTAATACATTGAATGACTGTTTAGATAAAGGACCCAATTTTTTGGAAATGATTCCTGCACTTCTTCTTAAATTTAGAATATGTATAGTCGGGGTTATTTCTGACATTGGAAAGGCGAAAGGTTTGAAACAAGAGGATAGAGATTTTTTGCGATATTTCCGGTGGTCAGATTATTCACAACAAATAACGAAAACTTATAAACATTGTAGAGTTGTGTTTGGAGTTAAATCTAGTCCCTTCCTCCTCTCAGCAACAATTTCATATCATTTGAGTAGAGCTCCAGCACATTTGAAAACTCAAAGATTCCTTTAAGTTGATAATTGTGTAACGAGTGTCAGGAATGACATCGAATTGCAACAGTTCATTAAAGAGTGTACATTATTAATGTCCAAAGCTAAATTCAATTTAAGAGGATGGGTTCACAATCCCTTAAAATTAGAAGAACCATCAATTTCAGTTGAATCAAAAAAAAATATCGTTGGAGTATTAGGATTACTTTGGAATTTCGCAGAAGATACAATTTTTTGTGATACTAGATATCTGATGGAAAAAAATAATTTTCCATTAACAAAAAGATGTCTATTATCAATTGCGTAGAAACTATTCGATCCTATAGGGTTCATTTGTCCAGTTTCACTTATTAATACCTAGAATGTTGTTACAAGAAACATGGAAAAGTAAAATTGATTGGGATCAAAACTTACCAGAAGATATCCACACTCAGTTCGAAACATGGTTGAAACAAATCGATTTGCTCAGTCTATGTAAAATTCCTCGAACACTATGTAAAAATACTAATTTGGAAGATTCAGAAATGACAAGCATTCATGTATTCTGTGATGCAAGTCAAAAAGCTTATGCAACTTGTATATATTTGAGGTCTACCAATTGTGGAAACATAACAATCAGATTGTTGTTAGCTAAATCGAGGGTAGCACCAAAAAATACAACTCTACCAAGACTTGAATTATTGGGGATGGTTTTGGGAGTACGCTCACACCAAACTATAAAGAAAATATTAGAATTCGGAGAGATAAAATATATTTTTGGAGCGATTCAATGGTGGCACTGACATGGGTAAAATCTAATTCTAATTGGAGTACCTTTGTTGCGAACAGAGTCAGGGAAATAAAGGTTTTCAGTGGCATTGAAGACTGGAACCATGTTCCTGGGGAAATTAATCCACCAGATGTTGCGTCTAGAGGCTGCACTGTGAAACATTTATTACTAAGTAGTTGGTGGGATGGTCCAAGCTGGCTGTACACCAATCCAGAGAATTGGCCACGTAATGGAATCATTTGTTCACAACAAGGAATTGATGAAGAGAGAAAAAAGAGTATTTCAATTATTTCTCCAAATATTCAAAAATTATTAGAATGATAGGATAGATTTTTCGATTCGCAATCAATTCGAAGAAGACTGCTGTGGAAATATTGGGAGAACTTACTTTCGAGGAAATTGACTGAGCTGAAATACGTCTACTGAAGTCCATACAGCTGAAAACCTTTGGAAGTAACCCGAACCACCTTAAGAATTTACAGATCACCGAAGACAAAAATGAATTATGGAGAATCATAACGAAACTAACTGAAGGAGAAGATTCGTATAACTTCAAATATCCAATACTTATACCAGGTAAGAATAAAATAATTCAAAAATTAATTGAAGAACAACATCGAATTAACTTACATGCAGGAGTTCAGGCATCGTTGTATATATTACGTGAAAGGTTTTGGATTTTGATAGCAAGAAGAACAGTTAAACAAGTCATATCCAAATGTATAATTTGCAAAAGGTACAATGGTAAATTCGTTGATGCACCATTTGCCCCATTGCCAAAAGACAGAATACATTGTGGAGCAGCTTTCGAAATAGTGGGAGTGGATTTAGCCGGTCCATTATATCTGAAAGAAGGGCAAAAATGTTGGATAGTTTTGTTCACATGCGCTGTTCACAGAGCAGTTCACCTAGAACTGGCAGAATCACTTTCCACAGAAACTTTCATTTTATGTTTGAGAAGATTCACATATTCTGATAATGGAACAAACTTCATCGGTGCAAACATGCTTATGAATAAAATTGATTGGCAGAAAATTTTGGAGTACTCATCAGTGAAGAAAATAAAGTGGCATTTCAATCCACCTACTGCTGCATGGTGGGGGGGATTCTTTGAAAGGATAGTGAGAATGATAAAAGAACTATCGAGGAGAAATCTCGGGAAATCTTCTTTAAATTACGAAGAGCTCAACACATTATTGTGCGAATGTGAAGCGATTATTAACACTCGTCCGTTAACCTATTTTTCTGAAGAGGACATTTTAATGCCCTCAAGTCCTTCCATGTTTATTACAGACATACGGTCTAGTGAACTGCCAGAATTTGATGATTTAGACAGAATGAGTTTGTTGAGATCGATATATCCAGAAGCTTAGAGACGATTTTCGGAGCCGATTTGGGAAAGAGTACTCATCAGAACTTGCCAATACTGGTCGAAGGAGACAAGGTAGTTTGAAAGAGGGGGACTAGTATATGTGGGTGCTGGAAACATGAAGAGAATGGACTGGCCTTCAGCAAGAATTCTGGAAATACACCCTCGAAGAGACAATACATCCAGAATAGCCAGGATCAAGATGAAGAATGGTGAGATAATCCGTTTATTCCAAAGACTATATCCTTTGGAAATTGGATCTCAAGAAACAAAGGAATTGAAAGGACAAATAAAACACAGTAACAGCCTAATAAGCTTCAAGGTAAAAAAGTACAAGGAGAAGAGATTCAAAAAAATCAACAGCAAGGGAGCAATACGTCACAAGAGGACAATATTACAGAAAAGGCAATAGGAAACAAAGAAGGGAACGGATGTATAGATGATGGTGTCATCACCGTTACCAGAGCCGGTAGACAAGTGAAGGAACCGCAGCGTTTCAATTTTAATTAGTTACATTTTGTTAAATCTATAACGTTTACAAATTATAACGGGGGGAGGATGTTAGGAATGGAATTCATATATATTAACATTAACTTTTTTTATTTCCCGTTTCTAATGTTTTTCATGATTACCCTATATATGTAGAAAAAACAATTTTATGGAATGTCAGAATTTACTTGTCAAATACACTTCTTATAATAAAAAGTATAAAGTTATTTAAATATTATACATTGAATATTGCCCAATTCACCCCAAATCTGCAGTATTTACAACTATATTACTTTGTGGCTCCACCCACAACTGTTTCCGTTTCCACACCACTGCCCTCCCTTCCTTACGGTTTGTCATCGCTTTTCTATCCTTAAGAACGGGTTACTTTTTTGGTACGAAACACTAAAAATGTAAAATATGTCACAATGCATAAAATCTTTCTCAGCCACATATATTTTGTGGAAAGCATGTTCACTTTCGCATTTGGTAATGCCATTCATGATGAAAGACCGCCCCTCCAGCACTATAACCGGCGAAGCCGTTGTCTAACGCAAGCCCAAATCAGCGATTAGTGGAGTTGAGCAATCCGGATATGCATCGCATGTAAAACAACCCCAGCAGGACGTTTTTAATTGGCCGAACATTGTTGCTAATGGGATTAGAGGTAGACACGGCGGCTCTGCTAATAACAATCATGACATACGGGGTAATGCCCTACTAAGGCAATAAGTGATGCCGATTGGCGGTATCTCGCATGTCGCGAGGCAGTTTTCACTGAGTTATTCGGGGAGATGTGAAGGTTGAGTGCGAGTAATGTTTGTTTGGGATCTTTGATTTGAATTGTAGACAATGGTATTCAGAGCTCGGAAAACGACTGCACTACAAACAAACAAACACAAACAAACGATATTGATCCCGTATACCCTTTCTCATTCTTCTTGCTATTATTGTTGATAATAATAATAATATATGTATCAAACTTATTTTTTGTAAAGGAATACTTCCACAATCTAAAAACAAAAAATTAATTAATAAAAAAAACTTTTTAAAGACAAGCTTTTATTCAAATGCGCTAAAAAGTAATGAAGCTAATATAAAGCGTGTAAAAAATAATAGCTTTGGATGTGCGACGTAGGCTATTCCGTGCGTTATAGTTTCAAAAGCTTGTTGCTTCTGTATTCGAACTGAAAATTAATTATTTTATTTTGTGCTTTTTAGTACTTAAGTATGTCTCAATCTATGCATTTTTGTCAAAGCATCGTTATTATGAGGCCTTTTTTTTTCCTGTAAGTTCTGAGGTATCTAGTCCTTCAATGAAGAGACCATCCAAAGATTAACTCATCCGCCATCTTGCAGTTCCCATCTTCAATTTATAAATTTTAACTAAAATCAATAATCTTCGACTAAATTCATAATCTCCGACACCAAAAACCCCCATTCACCAATTTTGAATCGAATTGGACCATACCTAAATCTCGTACGCCAACTTGCCATTTTTAACCGACGAAACCAAAAAGGAGGAGGTTCTCTAGTCGACGCGTATATTTTTTTTTTATAATATTTTTTTATGTATGATCACGCATAACTTTTTACGGAGACGTCCGATTCCGATAATTCTCAGTGGATTGGGTGTACTTCGAAGTTGGTCCCTTTTGAATTTAAAAGATGAAATCCACCCCTGAGGGTAGCAAAATGAAGGATATTGATCTCTCACCCTCTGAATTCTGGTCCGTTAACCGATTCTATCAGGCATAACATTGTACTGGGATCTTCGATTTGAATGATTCTTCTTTTATCAGATAGGGTATACCACAAAGTTGATCATATTTGGATTTCGAATGGAATTATCCACCCTTACGGGTAGAAAAATAGGGGATGATTGATTTTTCACTTGTGAACATTGGCACACATATGTAGTTGACATTGACAGGCCCTCCTACATCCGTCAAAATGATTACATTCTATGGAAGGATGGAATTATATACAAAGTGAGGAAATCAACAAACCAGAACTTTCAAAATTAATTTATATTATATAACAATAAGTAGTTGAAATAGAAAATCATATTATTCAATAGTTAATAGTTAAAGTAAGCTAGGTAAGTAAGTATTTTGGAAGTAATCAAAAGTTAAGTAGGTAATAATTGGTAGATTTCAGCAACAAAGAATTGAAAAAAAAACTTTTTAACAAAAAATTAAACCGACGAAAAAATCAACTGAAAATCAAAAAATTAAATAAATCTTCTTAGTCTAAATGATAATTGAGCTCCTAAACTAATGTTAGTAACTGATTTTGAGTCGGCGCCAAACATATATATATATATATATATATATATATATATATATATATATAACTATGAATTTGAAATAAACTTAGTAGAAAGGATATTCCTTGAGGTTGCAGTCAAATTTAATGGCCAGTGAAAAAAGAAAAACTCTTTCTTATTTTGTCAAGCTTTCGGAAATGTTTATTTTCATTATCAAGACAGCTGTGAAAAAAGGAAAACACAATTGTGAAATGCAATTTTAAACAAATTGAAAGAACTTACTAAGGTGAGGTTGAGTGAAGACAGCGAACTAATCACCATTGTGAGATTGAGGATCTTTTCAAAATCATATCACTATGAAGCACTACTAGTAATATATATAAAAATTAAACAATTGTAAAAGTACATATTGTTTAGGAACATAATTTAAACAATTTAAAATTTGACAGGACAATTACCACATGGTTAAAGCATGACTGGAAATGGAAATGGTGGATGACAGGAAATGAAAGACAGAAAGTGTCATGTGTCATAGTCAAAGTCAAACTGTCATGGGGGAAACATGTGTTTTGTCCACGAAACAAAAGGAATAGTACCAATATATAAGACAAAAATTGATAAATGAGAGAAAAAATCAAGAAATAATAAGCAGTTTTTTCCTTTCAAAACTTCAGTTAGAATCATGTTTTAACAAGTAATTGTAAATGACATTAAGGTTGGAAATATCAGATCGTTTATTCATGCTATTGGATTCATTTTTCATGTATACCATTTCAAGGAAATTCCTTTTGTGGTAGTTATTCTCTACTGCTAAAATAGAAGGGTTGTTGAAATTACTGGAATGATTAGAGTTAATATTATGTTCAGGTAATGCACAACTGTTTTTTTTTATTTTACAATCACTCTTATGAAATGCTATGCGGCCTGTTAAATTCCTACTCGTCTGACCGATATACATTTTATCACAGTCTAGGCAAGGAATACTATAAATGACATTTGATTTTTCATAGATCGTTAAAGGGGCTTTATTTCTAGTGTAAAGACTAGCAATAGTTTTGATATTTCTGTTGGCAATGCGTAGTTTATCTAATTTAAACACGTTAGTGAGTTTAGAAGCTAGTTCTCTTACATACGGTAATGTTTTATATATATAAATGATTGTACTGGTTGAGGTTGGACAATTGAGTTTATAATTGGAGAATTTAATATTACAGGTTCAAAATTCTCCAATTATAAACTCAATTGTCCAACCTCAACCAGTAGACTCATTTATATATAAAACATTACCGTATCTAAGAGAACTAACTTCTAAACTGACTAACGTGTTTGAATTAGATAAACTACGCATTGCCAACAAAAATATTAAAACTATTGCTAGTCTTTGACATATTTCTGTCTTGCATTTCCTGTAATCCACCATTTCCATTTTCAGTCAAGCTTTAACCATGTGTTAATTGTCCTGTCAAATTAAAAATTGTTTAAATTGTGTTCCTAAACAATATGTGCTTTTACAATTGTTTAATTTTTATATATATTACTAGTAGTGCTTCATAGTGATATGATTTTGAAAAAATCCTCAATCTCACAATGGTGATTAGTTCGCTGTCTTCACTTAACTTCACCTTAGTAAGTTCTTTAAATTTGTTTAAAATTGCATTTCACAATTGTGTTTTCCTTTTTTCACAGCTGTCCCAATAATGAAAATAAACATTTTCGAAAGCTTGACAAAATAAGAAAGAGTTTTTATTTTTTCACTGGCCATTAAATTTGACTGTAAACTCAAGGAATATCCCTTCCACTAAGTTGATTTCAAATTCATAGTTATTTTCAACTAGTCCAGTCACGAGACTACACTTCTTCTATATATATATATATATATATATATATAATATTTATGTATATAAATATATATATATATATATATATATATAAACTCCGACTAGAGATTCCTCACCTCATTTCGAGGTGAAAAGCTGCTATCAAGGTATGTCCTAAAATGCATCCCCTCTGAGATACAGTCTGTCGAAAGTACGAAAAAAATTAAGATTCAATTTATTTTTTCCAAAATTCTCAAAGGAAAAAATTTGAAACTTGGTACACTAATCAAGGTTTATCAACGTGCAGATTTGAAGTTATAATTTTTAATTATCGTAAATCAGTGGCGTAGTTACGATGGTATGTGTATATGTTCCTTCATATTTTCTTGGAGGACAAGCAGCGACCTCTACCAAAACTACATTTTTTCACAAAAATGTAAGAAAAATCGTTTTTTCTACTAGAAAAGGTGATACAGGTACGTACAAAAAAGTTATGATTGAAAAGACATGTAGGTGGCGCCATCCCCCACGAAAGAGACAAACCAACATCAAATTTGATTTTGTCATTGAAAAATACCCCCAGACATCAAACTTCACTCGAATATCACAATTATTTTGAAATGTATTCACAAAAAATAAAAATAAGAATTCAACTTCGACACCTTGCATCTCAGAAACGAATAACTTGCGGATATATGTTTATAGGAACTTTTCTTCTTATTTTGACGTCAGCAACATGCTCCTACACCTACTGTATGGTCGACCACATTGAGTGAAAACGATTCCTTCGTAAAAAACAGTAGATAACTTTGCTGACCGCTTATAGCATACATTTCCGGAAATCGCTACAGATTATACTTTATCGGGTTCGGAGTAAATACAGGGTGTTAGTGAATGAGTGCGACAAACTTCAGGAGGTGATTCTGCATGGAAAAATAATGACAGTTTGCTAACTTTGGTCCGCAAATGCTTCGTTTTCCGAAATACGGGGTGTTAAAGTTTTTTTAAAAACTGATTATTTATTTATTGCTCTGAAACCGTTCGAGATATGCAAATGAAATTTGCTGAGTTTTGAGGGGTAGTTATTTTACATTTTTTGACATGCAACTGAGAATTTTATGTTCATCATTGGTGCGCATACGGTTAATGTTAACAATTTTTTTGAAGAAAAAAATGGTACGCCACTGAGATATTTCTGAATTTTCCGTTCAATTTGTGACACAACATCTCTTCTGCCTTTTTCTGTATGGGGCGCCGTTTCTATGCAAAAAAATAAAACATCTCAACGCGTATTTGTCATTACTTTAATACATTATCTAGTAGCGTTGCTAGTAGGCTACTGTCAACATTCTGTTGAATAAGAATATCTCAACGAAATGTCAAATTAGCGTTCCTTCATTTTCAAGCTTTTAGTTTGGTAAAACATTGATGATAATAAGTAATTAATTTTTCATTTATCGAAAATAATGGAAAATTATACAAATGCAGAATTGTCAGACATGCATTTTGTCTATGATCGAAGTAATGGAAATGGTCGGCAAGCTCGACGATTGTATGCTGAGTTGTATCCAGGACGTAGGGTACCCCATCACACAATATTTGCCCATCTTCACCAGCGTTTGCGCGAAAATGGTACATTTAAGAAACAAACGGCTGACTGCGGGCGCCCTCGAGAAATACCAACTGTGCAACTAGAAGAAGCAGTTTTCGAGTTTATTGCGGAGTCGCCTGAAACAAGTACCTACTCGAAAAATTGACAACATACTGAATGTGAGAAACTTCACTGTATTTAAAATTCTTAAAGAACAGCACCCGTATCCGTTTCATATTCAACGTGTGCAAGCTCTACTACCTAGAGACTTTTTTCCGCGCCTATTTTTTTGCCATTGGATTCTTCATCAAATCGCACAAATTCCTAATTTTTTAAAAGGCGTTTTGTTGACTAACGAAGCTAATTTTGGACGACAGTGTATACGAAATTTCCATAACAATCACCTCTGGGCTGAGGAAAATCCACATGGAATCTTTGAAGCTCATTTTCAGCATCAGTTTTCAGTAAATGTATGGCTTGGGGTACTTGATAATCATTTAATCGGTCCATATTTCCTCCCACAACGACTAACAGGCGACTCTTACCTCAATTTCCTACAGGAAGAGTAACAGCTGAGACAACACTTCTGGTTCATGCATGATGGTGCACCAGTCCATAATAGCATTATTGTTCGTAATCACCCAGATACAGTATATCCAAATCGTTGGATAGGTAGGAGAGGTATGGAACATTGGCCTGCTCGATCTCCAGATTTATATTTTCTTTGGGGTTTTCTTAAGTCATTAGTTTATTCCACTCCCGTCGGAAATGTTGAAGACCTGAGGAATCGAATTATAGCCAGCTGTGAGACAATAAGAAATACACCAGGAATATTTGCGCGATTACGACAATCCATGAGGCGAAGAGTTGAATCTTGTGATGTCTGAGGGAGGTCATTTTGAACATTAGTTGTAGCTTTGCGTCGATTCATTTATAAGTGTTATTTTCTGTTATTGTTCTGGTTTAACGTTATTGTATTAAATAGTTCTTGATACTGTATTGAAGAAATGAAAAATACGCGCTAAGATGTTTTAGTTTTCTGCATAAAAACGGCGCCCCATACGAAAAAAGGCAAGAAATATTTTTTGTCACAAATTGAACGAGGAATTCAAAAATGATCCTCAATTGGAAATCAGTGGCGTATAATTTTTTTCTTTGAAAAAATTGCCCCGTATGCGCGCCAATAATGAACATAAAATTCTCAATTGCATGTCGAAAAATGCACAATTACTACTTCTTGGAACTCATCAAATTTCATTTGCATATTTGGACCGGTTTCAGAGCAACAAATAAATAGTCAGTTTTTAAGAAAAATTTGATTTGATTGATTTGATTTTTAGTATCTCGGAAAACGGAGCATTTGCGGACAAAAGTTATATAGCAAACTGTCATTTTTTTTCATGCAGAATCACCCCCTGAAATTTGTCGCACTGATTCACTAACACCCTGTATAATAGAATCTATCAGTAGAACAGTGGTGTGGTGTGCGTCTGGGCAGAGGCAGCCTTGTATATATATATATATATATATATATTTATATATATATATTTATATATATATATATACTTACTCAACTTCGTAAATACAAAGCGTATAGGTTAGAACACGCACGGCTTGCTAAATACATACGCATTGATATTGTAATATTAAAATATAATTTGCTTTTAAATTTATTAAAGTTATGACGCGTATACTTGCTAAACACACAATAATGGAGAGATTATAACGCGTATGACTTGGTTAGCACAATAGTAAAGAGAGGTTATAATGCGTACTTGCTAAAAATACATAAGCATTTATTATTGTCTGTATAAAATCACTACTCACCTAACTCCATCAGCAATATCCGGAACTTGTGCAGAAACACTGTCAGGATTAATTATTGTTATTATTTTTTATTATTTATTATGTACAATAAACCTGTATGCACTCAACAAAAATAATCGTCGCGACACCACACTGTTCAATGTGAAAAAGAAAGATGAAACGAAAATAACTGGCTTGCTTTCTATGAGAGAGAGAGAGAGAGAGAGAGAGAGAGAGAGAGACAGAGAAACACGCGCACGCCGCACGGCTTATAACCATAGCGAAAGTCTCGTAACAACTTTTGGTCTTGATTTATTCCGTCTAGCCCTCTTTCGCAACGCGCGATAAGGAACTACGTTCCAATAATATGATAATAATATAATAATAATTACAAATATTGAGTGAAGGTGAAAAGGCGGAGTGTCAGCGAGAGCTGTTTTTAAACTCAACCGTATGTTAAAAAAAAGAAAAGAAAAAAGAATAAATATGAACAAATGTTAACAATATGAAAGTAGTTGTAACTTTCTAGTAATAACTTTCCAGTAATAAATAGATCAGTGAATGAGGTTAGCCGAGTCAGTTCGAACAAAGACAGTCTATTTGCCAAGATGAACTCTCAGTCTTTTATTTTTAAGTCTTTTTTAAAATTACTCAATGAGTAGGATCTTAATTCACTGGGTAGTGAGTTATAAAATGTCGATGCACTGTACGAGAAGCTACGGGTGAAAAATGAAGTTTTATGCTTTGGAATGATGAGAGTTGTTCTATTACGAGTGGAAAATCTGTTCAGGTCCGAAAATGTTTTTAGCCTTTTGAAGAGGTACTCTGGCCGTTGGATTGTTAGGACTTTGTGGGAGATTGTGAGAAGGTGTAATTTCCTAAGTTTCTCCAGATTCAGCCAACCTGATTTCTTCATCGGCTCGGTTATATGGTCGTATTTTCGAACGCCGAAAGAAAATCCGAGGGTAACATCAAAAAACGGTTACAATAATTTTGCTTGGATACAAAAAAAATAAAATTATAATTAACTTTCAGATTGTTCCTTATTATCATCCAATAGACCTACCAATAATTGTTAGTAGTGAAAATACCTTCTAAATCTTTCAATAATCTCCTTTTCCAGATAGTTTACTGAAAGAACCCCGCACAATAGCATAGGAAATTGGTCCACAGTGGGATTTGCCTGAAATTTACATATGTTATTGGTACTGAGTTTCTGATCAAATGTTCTCATGGGCCCAATCCTCTAAGACCAATGATATAGCTCTCAGGTCCGTATTTAGTATAGGTGCCAAATAAACAATGACACTTTTTTCTCAAGCCCATAACATTTTTATTTCCTATTAGAATTTAATTGAATAAGAAATATTGCAAAATCTTAGCATTTGTCTTTCAGCACAAGTCCTCTGTGAAACATGTTTTGTCCTTCAGGACCGTATTTAGTAAAACTGTATTTGCCAAGTGATCCACAAAAAACCGAATCAAAATGATTTTGTTATAACTTTCTTATTTCTTGTCCTATTTCAGTGGTTGATAGATTGATCTAGCTTTCTTTGTGTACATAACAAAAGTGGTCGCCATCTTAATATCCAAGATGGCCAGCCTAACCTATAAACTTTATGTAGGACTCATCTTGTAGCTTTTTAAGAAAGATAGTAACAGGAAAAAATAAGAACTACAACGTTTTGATTGTTGAAATCGGTCATTTACTTTTTGAATTATCTAACTCTATAATATAAATATAACTCTACTATCGTATTAAAACTATATCTAATTCATAACTAACAAAGTTGAAACCGATATTTCCAGGATGGTGGATGTGAACAAAAAAGTTAAGCACTCATTATCAAAATAATACTCCAACACTTAACTGCTGCTGGAGTATCGCATCTTGCACTGGACGATTTGGGCCATCTTTAATATGCTGTAACACAGAAGTCGATGGATAATTCACATTTTGATTATGGCGGGCAAATCCCACATACCACAATCTGCTACAAATATGAGCACATGTTCCTAGTGTCCCTGCCCCTGATTTGCAACTGCAGTAGTATCCTATTATCAATACATCTTCTTCATTATTCTTGTCAGGCTGGTTTTCATGCATAGTATATAGAATGAATACTTGATATTTATCTCTCCTTCTGAATCGAGAATACACTCTAAGTCTAATAAATCCAGGTTCATTCACTCTAAGATCAATTTCAAACGACTCATGATCATCTCTATGTATTCTGTCTTGGACATAGGACGCTGATAATTTAATTTGATAGATTCCAAAAGTCACGTTTCTCAAGTAATCCATAGGTAGGTGTGGAAATCGAGGTACCTGCTCATTATTAAGTTGCTGTCATAATCCACGTCGATTAAGTAAACGTTCTTCTTCCACCCGTTGTTGAACAAGATTGATATGTCTAGACCTGGTCAGATAAGCCTTGTTTCAACTTACACATAAATGCCAAAAAATCTTTCCCAAGTACACATATCTGAATCCACCTTCTCCGGGAATAGCATCACAATACCCAAACAATTCTTGAAACTGAATTTTTTGAAGTGGAAGTCATTATTTTAAATTCGTCGTCCGAATAAGAATTTTCGTCACAAAAATCTTGGGATTTTTTATTTGCAATGCTACGAAAACCTTGCAAGAAAGCTTGGAGAGTTTCTCCTTTTCAAAGGTATGGACAATTGACAGACACTAATCCAGGCAACAAAGCATTAAGCATGAGTATTTGTTCGTCCAAATGATGGTTGCAACATCTTACTCCTTCAGGAATATAAATATTTTGTTTAATAAATACAGTAACTCGGGCTGCTAAAGATATCCTAACTAGATCTTCACGGCCATTGCAAACACAGCATCTTTGGTGGGATCTTTGTCTTATGATGTTCAATGGTATACATGCGGGGTCTTGTTCGATTGTAGCAGTTTCATTAGGAAATGCTACATTGCAATTTACACACAATCTTGTCTCAGGGCTTACCTCTTATTCTATATGGCCTATTTAATTTCTTCTTGTGAAAGCCACTTCCCTTTTATGAACGTCGCCCTCTTGGTCGATTCGTGCCATTTTCCGTACATCATATACCGTCATACAGACATAACAAGGAAATAGTTGCATAGGATCCATTTTCACTTTTTAAATAATTCAGAAAAATCAAAACAAAAACTAAATAATAAACTTAAACTCAAAGAATTTCAATGAGCACAAGCATTTTAATAACATAAACAACAACTGTCAATGTGTCAAATAATAATATTTGTGTGTGCTCATTTTTGTTTTCCAAGGTTATTTTGATTACTATTGACATTTTTTGGTTGTATTTAGAATCAATACCAGCTACACTTCAGTCACGAATAGATTGCTAGTGCTGTCATGGCATGTAAACATGAGAAATAGCAAGTATCTAGAAAGAAATGCTTTCATACTTTTTACTTGAATCACATCAAACTGAACCGTTTTCAACAAAACGTTAATATTTTAATATAATATTATAATATTACAATTACAACAAACTGTACACTCAAGTTTGATAGCATTCCTTATTTTGATTTTTAATCGATTGTAATTTTGTTTTTTGTTTGTTGGGCACATATACTTAATACGACCCTGAGAGCTAGATCATTGGTCTTAGAGGATTGGGCCCACGGAAACATCTGATCAGAAACTCAGTACCAATAACATATGTGAATTTCAGGCAAATCCCACTGTGGGCCAATTTCCTATGCAATTGTGCGGGGTTCTTTGTTTCAAAACAAAAATAGGCAAAGTTACATTCGAAGTAAAAAAATTAATGTCCGCCTATGGTCGGTATGTTTTATCAAAGCGCAAATCCTATTATGTTTTATCAGGGGAGGATCATAAACCCTATCCTCATCCAACTAAGAATGGAAACACTATACCTATATTAGTACATCATTATTGTGAAAACTTTAAGCATATAATTAAGCGGTACGAAAATGTTGGACTAAAAAAGTACTGCTCTCATAACCAAAATTATTGCAAATTTAATACCAATTTCAACACATTTCTCACTCAATATTTAGGAACTGTACTGAAAGCCCAAGCAATCAGGGCCCAGTTTCATAAAGTATCTTTGTAGTATCGGTGTGTTCATTTCACACAATAAAAATGGAAGATGAGACGACGAAGCGGCCATACGCAGGGGAAGCATACTGGAATGAGATGTACGGGCATATATAATCGCCGATATAGCGCCACCATGCTGGGTGCCCTGTTGTGGCAAAGGAAACAGAGGTTCTCAAACGAGTAAAAAGCCCATCTGAACCATTCGAAATCATTTTTTCGTCCAATTCTGGTCGTGATAGATTTTCAAACACAGTAATTCCACCCCAAGTAGCGTTTTCAGCGGCCACGATCCTAGAAAACTTTGAAATGACTGACCACAATCACTGCCAAGTAATATTCACGGTTCTATCACGTGGCGACTATTTAAATGGAAACCACTTTGAAAAGACAATTCAATTTCTTTCCAACCATCTTATTTTTGATTTCGTTCATACATTTTTTTACAATATGCATTTGGCAATGGACCTTTTTATGCACCATGAGAAAACACTGTAATTAGAAAGTATATGTGCTAATATCACTTGGGTTTTTTTTTTCTGATGGGTAGTTTTTTTATAATCCGGGAAAAAGTGGGTTCGTGACGTCACGTTCACTAAAAGTTGATTTGGCATCGTTGTATGAGTTGCGAATCATGGAATTGTGACGTAATGACATTTGTTATTTGATACTTTGATAGGTTCGTTCGTTTGCTCCACGGAATAGAATATTATCAATCGTTTGTCTCTCTTCAGCTCTTTTTCTTGCATATATCTGATACAAGATATGCAGAGAACTGCTGCAAATGAACAAGCTCTCCATGAATGTTTCGTATTATTTTCTAATTATTATGTTTTATCAGGGGAGGATCATAAACCCTATCCTCATCCAACTAAGAATGGAAACACTATACCTATATTAGTACGTCATTATTGTGAAAACTTTAAGCATATAATTAAGCGGTACGAAAATGTGGGACTAAAAAAGTACTGCTCTCATAACCAAAATTATTGCAAATTTAATACCAATTTCAACACATTTCTCACTCAATATTTAGGAACTGTACTGAAAGCCCAAGCAATCAGGGCCCAGTTTCATAAAGTATCTTTGTAGTATCGGTGTGTTCATTTCACACAATAAAAATGGAAGATAAGACGACGAAGCGGCCATACGCAGGGGAAGCATACTGGAATGAGATGTACGGGCATATATAATCGCCGATATAGCGCCACCATGCTGGGTGCCCTGTTGTGGCAAAGGAAACAGAGGTTCTCAAACGAGTAAAAAGCCCATCTGAACCATTCGAAATCATTTTTTCGTCCAATTCTGGTCGTGATCGATTTTCAAACACAGTAATTCCACCCCAAGTAGCGTTTTCAGCGGCCACGATCCTAGAAAACTTTGAAATGACTGACCACAATCACTGCCAAGTAATATTCACGGTTCTATCACGTGGCGACTATTTAAATGGAAACCACTTTGAAAAGACAATTCAATTTCCTTTCCAACCATCTTATTTTTGATTTCGTTCATACATTTTTTTACAATATGCATTTGGCAATGGACCTTTTTATGCACCATGAGAAAACACTGTAATTAGAAAGTATATGTGCTAATATCACTTGGGTTTTTTTTTTTCTGATGGGTAGTTTTTTTATAATCCGGGAAAAAGTGGGTTCGTGACGTCACGTTCACTAAAAGTTGATTTGGCATCGTTGTATGAGTTGCGAATCATGGAATTGTGACGTAATGACATTTGTTATTTGATACTTTGATAGGTTCGTTCGTTTGCTCCACGGAATAGAATATTATCAATCGTTTGTCTCTCTTCAGCTCTTTTTCTTGCATATATCTGATACAAGATATGCAGAGAACTGCTGCAAATGAACAAGCTCTCCATGAATGTTTCGTATTATTTTCTAATTTTAATAACTATGAAAATGTCTAAAAAGTGCAATGTGCCCGGTTGTCTGAACACCAGTGAAAGTGAATCAAACTTTTGTAAAAAACGGAAATATATGCTTTTGTGCAGAACATTTCCAGGTGAGTACATCAAGGAACGATCTTCAATTTCACTCAATGCAAGTTTGCAAAATCATCGATCAGTACTGTATTTTATATCCAGTCCTATAAACATATTGTTCTTTGGTTCCAGCTGAAAGAAGATACTATGAATTGGGAATATGCTAGAACAACGGGATCCAAATTTATGTTCAAGAAAGATGTCTGTCCACATATCAACCTGAAACGACATTGGTCTGACAATGTTTCATCATAAGTACATGACCTACCAACGATGAAGAAACTCAAACCAAATGGAAACATCACTCCTTCAGCTAGTGAAACTGTGTTGAGTGACATTACATCCATGGGAAATATTTACTCAAGAGTTTCGAATAGTTCTTCTCCTAGCAGTAGCCAAGCTAGTACATTATCCGATTCACCAAAATAACACCACCAAAAAAAATTCTGAGTATATTCCTAGTCAGTCTTCATCCGATCCTGATTTTGAAAATATCGAAGGACAGCAGCGCCAGCGCTTATCTATTGCACTTATAGAGAAAAAGAGTAATTTTATTTGGGGCTCCCTGAAAATGTTCACCATATTGTGAAATACATTACGAAAATTGAAGAAATTAAATATATGGATGTTCTGATAAGTTTAAAAAGATGCGGGTTGGGGATATATACTCTCGATTGGCTGATGACTTTGATTGGAGTTGATCAAGTGTTCAGAAGATTTTCACAAAAGCTGTGCCTATGATGGCAAATTGTTTACAAGAGCTTATATATTGGCCTGACATCTGAAATTGAAAGAAATTTGCCGATCCCTTTCAGAGCTCGCTATAAGAAAGTTAATTCAATTATTAATTGTCTGGAAATTGAAAAACCCTCTGATCCTGTTCGTCTGTCCATGACTTGGTCAGAATAGAAAAAATGCAATACTGTTAAATTTTTAATATCTGCTACTCCAAATGGCACATTACAATTAAATTTTATTTCAGGAGCATACGGTGGACGAATTCTTTAACAACTTTGTCTATAAGATTCATTTCTTCTATTTTGATTGATTGAAATTCAAATATACTTTAAATAACTAGAATGTGCAGTATTATGTCAAAGTTTTCCAAGGTTTGTTGCCACATTCTCTTCATGAATGCCAATATCTTCAGATTTTTTTTTTCCATAGCTTTGTAACCATAGGAAAAATTTTTACCATAGAAAATGTAAACCTGTATTTGTGAAAAATAGATGAGTTATTGTCTTTACCTTTGAATTAGTATCCCTCAACAAAGAATTGGTGTGAAATAAGTAAATAATTTTGCAAAAAATTTACGAAATTTGTATGAACATATTTCAAGTCTATTCATTCTAAATTATTAATTATATTTTCAGTAGTTCTAACTTAATAAATATTTGACTGGTCACATGAAGGAAATACAAACAGACAAAGCCTACATATATATTCACAGTATAATGCATTTATGATTTATTATATCTAAACAATCACAGAAAAAATAATTCGGCGAATACCCCAATGGATGAAGGTAAGTTCAACAGAAGCTCAAATCCTCACTTCATTTTGAAGAATTCATCCATTGCTTGATCCATTCTGTGAAAACTGTACAGATGCTAGATGAACATGAAACAAAAAAAGATTATGAAAGTAGTCCATGTCAGGTGGAGTTCTAATTAATTAGTAGAAAAAATCAAGTCTGCTCCACAGTAAGCAGCATTTATTCCTAGGAAAGAAAATAGCAATGCATTTCGGCAAAGTATTTTGCCATCTTCAGGCTCTCTAAAATATACATAGAAAAGATACAAGGGTGAACATCGTAAAAATTGGTAGAATACTTAGCACAAAAATAAACATAACATCACCGACTTACACAAACATTGAATTTAAAATGTCAACTCATTAATTCAGTCGATAACCTATGTTATAATAATCAGTTGACATTTTTACTTCAATATTTGTGTAAATCAGTGATGTTATGTTTATTTTTGTGGTAATTCTTCTATCAACTTTTACAATGGTCACTCTTGTATCTTTGATTATATTTTAAGAAAGAGCAAAATACTTTGCCGAAATGAATTGCTAATTTCTTCCCTAGAAATAAATGCTGTTTACTGTGGAGCAGACTTCATTTTTTCTACTAATGAAAAAAAAAAGCTTGATATTTTTTTCAAAGGATAAACAATAACTTTTTTAATGAAAAATCAAAGTGGTTTCAAATATAAATTAGAAAAAAAAAAGGATTTTCACTTTATATTTCTTATGAAATAACCAGAGGTTGTGAAGTATCCCATGTTCAATTTTGATATAAAGTATCAGTTAACCAATATATTAGGAGTAATTTTGACAAACTTGAAATAACTAAATAAAATAATCCTCACCTTCATTGGCAAATGCTCCACTGGGCCAATCAAAGGAGCTTGCGATCTCAGGGATTACACAGTTCTTTGATATATTCTGTGCATGTGCTGAAACATGAAAACAAAATCAAATATATATATATATATATATATATATATATATATATATATATATATATATATATATATATATATATATATATAATGCCTGTGGCTTCCCGTTTCCCATTATCTCGTTTGGGTGCCATAATTGATTTTACAGCAAAAGTAATTTTCAAGTTAGGTTACACACGAATTCTTCATTTGTAATAGAGAGCCAAAACACCAATGTTCATGACCGTAACTCAAAAACTAACCGAAACCCCATAAAAAAATGTACCCCTCATTTGACCCCTTTAGGGGGTGAATTTCAAAAAGAAAAGCTCAAATATCAGTTTTCAATATACACATACCTTCAGAGGCCGAACAGTCTAATCACGGACATTCTAGGACATTGCCTCTTCGTCTATCTGCACCAAACAATTATTAAAAAAATTGTGGATTTTATGTTCCGATGTGAGCTTTGCTTTCACATTGCAGACGTTTTCTTGGCGTTTCAACTGTATGTAGCCAACAGCATTATCACCACTGGAGTCACTGGTAGATCTGAAAAAAGATAACATGTGTTGATTTACTTTTTTGATGCGAATAAGTCAGTTGAAAATGATCTCGGTATTTATTTTTGCTATATACCTAACACAATTTGCTTACCGTTTTCACATTTTTCATTTCAGCACTCAAAAAAGTCATGTTTGTTAAATAAAAAGAGTAAATCATCTCTTGGCAAATTTTCCGAACCTGCTTTTACGAAGCCTTGTTTCATTATAAACACACCAAATCGTTTATGATATTAAGAAATTAATAAGTTGATAAAAATAAACATTGATGGTTAACCTCAAATCTCAATATTTTTTCATGGGAACTGGGAACTGTCTGTAACATTTGCGGTGTTGCCAATGATCGGTCTTCATCAAAAGGAAGGCCCGTTCAGAAACTTTGAATGTTTTAAATAAAAAAACCCGTTGTTGAAATGAGATTTTTTTTCAAGAGTCTATCAATAAACAGAGTTCAATTATATATTAATGGTGTATATCAAGCAGTGAGCTATATTTTTGACAAGAACAGTAATGCGTGTTTCTGAACGTGGATTATGGAGGGGGTAGTTTTCGATGAACGTGACGTCACGGGTACTCTTTCAACCGCAATATCTTTTCGAAATAAAAAATATATGATGGCATTTTGAGTCAATTGGACGTTTCAAATGAAATACAATCGACCTATATAAGTTTTGGATTTTTTTTTCCTAAATGGAAAGGTCCATTACCGAAACTTGCGTCTCCTCCGAAATTGATTTTTGGCCAGCTCCACTGGCCCTATGAACAGTCCAGTTCTGTTGATTTTTTCAACCAGTTCCCTCAAATACTCGAGTTATTGGATGATCTGGGAATTTTTCATTGAACATTATCTCTGCGCTGCATGGTAGTTCCCACATGCCTCACCAAAAATGTAGATTGCTTCAGTTTTCTCTCCGATAGGACGTACACGAACCATGATATTGTTTCAAGTTCAAAATAATACTAGTAGAAGTAGAATGAAACTCTTCTTTAAATACAAATGCGATAATATAAAGAGCAGGTAAGTAATGATATAATCATTGTTACATTAGATATTCTCAAACATCGACAAAATAATCCAATTTCATAATGGGCATTTCTAGGTTACTTCTCGATGATCAGTTCACTGAATCCGATAAATGATACCCTTTATAATTATGGTCATTAAAAATAAATGAGTTGGGTATTATTTGGGTATAATCTCTTGAAAAGGTTATTGTATAGCGAAACACGTGTCCTGATTTTGTAAACACAGTTCAGTGAAAATCATTCAGTGAATTGAGTGTTTTTTGTTTACTTCAATATGGATTTTCCTCAACTAAACGAATTCGAAAATGAAAAACCATTTAAGTAATGAATCTTCATCTATTGACCTTATTCAGTGTTACTCATCGCAATTGTAATTCCGTAGAACAACCATGGTTGAAACTATAATTGAATTACCTTTTCAACGGTGTGCCACTCGACCTCTATGCCTTTCGAAATTTTCAAGTTGTTATGCCCCCAACGCCCTCTGTCGAATAATTGTAATGTTTATTCTCTCATAAAGAGGGATCGGTAATACCATTCTAAATATTTGTTTCATATGACACCGTTCAAAAGTTATCGAGATAAGGGTACCATTCAGATCCGCACTTATACTTCATATTTCAAATGCACATTGTGAAAAAACAAATTATTGAAATGTTAAAAACAATTAGATGGTTGGAAAGAGAATTAAACTAGCTTTTCAACGATGTGCCACATGACCCCCCGTGCTATTTAAAATTTTGAAGTTGATGTGCCCCCCACGCCATCTATCGGGCAATCACAATATCCTTTATTTCTAAAAGTAGTATCGGTGATATCATATGATACCTTGTTATTTTCATTGTCCTACGTCGAACCGTTCAACCAAAAGTTATTAGGGTGGGGGGGAGGGGGAATTAGATATTTTGAAAGAGAATTGAATTATCTTTTCAACGATGTGCCACATGACCCCCATGCTATTTAAAATTTTGAAGTTGATGTGCCCCCCCGCGCCATCTATCGGGCAATCACAATATCCTTTATTTCTAAAAGTAGTATCGGTGATATCATATGATACCTTGTTATTTTCATTGTTCTACGTCGAACCGTTCAACCAAAAGTTATTAGGGGGGGGGGAATTAGATATTTTTAAAGCGAATTGAATTATCTTTTCAACGATGTGCCACATGACCCCCATGCTATATACTTATTTATTTATTTAGCATTGCTAATACAATATCGTTTTATCACAAAGATACATAGATGAGGTGGGTTAGTATAGATAAATACAATATATAAGAGACATCAATGAATAAATATTAGTAGAAACGTAAAACGCTAATTGTTAGTTAATTAAAATAGCATCAGAGCATGATATAACATAGTTTTAAAAAGTACAGAGAAATCCCTATACCTGAACAATTCTGAGAACAAGAATAGCCTAGATCGCCCTATAGAATGTGACGTTTAGTTACTGAAATTGATCGTTTAATATATATTGACGGTTACTACTTCAAAAAATATTTATATTACGAGACAGTTTGATAAAATCGGATAGGTTATTATAGATTACGATTCCAGCATCAAAGATACTTTTTTTCGTGCACATCAGGTTGGTTTGACTAACGTTCATGTGGTTTTTTTGGCGTGTATTATATGAATGTATTTCATTGCGGAACTGTAGATTTGTAGATAAATATTCTGGTAACATATTGTTTATAAGTTTGTAAATAAAAATCATTGTACGAACCTTAAGAAAATTCTTAATTGACAGCCAATTTAACTTTATTTGCATTCTGTTTACATTTTCATATCTGTTGGTATTTAGTAAGAATCTCATACATCTATTTTGCAGAATCTGTAGTTTATGAATATCTGATTCATTGCACATGAAGAGTATAGAGGAACAGTAATCAAAATGGGGTTTTATTATACTATGATATATTAATTGTTTAGCGTATTGAGTTACTGTTCTGCTAATCCTATATGCAAATCCTATTTTTTTAGATATTTTCTTTGAAAGATAATCAATGTGCTCACTAAAGGTAAGTTTTTCATCAATAATTATACCTAGATATTTAATATGGCTCACACGTTCTAGATCTCTTCCGTCGAATTGCATTTTTCGTTTGTTTTTATTATTATATAAAATTCTTGAATTGATTCCCCCCCTCCGCGTCATCTGTCATCTATCGGGCAATCATAAGGTCTTTTATTTCAAAAAGTAGTATCGGTGATATCATACAATACTTTTTTCTCATTTTTCTACGTCAAACCGTTCAAAAGTTAATAGTGAGGGGGGGACTATAATGTCCCCCCAATGCCCAATATAGTATAGAAAATATTCACCAAAATAATAGCTCTAATTCCCTTGTTCTTCCAGTGTTCAATACTTGTGTACTAATTGTATTGTAAATATAACAGATAATTGATTTTAAAATGTATTTCATAATGTGTTAAAATAAAAAAATAGAATTGTGTTCGAAAGAACTTGTTCTCAATAATTTTTTTAGTTTACAAATAACTGTATGGAAAAAACTGTATTTTCTTACAGTACAGAAATAAATATTTCCCAACAGTTATTTTTCGATGCCTGGCAACGACTAAAGTTTGGAAATTTTGACTTTTTCTTTCAAAAATATTATCGAAAATGTCAATATTTCTGATTGATTTTCAGAAAATGAATATTGTTGCACACAACTAGGTACAACCATCATTCATAAAAAAAATCTTTTTTCAAAAAATTTTAGTTACTACCTTCATCCACTCGACCTTTCGATTTTTGTCGTTAGTGTAATTTTTTATTACACCTGCGGAAAGTTGAACTCGGTGGTTCTTGAGGATCTCATGTGGCTCGCGAATGCCCCCTTCCTCATCCTACAAATTTTCCTTATCAAACACTCCGTCCGTAAAATGTGTTTTAGCGTCTCAATAGAGTCCGACCGTAAGCCGGATTACTGTCAATTTGGTACCAAGGAAAATAATGAAATACACTTTATCCATTTAAATGGCCTCCGTGAGATCTTTGTCTTAAATTATTTACAAATAATTTACTTTTAACAACTCGTCGGCCATAACAGAACGCTAAATTCACCTAATTAACGCACAACTTGTTGATATACGGTGGGATGTGAAGAGCTTGTTCAGCATATAAATAATTGAAAACGTTCAACTGTCTGCTGATGACCGAGCGCGCCTACCGAACCTCGAAAGTTTTATGTTTATGTTCCACTTCCACGATTTTATGAATTCAATTCTTGATGTAAGAAGTCACAAGAAAAAATAATTATGCGTTTGTAATCCTAATCTTGATTCCTACTTTAGTAAAACATTATAGGTCATTTCGAGCTTCGAATAGGCCGATTTTGTCTATAAAACACTCCAATAACTAGTCTTTTTTTTTTAAAAACCTTTACTAAAATTAAAATACAATATTTCACTATACATAGCACCTTATTACGAAGGCGTAGAAAGGGCCAACAATAAAATATTTTTCAAAAACATTTTGAATTGCTACTTCGAACTGACAATTGTCATTTTGAAGTGACAATTGTCATTTAATTTTTAAAGTGACAATTGTCAGAAAAAACATTGAAGTACAATGTCAGTTCGAAGTGACAATTGTCACTTCGAAGTGACAATTGTCAGTTCGAAATGACAATTGTCACTTCAAAGTGACAATTGTCAGTTCAAAGTGACAATTGTCACTTCAAATGGACAATTGTCACTTCAAAATAGCAATTCCCGATGTTTTTGTAAGTGACAATTGTCACTTCGAAGTGACAATTGTCAGTTCAAAGTGACAATTGTCAGTTCAAAGTGACAATTGTCAGTTCAAAGTGACAATTGTCACTTCAAAGTGACAATTGTCAGTTCAAAGTAGCAATTCCAAAGGTTTTTGAAAAATATTTTGTTGTTGTACGCCTTCGTACCTTATAGTTACTTATAGTTTACAAAAAAAATAGACTAATCACAGCAGTAGGGCTAGAAAAAAAATATTTTATTGGAAAAGTTTTCCAAACAATTCTTTTTTATTATTCTGAAGCGTTCTGTTCCCATTATATTTTTGAAATCTTCTAATTTGCCATTTGCTTCTATGTTGTTGAATATTTGACCACAAAATACCCAGCACCATACATTTAAGTCTTCTTTATTTATTATGTGCAAACTGAATATATCTTTTGGCTTTGCTTCTATCATGTTTGTTCTGAACTTCTGCTTCATATGTATGGGGGTCCATTCCCACGTATTTTTAGCATCACCACAGATACTTATTCTATGGACTAAACTATCTACAGTCTTGCATTTTTCGCAAGAATCCGTATCTCGGATTCCTACCATTTTTAATTTTTTGCCTACTGGATAAGTGTCATTAATTGCTTTGTATGCACTAGATCTCCATTCCGTAGAAATATTGAGATTACACAAAATCTTCCTCCAAATATTTTTCCAGTCATACTGGGGGTATTTGAGTTCGACAGTTGGACTGTGCACTGTTTTGTCAATGAATATTTCTTTGTATATGAATTTTGCGGTTAAAATTTTATGTCTACTAAATGGAGTATCTAATTCTGTAAGTGACTTTTTCATATTGCTGAAAGCTGAATGTAAATCAACAGTTCCATTTTCGAATATTTTGTTCACCGTGGATTTGTAGGAGACTTTGTTCAGTACATTTGTCCATGATAGTTGTTGAGTTTTCAAAAACAGAGCAGCAGCCTTTCTTTCTATATTTATCAGGTTCAAATCATCTCTTTTCGCGGGTAGGTACAGTTGCTCCCTTGCAACTCGATATAAATTTCCTTGCCATGTATATTTCCCTGTACACAATTTTTTGGCAGTAGAAGCGATCCATGGGTAGTATTTGTGCCAGATACCAGACTTTCAACAGAACATAAATATTGACAAACCACACTTTCCTGATCAAATCTAAGTTTCTGACATAGTTCAGCATTAATGTTGTCTGGATGTTAGTCAGCACCCTTTCCCAGTTTGCTTCAACCATCTCGTTGAAATTTTGCGAAACCTCTATCACTAAAATTTTTACTTTGGTTTTGACAGGATAATCCAGTATGTATTGTCTTGAGAAAATGTGACATTTGTCACGTACATCTACTTTTGACAAAACACATTAGATTGTGAAAACTGTCAATTTTTTCTTAAATAGCGGAAATGGTTCAAGCCAATAAATATGGCATATGTCATGATGGATTAACATATCTACAGTATCTTCACATTAAAAACAGAATGACGTCATTTTTGGTGATATTGTATATCCAACATAACAACGTTGTTTTTTTCTTTCAGATGCGTGACGGAGCTGGTAAACTTTAGTTTTAAAATTGACCACCATGTTAAACGTTGCCAAGCGCAAAATTATCGTCTGACAGCTATTTTTTTTTTTTTATTTAATTAAATCGCATCAACCTAGAAGGTTATTAGCGAGCGTAACTTGATAGTATTACAAGTCATTAAGAGATTGGTTACAGGTTTTTGGCAATGTCTATAGTGTTTATAAAAAGTATGATGTCACTAAATACACATTGTGGGCCGAGTAAGGAAATTAATGATCCTGAGATATTGCAGGTGTTTCTTTGTGGGGCGAGTAGAGGGCATTCTACGAGAAGGTGTTTGATGGTGGTCTTCACGTTGCAAGTTTCACATATTGGTTCAGGACTTTTATCGAGTAGATATTCATGAGTGAGGCGTGTGTGGCCGAGGCGCAGGCGAGTAAGATGAACTTGGTCTTTTCTGTTTCTGGGAAGAGATTTCCACGGTTTCACTGAACTTTTCACTTCGCGTAGTTTCGCGGTAGTGGCATGCCATTTTCCTTGCCATGCTGTTTCTAACGAGTTCTTGATTGTATTTCGAATGTCACTTATCACTGTTTTTGTCACTGTTTCGGAGTTTTCGCTGTTTATGGCTTCTTTTGCTCTCTTGTCTGCTTCTTCGTTTCCGGGTATTCCTACGTGTGATGGTATCCAGACGAATTCAATTTCTTTGGTTTTCATTTTTGCTTCATGGAGTTCTTCTTTTATTTTGAGTGTTAGTGGGTTGGTGGGGTACAACTGTTGAATTGATTCGAGTGAACTGAGGGAATCAGTGAGAATGAGAAATTTCATGTCATCAGAAGTGTTGATGAACATGATGGCGCGGTAAATGGCATATAGTTCACCATTGAATACAGAGCATGAGTTGGGGAGTTTAAACTGTAATGACATGTTGGGTCCTATGAATGCTGCTCCTGTGCCTTCGCTCGTTTTCGAAGCGTCTGTATATAGGTTCACAAAGGTCTGACAGCTATTGTTGATCAGTTTGTGTATTATTTTGTTTGATTCTTCGTTCCCAAAGTAGCAGTGTCTAGGCCCCATCTATTTCTTGTTAATGTACGGATTGGGTCAAATTGGACACTTTCAAAGGGAAAGTCCTGTTTTCAAACTAGATAGATGAAAACTGATGGCTGTGTCTGAGGGTCAATTTTTATGACAAACTTAATGGTGAAAATCGCATATCGATATCTATCATCGTTTCTGAGTTACAGCATGTTTTTCGAAAAGTTGCTGTTACTTTTTTCCTGTCAAAAATTCTCTGTTTCTATGACTATTCCACGCACCTTGGAATTTTTACAAAATCTGACCAATCGAAAACCAAAGACAGCTTGTATTATCGTGAGAACACCAGCTGTCTTTCAATTCTGATTGGTCTATCAGCATCGTGTTTTCAACGACGTAACCATGGATACGGATCGCAATGCAAAGTTTGACAGTTTGACCAGAAATAATTGTAGCAAACGTCAAAATTAGTCGATTCGGTGCTACTAATAAACCAAAATATTGAAGAAAATATACCCAGTAACACAAAAAAATCAAAATCTTATATATGGAGACAATTTATGACGTTCTGTGCGGAACGCAACTACAAATTAGATGCAGAAAATAACAACAAAAGATTAGCATTCATTCTAAAAGACTGGGCATTCAATATGCGGGAAATGATGGTAGTGATTACAACGAGAGTGTTATTAAAACCATATGGAACACTACTGCAAAATTAGTACAAGAAAAATATTTTTGTGAAATCAGAGACATATTGATCCCTTCAAAGATATAATGTTCAAGGAGGCGAGGGCGGCTCGAGATAGTAAGAGAAAATTGTTGCAAGCTGTACCCGAAAAACAAAAATGAGTTCTGTCGCTATGACTTCAGACAAATATAGAAATATGTGCTTACAATGGGACGAAGACACGCCAGAGGGACTCCAAAAGAAGTTTTTTCACATAGCGGCAGTAGAACTAGCTTGGAGAGGTAACGAAGTAACTTTTTCCATGTTTCATTTTTTTAAGGAAGAGACTGACAACAAAGGCTGTTCAACAAACAGAATTGCATACAACCCGATATTCTCCAAAACCCGCCAAGGTGGTGATAAAATTTGTGCAGATACTAAATGGCTCACTCAAAATAAAGTTCATACTATTCAAATTTTTTACAATTTATAACAATTATAGTCGAGAATAATGTATTATGTTCGTGTTCTTGAAAAATTATTAATTGTTATAGGTAACAAATAATAATTAAAACAAATTGTTTATAGTTAAAATAAATATTTCATGATTAGAATTAAATTTGAATTATTCATCATTATTAAATTTCTTCCTCTCATTCTGCCGAATTTAAATTTTTTGACCTTTCACTTTGTTCGTGAAATAGTCTTATAAAATACCACTCGTGATTGAATTTATCTTATAAGTCTGTCTTTTATTTCTAAACTCAACTGAGTTGCTTAACGAAAACAACTCAAGCAACTCAGTTTCGTTTAGAAATAAATCGACAGACTTATCCAAAATTCAGTCAATAGTGGTATTAAAAATTTAAACACTTTTTTACGTAGAATCCAATGGTAAAGTGATTCTTTTTTAAATCATATAAATTAAATCAATTTTTCAGAGAGACAACCTGTATATTCTTGCATATTTCAATAGAGTTCTGGTATGAACAATGGTAAATGCCTTCTTGTTTTATAGCTAGCAGCTTCTATATTCGCGGATATACTAGAAACATGGTGTATATTGGCTGATATTGGGATTTGATTGGTTGGATAAATGTATTTGATTGGCTGAATTCATTTCGAGGTATATCATCACCAATATTAGACTACAATAATCCACCTACGTCACATATCTGAAGGAAAAAAATACTGCCATGGAAAAATGCTGCTTCAAAACCCCCAAAAACCATATTTCGTTCCAATACTTCAGAAGCGATAGTTACAGTTCATAATTGTGTTAGGAGTGGTCAATGGTTACAAGCATTGTACAGAGAGTATTTTTTAATGCAACACATATTTGCCTTTTTGAAGAAGTCTATTGGAGCTGTCATTCTGAATGTTTTTGATTTTGAAAACAAAATCATAATCTCCGACCCCAAAAACCTGGACTATAAATCACAAAATACATTCCCCTAAAAACCCTAAATATCAAGACGCAAGAAGACCTATTTTGTATTCGCGGCAAGCTTATGAATATTTTATTCATAGAATAACAACTAAAGAAATATGTTTAATCTTTTTAGTGCATTTGTATAAAAACGTTTTTTATTTATTTAAAATTTTCCCTTTTAATGTGTATAAAATTTTGTCTTTAATTTTTTTTTATAATTTTTATTTAATTCTTTCTAGTTATTCATGAAATCTGTCGTCTTATTGAATTCTGACAAAAAATTGATAATCTTCGACCCCAAAAACCAACTCATACCAATTTTTAATAGAATGGGGCCATAATCACAAAACTCGTCATCTCAAATTCATGAATTTTGACAAAAAAATCATAATCTCCGACCACAAAAACTCCGACACACCAATTTTGAATAGAATTGGACCATAGTCGCAAAACTCGTTCGCCATCTTGGAGCAGCCATCTTAAATAAACGAATTTTGAGAAAAAATTAATTATCTTCGATTCAAAGAACACCCACATACCAATTTTGAATAGAAGCGCCCCATAATCACGAAATTTATGTTCAACTTAAAGGACTTATACACATTATATTTTTTACTTTTGAGAGGTTTTTTTGTATAGGTTTTTTTTAAATTTGTTTTATTATTCATACATACTTGATTATTTGCTATAACAACATTCTATAGATAATTGATATTGTTTTTCTCTTTTCTGTTATCAGTTAATTATTTTTTACACAGTCGGATTTTGTGTTTTTTCTTTGTAATTTGGTTTATAGCAATGAAAAAAATCGGTTTCCTGAGTGCATTGGAATTCTCATACGAATCTAACACTTTTTTATTTCATTAGTAAAAGGCCAGCCTGCAATAAAAAAGTACTTTTTATGTACATTTACCACAAAATCAGTTCCAACATTCTACATTATTCAAATATCGAGTAAAATGTTTATTGCATTCGGCAATTGCCAAAGTTTTCTGAAATTAGTCGTGCAGCGCTACCCAAAATTTTCTCGAATTTTACACAGAACAAAACATGTTTAATTTTTTTTTTCAGATTTTTTACTACCCCGTTATAAAATGGCGTTATACACTTCTTTGACGATTATCAAGTATGAAGTAACAATGATCAATTAATAAGTAATTAAAATGATGCCATTTATGCAAACTGAATTAACAAATAAGGTATGAATAGTAAGCAGGCGCACAAGTCAGAGATCCGATTTATTTAATTTAACCTTTATACAAAATCAAGGAAAATTGTCTATTGAAAACGCATATCCCATTCCATTTGGAGTAGATATCATTCACGTTTCACGTAACAGGTAGAACAAACTTTTCGTAAGCCACAACAAAATAATTTGAGAAAAGTTAGGTTAGCTTTCGTCATCGCGCGTACCAATCCACGGTCAACTTGATGGTAAATTTTGAAGGTAATTATTACTTTGTAGTAACTTTTATCAAATGCGAACTGTGGCAATCATTTCTTGAGATAGCAAGAACGTGGCAACCATCACCATATATCACAATCATGTGCCTGTCATATATTGAAGGTTTTATGGAAGTTACTAAAACGTCACCGAAACTATCATATTCTCTTGAAAGTGATGTGACTCCTAAGTGATATTTAAGTGGTACAGGATGGTTACCGCAACGGTTATTTTCCATTCTCAAGTTTAAAAACCCTTAAGGTGATTCTGCTTGGTGGTCATAATGTTTCAAACACCTCAATTGGCACTTACAGGTTATAGAACTGTTTAGTGACTACCATAGATGAGAATCACACGACTCCAACCATACAAATATGAAATTTCAGTTATTTTCACTGTATAGTGGTAGATTTAGTGGTGATGACGTAATAACCACCGAGACGAAGTTGCAGTATCAGTTTCCGTCACTATGAAGATACTTGGGCCCTCACCGATCAAATAACATAGACACAGACTACATGAGTACTCAACCAGACAAAAAATCGTGTTCGTAACATTGAAACAACTAATATAACAATACTCTTAACGAGCTGTTTACGACACTGGAAGCTTATCGCGAACATAATATCGTTCAATCACAGCCTTTTAATTTTTCTGGCGAATCAACTCATTTTCACAAGCTTTTTTACAAGCTTTTATTACAAGCTTTTATTTAGTTTCACTTGTTAGTTCGTTCGTTCGTTCGTTAGGGTCAAATCTTGCAAGTCAATTTTGAACGAATTCTAGTCGTCCGATTGATTGTAGGATTTTTCCGTAGAGTTCTGCAGTATACATCAATGGAAATAGAAATACCTGATCGTCTGATAACTTGGTCACTTGACCAATATTGATGAATTAGATTTTATCAATTATAATTATTTCCAATTGCAAAATAAATAACAAAAAAATATATCTCATGCTCATATTATATTCATATCTAATACCTCTATAATAAATTATCAATTGTTTCACCAACTATAGATGAAAAACTGAGAACACTATCATAGGTTACACCCTGTAGAAACGCTTACGGGACTCATTGGTGGATAGGTATGGCCGTACACTATTGACGCTCCAAAAAGTATCTCAAAAGAGCTACTACCAGTGTAAAGTAAATGAAACAGAAAAAGGGACTGAACAACCGTAAACCGAATGATAAACGATCTGCAGAGGTGTAGGCGAGCATTGTATGCCGGATTAGAATTACCTGCAGAAACTTAAGCTGGATTTTGGCACTTTCATAAATGGAATCACGACACAATGCCTGCGGATTCCTTTGTCAGCATTATTGAATGTATTGACCAAGTTTCCGGCCCGACGAAGGACGCCTTTCAATGAAAAGGCCCTCACTGGAGGCAGACAGGCGGTTCACTACTTCGTCCGGATTGGGTTACACATTTTGACTGAAAGTAATGCATTTATGAAAGGCCGGAGAAGTAAATTATGCCTCAACAAAAGGAGATATATCTAAATACCTTTGTGACGTTATTTATGATTCTTTTTTTCTAGGAAAGAACGGTTCGTTCACCTTCGGTCATTGAGTAAGAAAATACCTTCCGCGTTGAGAGTTTCATATAACTCAAGAATTTTTACAAGAAGCCAACGGATAATTATGAAAGAGATAATAATGAAATGAGAACGTTCTTGAAACTACAATATTATGATTATTTATTATTTAATGAGTTTTTGTTGTCATTTCCCCATTTAAAAACTGGTATTATTGTCAATATTTTCGGAATGTGTTTTGAGGAACAATCAATACATTGCAGTGCATTTTCTTTTTCTTCCTTGTTATCCAATGGTTTGAAAAAGGAAAGAGAAATATATATATATACATATATACATATCTATATATATATATATATATATATATATATATATATATATATATATATATATATATATATATATATATATATATATATATATATATATATATATATATAATATCTATATATATATATATATATATATATATATATTTTGATAAAATAAGAAATGAAAAATATGACTTTGAGGCTTACGACTCCAAATTCGTTTTAAGAATTATTCAAAAGTCTGCAATATGAACTTTTCCAGTTAACTTGATTTTTTGTGAAAGATCATTTTCTTACGAATAATTTGATACCACACACTTTATTTTCACTATTTTTCTGAATAATTGCAAGAAGCGATCATACCTAATAACAAATAATACGTATTCGGTATACTTATGCACTAAGTCCTGTTATTCCAGTTATCCGTGACAAACAATTGAAGCTGTGCTAGGACTACCTAAAAAAATAGGCTAATGAATATGCTGTCACTTTTAAAAATTCATTTGTTGCGTTGTTTATGATTTGATATGGAAAATTATTCAAGAAAAGAGAAAATTGATATGCTGCTAATTTACGGAGAAGCAAAAAAGAATGCAACTGATGCAGCTCGAATTTATGCTCGGAGATTCTCTTATCGTCGCCATCCCACTCGGCATTATTTTCCAAAACTGGAAAGGAAAATGCGAAATGAACCAGAACAAAATGCCAATAACTTCATCGTCAGTGAAGAAAAAGAAGTAGACGTGTTGGCCTATGTTGAAGTGAATTGCACGGCGTCAATTCGCCAAATTGTTTCGGAGTGTGATATAAGTTATTCGTCCGTTTGGAGAATTCTTCACAAATATAATTATCGATCATTCAAGTACCAAATACACCAACATCTTCACGATAACGACCACAACCGAAGATTAACTTATTGCAACTGGTTTTCGACTAAATACAGAGAAAATGTACGTTTTCCCATTAAAATTATTTATTCAGATGAAACTCGATTCACCAACTTGGGTCTGTTCAATCGGAATAATAAAAGGTACTGGTCTCAAACAAATTTACATCTGATGCAAGAAGGACATTTTCAAAAGCGATTTGGTTTCAATTGCGGGTTGGGTATTATCAGAGGAAAACTCTTGGGGCCAATCATTTTCGACGGACAACTCACTGCGGAAAGATATCTACAGTTCCTTAGCAATCAAATAAAGATTTCATTGAAGATTTGCCACTGGCTAACCAATTTGATATCTATTTTCAACAAGATAGAGCGCCACCTCACAATTCTCAAGTCGTGAGAGAACATCTGAATGAAACCTTCCCAGAAAAGTGGATTGGCACTTATGGACCTAATCAGTGGCGTGCGAGGTATATTCTTAAGTTGTCATATTTTTTCTTAATGTATTATTTCTTTTTCATATTCTAAATCACCAGATCTTAGTCCGCTGGATTTCTTTCTCTGGGGAACAATTAAATCAGGTGTATAACACAGCATCAGCTACTCGGGAAGAACTGGAGTATAAAGTAACGGTGGCATTCCAGAACAGGGTGCGCGCAACAATTGAAAAAGTTGAACTTTGCCATGATCAAGGAGGAGGTCATTTTGAAAATTTAGAACCTAATTTGCGACTTTTGAATAATTCTTAAAACGACTGTGAAGTCATAAGCCTCAAAGTCGTATTTTTCCCATATTACTTGATCAAGAATGAAGCGATTTACAAGTTCCATGGCATTCTAGATCAAAAAATCAAAATTGGAATAAAAATTACTTTATTTGTCAAAAATTGATAAGTGAAGTGTTGTTGGATTAAAAATGTCATTCTCGATCGGAATGAGTGAAAATATATAGGATGTCCCATTTAAAAATCGAAAGTTGGGGTAATTTCCTGTCAAACGGGAAGTTCGGCAAAGCAAGTAAATATGTCAAGAAATGTTAATTGAACTATAATACACAATCCCCAAATTTCGTTTTTCTATCTTCAATAATAAAAAAGTTATACTTGTGAGCCACCTTGAAGAATCACCCGGTATATATATATATATATATATATATATATATATATAAATATAAGGAAAAAGAAAAAGTTCTATATATATATATATATATATATATATATATATATATATAAGACTATTGTCAAACAAATAAACTATAGACACTTGAAAAAAATCCTAATGAAAGAAAGATGAGATTCTCATTATAATATTACAAACATTAATGAAATTTGTTATTATTTTGTGGAGAAAATATCATCAATTATAGAATATTAAAAAAAAATGTTGGATTACAAAAGGCTTGATAGAATAAATAAAAAAAAAGGACAAAATGTATGATCCTATGCTGAAATATCCGAACAATACACAATTGTATATCCAATTCAAAACTTATAGAAACAAACTGACTCATAAAAAAACCAAATCAGATTATCAAAAACAATTGATAGGATCAAACAATAATAGGTCAAAAAACCTTCGGAATGTAGTTAAAGACATATGCAACAAAAAAACATGTTTGAAATGAAATCATAAAGATTTTTAACTTCATGAAAACATCTCTAATCATTACAACCATTATTTCGTACAGATAGGTAGGGACTTGGCACTCAAAATCATACCAACATCAATCCAAAAAAGAAATCCAAGCCCTTTTCATTTTCATGGCTCCAACTGGTAAAAACGAAATATCTATGATCATAACAAATTTAAAAAATAACAAGGCACCTGGAATTGACGGCATAAAAGGTGAAACAATTGAAGAAATTTCGGAATACAAAGCCGAGCCTCTTACTTATTTGATGAACAAAATATTTGAAACTGGTACGTGTCCAGAAGTGTTCAAAATTGCGCTATTTAAGCCATTATTCAGAAAAGGAGACATGTCTTTAGTTAGTAATTATCGAGCCATAATATAATTTTGCAAAAGTTATGGAAACATTGTTAAAAATTCGTTATCTTAAGAAACACATCATTATTTTAGACAGACTCTTCGGATTCCGAGAAAATATGTCGACGCAAGTTGCTATAGCGGAACTCTTAAATAAAATATAACCCGCTCCAGATAACATGTGCAATTTGCATCTTCCTAGATCTCGCGAAAGCGTTTGATACCGTGAGTCACGAAAAACATTTAGAATCGCGTGATGAAATTGGATTCAGAGGGCTGGCATTCGATTTAATGAAAAGTTATTTGTCAAACTGTCAACAGATATGTCGCATAAATACAGTATCAAGTCAATGTTGTACTCTAGATTGTGGTGTACCTCAGGGTACAGTTTTGGGTCCCTTATTATTTAGTATTTATTTGAACAATCTTTTTACATTTGAAACTGAAGGCGACATAGTAAGTTCTGCTGATGACACAGCAATTTTCTATAGAAATGAGAACTGGGAGAAACTTAAACTTCAAGCAGGAAAATATTTCATTAAAATGAAACAATGGTTTGATAACAAGCTATCGACAATCAATATCAGTAAAACAAAATACCTACCTTTTTCTTGTAATAGATCAGGCTTGCCAGAATTCCAATCTCTAAAAATTTAGTATGTTGATGTAGAATTGATTTTCGAACAAGCTGGTACGATAAAATATCTTGGAGTTACTATCGATCCTCATTTGAGATGGGATCAATGTTGCCCAAACGGTTAGATCACTTATTTTCAGATTCAAAATATTGAGTGATATCCTCGATACATTCCATTTGAAAATACTTTATCACGCTCCGTTGAGTCTCGTTTGACATATGGAATTATTGGATGGGGAAGTGCGCCCCAATAATATATTGAAAAGCTAGAAGTTATACAAAAGTATCCTCAAACTAATTTACCCATCAAATCGCATTTACCAAGAAGCCAAACCCAAGTAGCACACATAGGTCATAATTCGGTTGTACAGACGTCTACTAGACCTTTCGCAAAAGTCCATGACTTATGTCTTGTAATATGCTAAGACGTCGCTATGTATGCCAATACGACAAAAAGGCACACTCTTGCGACGTCACATCGATGTTATAAAGTAGTGGTAATGACTTGCCAATATAGACTTATACAAGCCAGTCGCAAAAGGGTCGTTCTGTGGTCCAAGTGTAGTCATTATATCATTATGTATGGAGGTCATAATCTTTCTAGTATAGTATTACAATATGTATACCATATCAAAAGATTTTATATAATATCAATATAATATATTAGTCAGCCTTCCTTCGCATGTTCATGATACTCTGTGACCGTGATAGTTATCGATATAAAAATGCTTTTCATTTTTGTGTCTTTAAGAATTGTTCTGGAACTCTAGTACTCACTTAAAATTCATACGCCTCGGAAATGGAGAGAGATAAATATTCATTTTCATTTCAGAAAAAAATATATTTCATAAATGTTTCTCATTAATCGTTGAAATATATGGACCATATTACGAAAGATACTTGATTCGCACATCTCCAATGATTTTCGAATTGATATAACACTCAGGGTCCCATATTTTTTATTTTAAATATTTTTGTTCCAATATGGCTACCAGAATAATGTTATCAATCAATCGATAAACATGGATGCCGTCCTTCTAGTGTCGAAAAGTTGTAATTACTCCGGTATGTACTATCATACGAGTGTCTCAAAGACATCGCAATATGTTACATAAAAAAGTTGTAATGTAGTCGCTGTGACCACAAGTAGCAAGTTTTGTTGTACTAACGTCGTAACGCTATCAAAACAGAAAAAGATATAAACTGAGTACATAAGCATTCCGCTAGTTCCGCCTAATGGAAAACGCTAAAAATAGCTGACATTCACAATGGAGGTTATATTGATGTTGAACAGTTATATTTGAATATTTTTTTTTATTTATCACTCGAAGGGCACATAAATATTATTTATGTCTTTCCTTGTTGTGAAAACAATTGAAGGAACTGGATGAACTTCATTTTTTGCCGTATCCCGATAGACTGATTAATTATTTCAGATGTTAATTGTGGGGTAGGCACTCATCCTTCCTCTTTAAATTTTTCTATACGCTCCAGTTCTCTTGTAAGGCAGATTGGGTTTTTGTTTTGGTATTTTAATCATTCACACGGAACTGAATATTCTACATACATAACACAATATTCCTATCCAACAAAAATAACATAACCAACAAAAATAATCTAACCTAGATACATAATGTAATCATTACGACCAAAGTTCATTAGTTGATAAAACTACATTACATGAGTACAATATGTAGTCGTAGAAACGTTTCAAAAATCTATTCATTAGAACCACATATGTTCATTGTCATAATAACCTCACAGCAACTGCTCTCAAGTTCTACTTAACGACACATACAATTTATTCACATACAAACCACAGTACATTTTCATCTCGAGAATTGTTTATTGTACTCTCGTTATATCTACTACACGACGTCATAGCAACGCCTGAAGGTTATAAATCGCACTTTAACTTTTTGGTTTTAAAACATACAAATACGTGGTCTTCAAGATGGTATAAAAAGTCATTATGTTAATGTTATGACTCTGTGCTACTTGGGAAGTATTAGATCTGAGACAAAGCTTGTTTCAATTGGTTGTCATTCGACATTACAAAAAAAAAAAATTTCTCGAAATAGTCAACCATGCTCACTTCAGATTTCAGATTTCAAATTCAAAACAATATTTTGTAGAAAAACTATCGGACAAAAAATGTATCTAGTATCTAGATTCTTTAACTATATTCCATCGGAGATGAAATATATTAATTTCCTAACGCTGTTCAAAAAACAATTGAAGAAATTCTTCTTTACTACTGACCGACAGAAAATACGTGATCTTGTATAATGAAATGATTGGGTAACCTTCCACAGTCTGAAAATGAAAATATAATCAGGAAAATCTAAACAAGTGTAGAAAGGGCAAACTAATTACCCAAAAAACATGTCAAGAAACGTTGTTCCTCCACAAAAAACCACATTCATTCAATAGAAATGAGTGAAATATCAATTTTTTTCATTCGCAAAATCATATGCAAAAGAAAAACATCATTTATTCGTGTACATTCACGTACATATATATGTATATATGAATATATTATTGAGCCATGCTTCATTCAATTATTCGCAATACTTTATCCTTGGTTTGATCTTGAATGCAATTTTGCAAAAAAACGATGCAAAAATCCTCGAGTTCGTGCAAAAAGAAACATTTTCGAGTACCCCATAAAAGTAACTATGAATGAACCGAAAAAAAATTACAAAAATATTATTAAACAAAAACAAAATTAATTATGAAAAAGAAATAATTTTCAGATTGAGTCACACAAAAAATCAAGCTGATTTCTGGTCCAGCGTTGTCACTCAAAAAAGCTCAGAATATTTGCCCAATAATCGTTGATACATGGGAACAATTTTACAACAGACTATTTATGGAAAAAATTCATTCTTCGATATAGGCAATCAAGTGAGCTTAGATGGCAAAGCACCTGGAAACGACGCGACACCTATTAGTTCATCAAAAACCTCCCTGAAAAACTTGGTTCTTCATCTATGCTCTTTATTCAATAATATCTTAACCAATGAAAAGATACCTCCAGGTTGGCACGAAACAATTCTAACAATGCTTCACAAAAAGGGGGACAAACATGATCGATCCAACTTCAGAGGCATCGCTCTAATCAACACTCTGGCCAAACTCTTTACATCTATGCTGTCGAATAGTCTGTCATCATGGTGTGATGAACATAAAGTATTTCCCGAAATTCAATCAGGGTTTAGGGCAGGCAAAGAGTGCATTGGCAATCTCTTTATTCTTAATTCTATCCTTCAGATACACCTCCGCTCGAGAGGCAGAAAACTATACGTCGCCTTTGTTGATTTCAATCCAGCGTTCGACTCTGTAAATCATGACCTCCTGTGGTACAAGCTTTGTAGGTTAGGTTAGGTATCATGAAAAATCTCTATGATAATGCCTCCATGTCTGTGGAAGTACAGAACTAGAAAATACAACAGAGGGCGTTCTACAGGGGGAATCACTGAGTCCGATATTATTCTCTCCATTCCTTGCCGACAACGAAGAATAGTTTCTGGCAAAAAATCATAGTGTTGTCAACATCGATAACTTCAACAGTGTTATGAAGCTGTTATAGGCGGACGACCTGATAATCTTTAGCGATTTTCCCATTGATCTATCTCGGAAACTCAGAACACAAGAGGTATACTCCACAGAGAACAAACTGTCAGTAAACACGCAAAAAACTAAAATTATGTTTTTTTGTAAGGGCGGATCATGGACGTATAAATAAAGATGGACCCAGTTATTTACATTATTAAGTGAAGCCACTGAACGGCTACATTCTAAGGTCGTGCTGTTGAGTTGGGCGTTGCCATTTCGAGTCTGTGATAATTCTTTATTACCCACCAACACTAGCTTAAACTTTATCGCCAACGAATTCCATTCAGTAACTGAACATTACTATCTTTTACGATTTATGGAATGAAAATCGAAATTACACATTCCAGAATCTAAACTAGAGAAATGAATTTGAAAAATCGTTGTGGGCTTCCAAAGAATTCTGTACAGTTCCATTGCAACGCTGCACTGGCAACGCTGTTGAATTCTTACGTCTATCACCAACATCGTATCCATCCTATGGTGTTTACAAATTTGACCAGTTCATGTTGACATTTTCTGCGGTGTGCAGTATTTGTTGAAATATTGTTTTTTGTGTTGTGTTTGGATTATATAGTGAAAGAAAAATAGATAGAGACTAATAATGGTGCTTTGCTGTTGGGCTGGCAAGCAATCCAATTGTTCTAATCAAAATCTTAGCTTTCATAGGTGAGTACATAGTTTGTTTACAAACATTAGAGATTGGCGTTCATCTTTGTCATAGGCGTCACAGTGGGTATCAAATTTCTATACAATGAAATAGATTCATTGAAATCTTGTTATATGAAGGAGATGAACGACAATAACAAAAAAATGATTTACAAACAAATGCAACGTTTCAGATGAAAACTCATTGATTTTTGACTGGAATATTAGTGCCAAAAATCAATGTATGAAACTGATATTTACCGAATAACAACTTTTATTTGACTTCAACTGTTAGTTTGTTAGTTAGTCAAATCTTGCAAGTGAAATTTGACCCAAATCTAATTCTTCCAATAGAAAAAAGTGTTCAGTACCATAAAATTTAAAATAATATCAAAATAAAAAAAAAATACGAGCTTTCATTCAAATGCCCTATAAGGTACAAAAATAATGTTTTCAAATGTGTGACGTAGGTTATTCTGTGAGTAACAGTTTCAAAAGCTTGTCGCTTTTGTATTCAAACTGAGAACTTTGCGAGGCAAACTTTTGAAACTATATTAACTTAGATGCAACCTCAATATTATTTTGTGGCAGTGGTAGAGTAACCATAAATGAGAATGGTCAAGATCTTTCTCAGATGGCTGAGCAGGTACCTATCATTTGAAAATAAATTTAGTGAAGATATACAAGCTTTATATTTTCTCCACTCTTCTGCTTGGTGTTTAACAGATTATGTTGATGATATTGTTTGTTAAATAGCTGGTTATGTGTCGAAGAGCTTGAAGAGAATTGTTACATGCTTTAGATGCCAGCCACTTTTATTTGATGAAAATGATGAAACTACTTGTACACTACGTATAAGAAAAGAATATGAAAACCTCACAAAAACATCAAAATTGGTAGTAGAAACTTGTAAAATTGCTGAAATATATTTCAGATTTTTTCATAAAACAACAAATATATTCAATAAGAAAATTAAAAACCTCATGAATATCTTGGTGAATAACACTCTACAAAACCTGCCGCCAAAACTCTATGAACATTTTGGTGATCACTTGTATGACGAAGATCCCATTGGTGGTCACTCAATAGATCACTCAATCGGACCACAATCACAGAACTCGTCCGCCATCTTGAATTTATGAATTTTGACAAAAAATTCAAAATATCCGAGAAAACCGCCGCATACGAATTTTGAATCAAATCGGACCATAATAACAAAACTCGTCCGCCATCTTGAATTTATAATTTTGACAAAAATTCATAATCTCCGTTCCCGAAAACCCCCCATACCAATTTTGAATCGGACACAATCACAGAACTCGTCCGCCATCTTGAATTTATGAATTTTGACAAAAAATTCATAATCTCCGTTCCCGAAAACCCCCACATACCAATTTTGAATCGGATCATAATTACAAATCTCGTCCGCCATCTTGGAGCCGCCATTTTGTTTTTTCCTCTAACAAAAATTCCATAATGCATTGCCACCGGAATTATATATAACAAATGAAACTAAATAAAATCTTGTAATAAAAAGTATAATCTTCAATATGACTATAGAATATGTATATGAATCTAAAAATATATTCAATAAAATACTAGAATCGAAAGTTGATTTATTGTCCCTCTTATCTTTATCAGTTCTGTTCCTTATATTAAAAGTGCAGTGTAAATTTTTCATTGCTTCAAATGTAGAAATAATAATTATTTTTCTTTTAGAATCGGCCTATTTAATGAAGACAAACACATATTTTATGAACACATCAGATCTGTATATCACAAGTTTTGCCAAAGTTTTCATAATCATATGAAACTCCACATATTTTTCTTTTAATCAATACCTATATTAATTAAATTGCGTGCGCCACTGTTGTTGGATGGGAGGTTACAGTCTATCGCAGGTCTCCTCCTTCCTCGCAACCCGCGCGCCAACAAACTGAGCGGCTTCAAAACAATCTATGTTGTTAGTATTGGATTGCTGAGTCCATTATATATTTATACGTCCATGGGGCGGATATCTAAATAACTATAACCTTGGGTTTTCTCTTTTCAATGAACCTCTGCAAGTAGTGAAAGAATTCACCTATCTTGGTATCGAATGCTCTTGCTCCGCACTTTTTCTGAGAAATGAGCAGAACAGCTACTATAAAACCCAATCAATCGGTGGGAGCAGTTATGAACTTGTTACCTAGCTCCAAAGTGATCCCTTGGGATTCTAGAATAAAATGATACCAAACAATTGTTCTATCTTCCCTGTCATGGTATTGGAATTTGGAGCTTGCGATGTCCCAGGCAACACAAAGAGGCCCTAAAGATATCTCGGCGAACTCTTTTTAGGAAATTTTGACGCCTTTTGTAACTTCTCTGAGAGGTTGTTGAGAGCTCTATATCTCCGTCAAATGTCCGCCCGGGATATTCTCAGCGAGGTCTTAGCGATATCCCACGTGGAAATGCTCGAAAAATACACTCTGACAAGATCTCTGCGAAATCTTGTGGCGAGAAATTCTCATTTACATTTCATGTCGAGGTCTCTGTGAGCTCGCATGAAAGCTAGCTGTGTGATCATCGCAGGCAGTGCCTCTGGCGAGTTCCATTGAAACTACGCATATACAGCCTTTTGGCGGGTGCTTTGGGAAATTCACGTCAACTGCTTTTGTTGAGATCTATGTGAGATCGCTTGCTGTGCTTCTGGCGTGGTCTTCAAGAGTTCGCATTGCGAGTTGTACAGGATATTCTTATGTATTGAAAAAGAAAAAACGATCTCAATTGAAAATTGGAAAACAAATTTTGTCAGAATTAGAAAAAAATCTACTATGAAAAATTGAAGTAACTTGTGATATCTAACAGAAAACAACTACTTCTCAGCCACTATGGCATTCCTTCAGGTTAAAAGTTAGGAATTTCGCACAATACCTTTTTCATCCTATATTTTCTCTAATTTTAATTTTTGTTCCTTTTTTCTATTGAGAATAATATTTCCTATTTCAACATGGAAAACCTACCAAGAGGTTATCCTGAACGATTAAAGATATAGTTTATTTCTCAGTAATTTTATATGAGATACTGTTTTGTGATACATTTTTGCGAGCAGATTTGAATAAATCGCAGGGAAGTTGAGGTAGCATATCTCTGAGAGCTCGTGGAAGGAATTCCCTTCGGTATATTCAAACTAAGTAAATCCTGGTTGTATTGTTTTTTCAAGTCATACCTAAAAACAATTAGAATAGGTGCATTCAATTTATATTTCTAATCCTTCAATGGTTTTGTAGATAACTTCACTCCATCTTCAGATAAAAGTTCCACCAACTGAGCTACTGATGTCACTATTGAGGATATAAATAATAACTGCTGTTAGTCTGAACGAATTAGGTGAATCTTACATCCATAAGATGGAACAAAAATTCATAGATTCAATATAATAAGTATATAGGGCCACATGATGTTTTTCAGTATCGAATTGGTAATATCTTTCTCTTCCTCTTATGATTATTTTTCACAGACAGTACAAAGAAAGATAATAGCCATTCCGCGTTATTCATGACCTAAGTTGGTTAATCTCTTGAGTACATGATTGAATTATATATTATACAAAGGATTGTATTAAAATAATTTCAAGAGAGGAAGAATATTGAAACAAGCGATGAACTAATATGAAGTTTATTGAACATCTCATCTTACAAGATAAGCTAGAGCTATCAATAATGTATCTCAAAACAAAATCACAAAAAAAACTGAAAAAATCAACATTCTGGCATAAATCTATCTGTCACCTTCGGTAGACCTGAAAGCAAATGGTAAAACATAATACTCGGGATATTAATTCGAATATACATTTCACCGCCCTTCAGATATCCCACTGGGTGTTAGTTGAAAATTGGAAATTAAGTTTTTCATAATAACTTATCAAGAATTGCTGAATTATTTCTATTAAAATTTGGTAGTGATTTCCTGTTGAAAATTTTAATTCTTTATCACTAAATCCACAAAATTTTCAAGCTTTTGTTTGAATATCTCTATAACGGTTGATTTGATTTTGGCAAATTTAACCATAAGTTTTTTTTTCTAAGGGATTTAAAAAACGAATCTAACAACTGAAAAAGCTCTATAACCCCATGTAAGGCACAGTGAATAATATGTCTGAAATTACTTCGAGTCGAGAGAAAATAAAGTACCAATTAGAAATTTGAATGAAAAATATTCACCCGTTAAATTAGGATGAAAAACTCCTTCAGCTAGACTGTCATCATTAAAGGCATCATCTTCATTATTGCCTGATTTGCTCTGAATGCCCATTCTTATTCGGCGCCTCCTTTGCCGATTGCTAAGGATCAGGCTTATATCGAGCAGACATTCTATTTACTACTTCTTAATAATAGATATGGAAGGTACTCATCTTTCGAGGTGAAAATATTTTCTGATACGCCAATTAAACTACGTAAAAACTAATTGATGAAAATTATATATGACAAAATGAATAAATTCCTTTTTGACGGTTGCTGGGTATAAGGATAAATCTTAAATGGCGGCAACAAGTTAACACCTCTCATCTATTACAAAATCAGTATGTCTACACAACAAATAGACCCTCCGTTAAATGGGAACATTGTAAAAAAACAGCACTTATCCATCCTCACTCTTCAGTAAACACTTGAACAAAAATAGTTGAATACATATTATACAAGCGATAAACGATCACCTTGTGAGCAACAGCAGTCAACGACATCCACGCACTCAAAATAACGTTAGTTAAACAGGCGAACGGATAGGAACTATGGATGATATCAACAACTCATGATCACGATCTGTTCCTTTCTAGATCATAGAATTCCCCGATGTGCGATGTGTTTAATATATCTTGCATATCTATTGTCTCTCTCATTCCTTCAACTCTCCAGCAGTGTTGCCTCTACTAACACCGGAAAACAACAAAAACACTATATATATATATATATATATATATATATATATATATATATATATATATATATACATTAAATGAGAATTTATTATTCAGGTCACCTTCGGGATAATTTAGGAACTCGCAAGTGAGAATTTCGTGTTCTTGTTACATTCGCGATCTCTTTAGGAACTCGCAAAAATAATTTTTTATTCAGGTTACGTTTGGAACATCTTTATAACTCGCAATGAGTTGGAACCTGGCAAATGAAATGTGAGGACTCCAAGATTTCTCCTGGGGACACCAATGATGATTTTGTTCAGTTACAGCACATAGCGATCTCCGAGACCTCGCAATAGGAGTTCACATAAGATTCTAATTTTAACCTCTCAGAGATATCGTGGAGAGATCCTTGTTACCTGGGTTAATGACATACTGGAGCGCACTCAAGTTGGATTTTGTAACGATTACTGTCTCTCCCAAGGAATACTCCTGACTCTTTGTTCACCTGGAGACCTCCACTACAAAACTGAGTTACATTATTTTGAAGGCGGCTCTTTCATGGCTTAATGACATTACACTTATGGACGCAATAATATGCTTCTCAAATCTGTCCGGACTGAATATTTTGGACACGAGATATAACTGGGTGGATCAAATCAAGGACTGCTATTTGCTACACCAGCTGGCAAATAGCAGTCCCTACGCTGGCAAAACTTTTTGGTCATCCAAAAGAGATACCTTTCTTGCTCTGCAGGCGTATCATAGTAAGCTTTTGAACGACGATTCAGAGAGACTCGCAAACTCATCCTACCCACTCATTTACCAAGCCTCAGATTTACCCAAAAGCCTCTTTACCCATGTATGTTGTTATGCTGATCTCCCAATTAAGGAGCTGCAGCAAAAAATCCCTGAGTTTCACATTTGGTGGCCTAGTTTACATGATATATGCCGAGGTAACTTGTTTGAAGTGTATCCTCCACGAAATCGAATCTCTGTCCTACTGGCTTGCCCAATATTCAGGGGAATGCATGAAAATGACCATTTTAGGCAATTAAACAGCATTGTTGATATCACTCGACCATTGAACTATGGAACACTTGGTGATGAACATGCTCAAACTTAGATCTTCCATCTCAATGGATGACACACTCATCAACCGCTACATATACTCATTTTTGACTAACCTCCTGTCTTGCCAAGTACTGCTATGCTACAAACATACTGAGTGTGGCCGGAAACTTCAGTGTTTAATAGGTCTACAACGAAAGCACTCCTTGAGATCTTGGAAAACATAGTCGATGATTTGGAAGGGCATGAACATTCATTATTGACTATATGTGAACTTTCAAAGGCCTTCGACTGTGTTTCACAAACATGACTAGAAAAACTTGCATTCTATGGCACCATTGGAGTTATTTGAATCCTATTTAGAGAGTAGTCAACAACCTTTCAAACAACTCCAAATCTGAACTGAGAAAAATTCAGCACGGTGTCCCCTAAGGATCGGTTCTGAGGCCACTGCTTTTTTGCACGCTTTATATTAGCTTCACTTGTATGTTTGTTTGTTTGTTTGTAACCGACTCCTTTGGGAGCGATTTTGACCCACTTCCAGACGTCCGAATGATCTGAAATTTGGAAGGTGAATATAATTCCGGCAACAATGCATTTAAAAAATTTTGTGTGAAAAAAACAAAATGGCGGCTCCAATATGGCGTACGAGTTTTGTGATTATGGTCCGATTCGCTTTAAAATTGGTATCTGAGAGTTTTTGTGGTCGGAGATTATGATTCTTCTGTCAAAATTGAAAAATTCAAGATGGCGGCTCCAAAATGGTGGACGAGTTTTGTGATTATGGTCTGATTCTATTCAAAATTGGTATGTGGGAGTTTTTGGGGTCGAATATTATGATTCTTTTGTAAAAATTGAAAAATTCAAGATGGCGGCTTCAAAATGGTGGCCGAGTTTTGTGATTATGGTCTGATTCTATTCAAAATTGGTATGTGGGGGTTTTTCGGGTCGGAGATTATAAGTACCTAATTTGATAAGATTATTCCATTTTTTTATTTGCAAAAAAATAATAAAAATAATGGTTTAAAAATCTAAAAAAACACGCTTTTATAAAAAAAAACACACTAAAAAGTAGGAAATAAATAATAGTTTAAAAAAACTAAAAAACATGCTTTTATAGAAAACCAGACTAAAACAATAGAAAATAAGAAAAACATGTATTTTATTTAAAAAAAAGCGTGGGGTGCATGGTATCAATAATTATATAGTACATTACCTAGGGCAGTAAAGTGAGAAATGTCTCAGATCACAGGTAATTGTTGGCCGAGGTGATACCATGCACCCCACGCTTTTTTTTAAAATACATGTTTTTCTTATTTTCTATTTTTTTAGTCTGGTTTTCTATAAAAGCGTGTTTTTTAGTTTTTTCAAACTATTATTTATATAATATACATTAATGACCTTTGTTATCATATGATGACAAAGTGTCAAATTGTACTATTTGCAGATGATACGTCCTTCATCAGTTCTAATAGCAATATTTCACTTCTACTAGAACACGCAGGAACCATTATATCTGAAGCTGAAACTTGGTTTTCAGCAACTGATCTCCAATTGAACAGAGGAAAAACACAAAATCCAGTAATTTCCAGTAATAACCAAATCACGGCAGGTAACCACTGTAAAGTGCTTAGGGTTGTTCTAGATGATTGTTTGAATTGGACACACCATGTAGATGTACTTAGTACCAGGCTGTCCAGCATTTTATTTCTACTTAGGCAACTTAGCCATTGCTTGAACCCAAATATGTTGATAAACATATATTTTGGCCTTTCCACTCTGTGATCAGCTTTGGTATGGTAACGAGCGATAAGAATACTGGCTGGAATGGGATATAATGAATGCTGCCAACCACTATTCAAGAGACTAATAATTTTATATATATATATATATATATATATATATATATATATATATATATATATATATATATATATAGAAGAGAGTAATCTATGGAATTTTTTTGCGATAGGTGAAGACGAAATCGGTTTAATCTAATGTGGTGAGAGTTTCGTGTGTTATGTTTGTGAATATGACATTGTTTCGTCAAGGATGATTTCTTCTTATGTATTTCAATCGAAACATAATAAAGGAATTAAGTTAGCAATGGCATAATCCTGAGTTTTTTTTAATTTTCTTGACAGTGGTCCCTGTATCCAATATTAGCCAGTATTCTCAATGCCTTATTTTGCATCCTATATATTTGAATGGAATGAATTTTCCCAAAGTTGTACACCATAACTAATATGGGAGTGAAACAGTGAAAAATATGAGGTTTTTAATATATCTGCACTGGTGATGTTCTTCAATTGGCGAAGAACAAATAGAGAACCCGAGAGTTTTCTCTTCAGTTGCGGAATATGTGCAGACCAGTTGAGTCTATTATCTAATGTAATACCCAGTAATTAAACTTAATTAGTTTCACAATTAGATATGATTTGATTATTAGTAGGAATCTGGATTTATTGTGTCTTCTGACCATTTAATTTCAGCTTATTAGATGGAAACCACTGATTAGCACTATTAGTTACCACGTCGAGACAAGACTGTAACATATCATTAATTTTATCCGACAGAATGAAAGTGGTGTCGTCCGCAAAGAGGACCGATTTGATCGGCATCATATCATTGCACAGGTTATTTACATGAATGACAAATAAGAGCGGGCCCAAAACGGATCCTTGCGTAACGCCATGCTTAGTAGTTTGAAAGTTTGATAAGGTACCGTTGAGCATCACTGCTTGTTGACGATTAGTAAGAAAGGTTCTTATTAAGTGAAGCGGAATACCTCTAACCCCGTAATAATTAAATTTTTCCAACAAAATTTCATGTGAGACACAGTCGAATGCTTTCGATGAGTCACAAAGCATTACGGCAGTGTGATTGCCCTGCTTAAGTTCCTCAACCACGCCAGACACGATGTCAAACACTGCATTAATTGTTGAGCGCGACTTTCTGAATCCATATTGGGAGTTGCTGAAAAAATTATTATTCTCAAAGTAGGCATAGAGCTGAATCTTGAATATAATTTCAACCATTTTACTGAATATTGAAATAATACTCATTGGTCTGTAATTATAGATGGCTTTAGCATCACCATTTTCAAAAAGGGGCAGTACTTCTGAAAACTTGAAGATGTCTGGAAAGATACCAGTACATACGATTAAATTGATCAGTATAGTGAAAGGTTGGATTATTATAGACGAGGTTTCCTTTAGTATTGGACTATTGAGTTCATGGGTATCCGAACATTTGGAGTCCTTCTCCAAAATTTGACTGAAATGCTATACAGGAGGCACAGCACTCCAAAAGTTTCTAGCATGTATTATCGCAACACACGTTCTGCTACTGCTGAAGATTTAATTGTGCCACGTTACAGATGACATCAGAAAAAAATTCATTGAATAGAAAACTTTATAATAAACTAGCTTGCCAAATCAGATCCATGAATGAAAATTGTTTTAAAACTAATGTAAAAAAAATGCTACTTGAACATTGTTTCTATTCTGTCTAAACTATATATCCATCTATAATCCAATATGATTTCGAATATCTACTTATTTTTCTCAATGAGCTTTTGTAAAAATAATGCTGACCCTCACTCACACTCTATCGCTAGTTATGTGTTTAAATTATATGTATTTTCGTCTTTGTATCCGCTCCGCTTAGATATATCCTCACACCCGTATTCTTTGTTCCACTCCAACACTTGCAATAAGAATTGTAATTTTTGTCATGCAATGAATGTTCTATCTATCTATCTTCTATCTTTCTGCGAAAAACCGCAATTTTTTCCGAAATTCGTAAATTTCGTAATTTTTTAACTTGCTTTGGTCCTACATCAAAAATTCTTCCATGAAATGTATTTATCTACTTTAACTTTGTATGGAATGGTATTTTCAATTAAATGCATTGTTTTTAAGTTACGAGAGAAAAAAACTTAATACCTTGCGAAAATGTTTCCGTTTTCAGCAAATATCTCGGAACGCAACAAGAAATTTTATCGTCAAACTTCAAATTTAGATTCAGCACCCCAGAATACATATAGAACCGGAGAGAAACCGACTACTTGAATTTTGTCCACTAGAGGGGCTTTTTGCTACCTTTTACTGGGTTACACCTTTACCTCCGCTTCATTATTCATATCATCTTCGATTTCGCTTTGATTTCATCCATTCATTTGAATAAATTAAACCTCAGTGATTTCTTTGAAAAAAAAAATATTTTACAACTTCATCGAGAACTCAGCTCATTAGCTTGAGTAGTGCAACCAAAAAAAGCATTATCTCAGAAATAGTCTCGATATTTCTACGGTCGCCCCTCCTCTATCACCCACTTCGAGTTTCTGAATGTTCAACTCATTTAGCCGCATAAAAGAGTAGCGCTAACGATTTTCGATCAATTCCAATTTTCGATCGGAATATAAATTAATTCGTCTGATCCGATACGGTGCAACAGCTTCCAATAATGAACGCATTGTCGCTATCAAGGCTACTTTGAAAAGCAAAAGCCGGGTCAGGGACAAAGAATGGAAAATGGGAGAAGTGAGAGGACGTATTGAGAACAGCGTTACGGTGGGATCTAGATGGCTTCTGAATGCTCTGGTTATTTATCCATTGAGTGAATCACTGATTGAAAATGATAGTTTCAATAAAACATGGGAAGAGTCATAATCGACTGAAGCAAAGTTGTCTGAGAACTGTTTCGACAGTAGATCTAGTCCTCTAATTTTTATATATGAACAGAGGCCTTGAGAAGCATATATATACAGGGTGTAACTGAATAAGTGTAAAACATTTAAGGAGGTGATTCCTCATCGAAAAAAAGATAGGATCTTTCATATAAAGAAACTTCATTGGAGCATCCCTTGTTAAGATACAGCCCCTTAAAGGGGGTACATAAAATTTGTATAACAATTTTTTTCACAAGCACTGAAAAAGTTACAATATTGAAATTAACCTGACGTTTTGTACTACCAAAAAGACACTTAGCCAGTAATTTATTTGGTTCACCCCATGGTTGTAAGGGGTGAAAAACGCAACCCCTAAAATTTATTTCCAATGTAACTTTTTGTCTTATTATTTGTTTACCATTTAAAAATTTATTTCCGATAGCCTGTTTCATTCTAAACAAAAATGTCTCTTGGGTTTTTGCCCAAAATAAACCAGTAAGCAGCAAAACATTATTTACGAACAACTACAGAGATACATCGTCATAAATGCGAACTGATTTATTGTTATTTTGTAGTTAGTACCTGCATTAAACGATTAAAGGGTAATAAACAAAACTAAGTTATTAATAACAAAACACACAACATGTAGAAATCATAGTGAATGTTCAATATGTCTACCTTCAAACATTACGCATGCGTCTAGACGTCGGCGCATTGAGCCACGTATTCGCTCAAATATTCCTGAGTCTCTCTGATTACCCTGCACGCATCGATGATGCGGTTTCTAAGTCCTCTACATCGCGAACAGGAGTACTGATATACCAAATGCTGTGAATGGCCCCAAATAGAGAAATCGAGAGGATTGAGATCCGGGGATCGAGCGGGCCATTTATGTGGTCCTCCTCGACCTATCCACTGATTTGCATATGTTTCAGTTAAATGCTGACGTGCTACTTGACTAAAATGGGGGAGCCCCATCATGCAAAAAACATATCCCTTCTGACGCCCAAAGGAACTTCCTCCAGCAGTACTGGATGCACTTCTCTTAAAAATTGAACGTATGCCTCACCATTTAATCGAGGAGGTAGAAAATGAGGCCCAATTAAATCATCCCCAATAACCCGAGCCACACGTTGAGAGAAAACTGTTCTTGATGGCTAGTTTCGACAATAGCGTGAGGGTTTTCATCAGCCCATATGTGGTAATTATGAAAATTAATAATCTTGTCCCGAGAAAAACTACATTCGTCTGTGAATTTATCGTCTTCAGAAAGTCACAATTTCTTCTAATCATTTCCAGCATCCAATTGCAAAATTCAAGACGGTTCGGAAAGTCTCGCGGTAACAGTGCCTGTACTCGTTGCAGATGGTAAGGTATAAGAGTTGTTCCTTTAAAATTCGAAATACCGTCATATGATCAACATTTAGCTGGAAAGCAATCTTTTTAGTACTGGTAGTAGGTTGTTCTTCAATCAAATTAAGTACTGCTTCCTCAAGCTGTGGTGTTCGTATTTTCGATGGCGACCACAATCCTGCGTTCTTTGTCGAATGAACCATATTCTCGTAATCGTTGATGAAGTCGAGCAAATATTCTATGTGAAGGATGCTGCCGTTGAGGATACATTTCAGCATATCTTCTAGAAGCTTCTAACCCATTCCCCTGCGACAGACCGTAAACGTAATGCATATCAGCCATTTCCTCATTTGTGTATGCCATTTTATTAACAAGTGAATTATTAAAGTAACAAATTAAGAACAGAACAACAACACATAATTAGTATTAATTCAATTTCGAAAATTCCCAAACTGACAGCGTCATACCAATTTAATTGTCACTATCGCTAATAGCGACCTACTAGATAGATTAGTTTCGTATTTTCGCATTTATGACGATGTATCTCTGTAGTTGTTCGTAAAATAATGTTTTGCTGCTCACTGGTTTATTTTGGGCAAAAAACCCAAGAGACATTTTTTGTTTAGAATGAAACAGGCTATCGGAAATAAATTTTAAATGGTAAACAAATGATAAGACAAAAGTTACATTGGAAATAAATTTCAGGGTTGCGTTTTTCACCCTTACAACCATGGGGTAAACCAAATAAATTACTGGCTAAGTGTCTTTTTGGTAGTACAAAACGTCAGGTTAATTTCAATATTGTAACTTTTTCAGTGCTTGTGAGAAAAATTGTTATACAAATTTTATGTACCCCCTTTAAGGGGCTGTATCTTAACAAGGGATGCTCCAATGAAGTTTCTTTATATGAAAGATCCTATCTTTTTTTCGATGAGGAATCACCTCCTTAAATGTTTTACACTTATTCAGTTACACCCTGTATAATATATAAAATTCTCGTGAAACGGTGTTTGTAATTAACCTCCTCCGAAATGGCTCGACTGATTCTCATGAAATTTTGTGTGCATATCGGTTAGGTCTGCGAATCGGACATCTATTTTTCATCCCCCTAAATGATAAGGGTGGTCCACCCCTTAATTTTTTTTTTCTTAGATAAAAATCTTTTTTTTAATTTTTTTATGATACAGCATTCAAAAATACATACAACTCTAAATTTTCACCCTTCCACGATCAACCCCTATTTTGCCATATCGATTTTCTATTTGATTTCATTTTATCCACAGATCCGCAATAGGGTTGCAAGATGGCGATCGAATATAATAATTGTAGTACGATAAATTGAGAACGGAATAACGGGATAAAGAAAAAACGGGATAACTGGACAACGGGATAACGGGAATAACGGGATAACGAAAAAACGGGAAAACGGGAAAACACGATGAAAGGATAAGGGGAAAACGGGATAACGGAATAATGGAAAAATGGGATAACAGGAAAACGGGAATAACGGGATAACGAAAAAACGGGAAAAAGGGAAAATGGGACGACAGGATAAGGGGATAACGGGAAAATGGGATAACGGGATGGAGAAAGAACGGGATAACAGGATAACAAAAAAACGGGATAATGGGATGACAGGATAAGGGGATAAGGGGAAAACGGGATAACGGGATAAAGAAGAAACGGGATAACAGGAAAACGGGATAACGGGACAACAGGAAGTAGAAGGAAAGCATAGTCTAGATGGAACATAAAGGAAAACATAGAAAAAAAGAAATTCTACGCGGACGAGAGTTTTCGGGAAAAACATTTTAGGGAACATAGAAATGTGGATAGGACAACGTCTGTCGGGTCAGCTAGTATATATATATATATATATATATATATATATATATATATATATTATTATGATGATGTGGGTTGTTCATTTTATTTTGTTTTTTATTGATTGATTATTATTATTATTATTTTATTAACCATTAGTCATCACAATAATTTTGCAATTTGTTATGATAGTCAGCTTGATTGATTTGATTTATTATCAATTTTATTTGATTCTTAAAAAAATAATTATAACAATAGAAATTACGGCTATGTTGGTCTTACTCTTCTTCAAACATTATTTCACCTTTCCTTCGTTACCTTATTCCAGCTCAGTCGGTACGCCTATGGAGACATGATCATCCTACACCTCAGCAGAGTTCAGCTGCGCCATCTAGTTGCTTTGTTTGGAGTCAATTTACTGTTTCATGGAAATATAGTTCGTGATATGATCAAATGATGAATATCGAAACAGAAAATAGTTGAATTTGTTTTTTCTTTTTATTTAAATGAATGTTTCTAAAGGTTTCAAACTCCTGCGATTTCTAGCTTATATTAAATATAATTGAATCTATGAACTTCATCACATGACTTGCTCATGCGCAATAGAATGAATGAGCAAATACATATTCACAGGTTATATTGACAAAGTGGTTATAAGTATGAAATAAAGGTCACCACTGTGGTTAAATATTATCAAAGACCCCAAAAAAGTGTCTAATACCAATGATATCACTCCGTTTATTTGTGTTTTTTTAAAGGTACCTGTAATCCGTTGCGTTTGTGCACTCACGAAGACTCCTGGCTGTGTCCAGTGCTTTGGAAAGTGAACCTGTCCGACATTGGCCCCCTTTCTATTGTTGGTTATATCCTGTGTGGAATGTGATCTGGATAGCAGGTAAGTGGTTTCTTGCACAAATAGTTGTAGGCTGTTTCTTGGTTTGGATTATTGATTGGGATTGCTCTCACAGTTGTGTTTTCTGCTCATTTGGTTTGATTTATCTGATGAAAATGTTTCTATCGCTTTCTCCAAAATAATTTTTTCTCGACCCCCGTTTTCTTCTTACCATAGCAACCATACATTTTTGTTTTTTGGCACAAAATTTTAGTTTTCACACTTTTAAAAGCAACTTTTCTTATTCTACACTATGAAATTTATTTTATATACAGCTTATATTTCTATACTTAATATTATTCATACAAAGTGGTTATAAATTCTTATTCAACCATTTTCTGTTCTCAAATTCAATGTTTCATAATTTTCCAATGAGAAATTATTTGACATGTCCCTGTCATGTTCCTTTGAGTTTATAAGTTAGCATACATGATGTTCTTGCTTATATATAATTTTTATCTGTTTGAATTCTAAGATTTTGTTTGTAGATTTTGATGTCTATTATTTTTATAGGTTGTGCAATCTAAATGGATAGTTGGAAACCTATTGATGTCAATAGAAAAGCTCCTCTGCTAAACTGTTTGATGATCTGCGTCGAACATAAGATAGTAAAAGGTTTCAGAAATGCAAAGTGCACAGAAAAATTGTAAAACCACCATAGCAGGTATTCATGTGATGTATGAGTATAATTTTACCAAATTTTTTGACTTTCAATAGTTAACATATATTTGATATCATAACAATATAGAAATTATGAAAAATGAATTTGTGGCATAATTGACAGATCTGTCCATTATGCCACAAATTCATTTTTCATATATATATATATATATATTTATATAAATATATATATATATATACCTATATATATATATATATATATATATATATATATATATATATATATATATATATATATATATAAACACCAAACGGTTCAGAAGAAATCCTAGCCTATGGTGAAAAATGTTCTATTGCCACAACAAAAGCCGAAAACATCCCTACTATAGACATAATCACTAACATCGAATCGAACATAACCAAATCCACAGAAAAACCAAGAATGACATCAGAAATAAAATAGTCAGATCAATAAACAATCATACAGAAAAATTATAAAACAAAAACATTGAAATCAACCAAATCCAAAAAACATCCAAAGAACCAAAACATTCCCAAAAAATTATCCACAAATAATAGTTATCAAATCGGATAAAAACAACAACACAGTAAATATGAACAAAAATGATTATGAACACAAAATGGAGGAATTATTAAAAGACAAAAAAATATTTTAAAAGCTAAAAACAACCCCACAAATAGATATCAAAACCAAAACAACAAACTGATTAAAGACAGGCTAGAGAATAATATATATATATATATATATATATATATATATCAACAGACATTGAGCAAAAACTTTGAATCAGAAATACAACCCCTCCCAAAATATACGGCTTACCAAAATTCCATAAAAATAACATCTCACTAAGACCAATAGTTTCCAGCATACAATGCCCATTCTATAACTTATCAAAATATATCACAGAAAGTATTTAAAATATAACAGGAAAAAATTATTTCTATATTAAAGAAAGTTTTGCTTTTAAGGAATTCATTAAAGAAATTAAAATCCCAGAAAATTATATACTCATTTCCCTAGACGTAATTTCCTTGTATACGAATATCCCCACAAACCATGTCAAAGAAGCCTTAGAATAAAAGTGGAACCCATTGAAAAATTACACGTTATTACCATACGATGATTTCATAAAAGCCGTTAACTTAGCACTCAACAATTATTTCCAATATAAAAGTGATAATTACGAAAAACTGGATGGATGCGCAATAGGATCCCCAATATCTAGCTCAACTAGTTATGGAATTGCTAGAAGAAACAGTTATCGAAAAACTGAGCTTTCACATACCATTTTTCAAACGCTATGTTGATGACTGCATTATAGCTATACCTCAAAACAAAAACAAAATTTTTTTTACGAGCCTTCAATTCCTTCCACCCCAAAATACAATTAGAATGGAAGAAGAGGAAAATTACATGATTCATTTTCTAGACATAACCTTAATTAGAAAAAACCAATACATCATGACAGAATGGTATACAAAACCAACAAGGTCGGGAAGATATCTAAATTATAACTCGTGTCACCCATTTACCCAAAAAAAAGCAGTAATTATGGGATTAGCAGACATAGCCATCACTCTAAGCAGTCCCCTTCTACGAGAAAACGCCCTTTCTTCAGGGCGTAAAAAACACCATCATCAATAATATTTACCCTATTAATTTAATTAAAAAAATAATCAGACAAAGGACCCAAAAATTTCACAATGAAACAAAAGAAAAATCCAACATTACAAAAAATGATACCTTCATTTCCATACCATATATTCAAAACCTTTCAGAAAACATTGGCAACATTTAAAAAAATACAACTATCATGTAAGCTACAAAGCTAACAACACTCTCAAAACTTCATATACACCCCTAAAAAAATAGCACTCCAACCATGAAAAAATCGAATGTGATAAAAGGACACAAATGTATGAAAAATTCCAGCAGTCCTTTAAACAAATATATAGTAAATAATAACCATATTCCTAATTTCAAAAATAACAAAATTCTAGCTGGCAAAAAAAAATTGAAAAAAGATGCTATGAACGATAGAACAGACATAGGAAACCTCAGTCAAATTTATCACGCCATTTTATAAAATAACATAAAAAAAACTAACACAAATCCCAAAACCTTCAAAACCGAAAATATGTAAACTCCAATCACCCCAACAGTACCTACACATTAATGAAACAAAGCAGATTCAACACCCAATCAAAGAGGACTACGTGCCCAAAACGAAGAAACACGAAATATAGTACCAACAACACATCATCTCAATCCACTCACTACACCAACGTTGAAAACATTTTAGGGTTATAAACAAATGCAAACCAGTAGAACCAAAAAATTTTCAACTACAAGGAAAGGCAGTTTACATCGAGGAAAAAACACATTATGAATAAAAAGGCGAAAATTAAACAGATGTTAAATTTTTAATAAATAATATAAACAATTCTCTCAAGGTACGTCACCAAATTGATATCATAATAAAATAAATTCTCATCTATTGAAATTGTATTCTAGAAAGAAAATATGAATATAAAAAAATTTGAAATGTCTCTAACCAGGGACGAAACGTCTTACACAATTGCATAGACCCTTATTATAAGAATCCAAAACCCAAATAAAAAACAAAAATTAAATATATATATATATATATATATATATATATATATATATATATATATACCGTGTGAGTCTGAGAGATGGGGCACCCCTATTTTTGAGAGAAATATTCCGATTCGAAGCACGAAAATTTGGGGGGCTATTGAACAACTAAAATGTGATTTTTTGAGATAAAAGTTAATTCTGTAGCACTTTCGGTTTCGCCAGAAATGATCTCAGTATTAGTTTTTCAAATGGAACACCTTGTACATTTTCACTTTTTTGAAATCTAAAGCAAATTCTGAACATGATAAACAAAATTTTTTATTATTTTTTTTTTTTTCAAAAAATTTTTTTTTAAAGATGATTATTTACATTTTGAACGTTCCTCTTTGATGCCATGTTGTCCGAGAAAATGAAATTAGCATTTTAATTACAATACTTTGCCAACAGCCGTTGTGTGAATGTGACAAAATCAAGTTTTTTCGATTATCTCATGTTTTTTGAATGCCATCTCTGCAATAGATTGTTTCGAAGGAAAGGAATCGAATGATACCAATATTTTGAATATCTGTCGATTATTTTCAGAGTTATCACTATTATAAAAAAGTGTACCACAAAATAGTGCAGCCGCTGGACTAAACAACACCAAAATGATGGAAATTTTTAAATATCACTTCTACTCAATTGTCTCATAACGCTTTTCAACATTGAAAATTATCATACGTTAAATTTATTATTTTGAATTTGAATACGCGATTTTGAGGGTTATCAACATTTATTACAAATTTTTGAAAACAACAAATACGTAGCACAATACTCTTACTATAAAAATTGCTCAAAATGTTGGCCATTATGTTCCATGCATAATTGCACCCTTCTGACTGCTGCTCGAACTGCTCTAGTTAACTCTGCTGGGTTGATATTATTGAAAGCTGTGATGACTTTTTGTTGCAGTTCCTCGCATGTCTCACTAGAAGTTGCATATACATAATTTTTTATTGTTTCCCATGAATAATAGTCTAAGGGGGTTAAGTCTGGTGACCTAGGTGGCCATCTGATGGGACCGTGTGTGGAAATTAGTTTATTTCTGTAAGCATTATTCAGGTAATTGATTACCATTCCATGATTATGAGGGGGTGCACCGTCCTGTTGAAAATAGAAATTTTGCAGAACCAATGGAAGGTCGTCAATGATTGGCTCGATATCATCCCGAAGAAACTTTAGGTACCTCGCTCCAGTAAGTGATCCATCAAAAAAAATTGGCCCAATGAATCGATCTCCAAGTATACCCATCCAACAGTTAAATCCGAACCTTTCTTTGGATTACCTTGATGTGAAAGCCTTGGATTCTGCTGTGCCCAATATCTAGTATTATTCCTATTGAAGAGCCCTCTATTGGTAAATCTTGTTTCATCTGAGTATAAAATTCTCAAAGCAAATTAAGGATTTTCGCGAACTTTATGAAGAAACCATCGACAGTATTTAAGTCTTCTTTCATCGTCTCCACCATAGAGCCTTTGATGTATCGGATATTTATACGAGCGAAACTTATGCTTTTTCAAAATTCTCTGTACAGTCGATTGACTTGCGTCACATTCATTAGCTAATTCTGGTGTTGAAGAAGTCGGATTTACCTCTACATATCCTAGAACGTCTATCTCTTCATCTTCGCTGACTATTACATTCACATTTCGATTTCGAATACGTCGGTTGTTGGCTCTTGTCTCAACTGACGTTCAAGTTTCACGAAGTATGTCCTACACGGATGTCTTCTACCAGGAAACCTCCGTCTGTATAAATTTGATGCAGCCGTAGAATTCTTCAGACACTCACCGTAAATTAAGAGCATGTCAATTTTTTCATTTTGGCTAAATTTATCCATGACACAGTTATAATGATTGGACTGAGATAACAGTTATTTCGTATTGATACTTATTTGACAGCAGATATTCATTTATTTTTTTATCCAAAGGCGACTTTGACAAAATTTGGAGTTGACGATGGAAACACATACCTTTATTGAAACAGATTAAACTATTAAACACTTTCAGAATCTGTGAAAATGGATAGTGTAATTTCTGTGTTCCTGTCAACCATAATGGGTCCATCATGGGAATACTAGTAATTAGTCTTTTTGAAGACGAATTACTTTCAAAATGTGAATTATAGACGTAATGAAATATCTGCTGGTAGCAAACCAGAATTTTCATTACATTTTTCTGGAGTATGCATCTATTAGAAATACATACATCAAATTTGCCAACTATTCGTATTGGTATAGGTAGTGAGTGAAATTTCAAATAATGTAATTATTTGGGATTTTTATTAGTCCAGCGGCCACAATACTTTTTGGTACATTTTTGTAATAGTGATAAATCTGAAAATAATTGACAGATATTCGAAATTTTGGTATCATTCGATTCCTTTCCTCCGAAACAATCTGTTGCAGAGAGTGTCCCATAGAGATGCCGTTTAAAAAACATGAGATAATCGAAAAAAAGTGATTTTGCCACATTCAAACAGCGGCTGGTGGCAAAGTATTGTAATTAAAATGCTGATTTCATTTCCTTGGACAACATGGCATCGGAGAGGTACGTTCAACATGTAAAAAATCATCATCCTTGAAAAAAATGTGAAAATGTACAAGGTGTTCCATTTGAAAAACTAATACTCATATCATTTCTGGCGAAACCGGAAGTGCTACAATATTAATTTTTATCTCAAAAAATCACATTTTAGTTGTTCAATAGCCCCCTAAATGTTTGTGCTTTGAATCGGATTATTTCTCTCAAAAATAGGGGTGCCCCATCTCTCAGACTCACCCGGTATATATATATATATATATTATATATATATATATATATATATATATATATATATATATATATATATATATATATATATATATATATACCGTTATGTAATGTGTCCGACGATTCCTCAGTTATTTATAAGGTGAAAAGTTCATATAAGCATGGGTCTGCCTGGCCTTCATTTTTGATATACAAGGTGTGAAAAATTTATTTTTATTTTGGTTTTTCGTAAATAATTTTTAAAAGAATGTCGATATTTGGATGGAAATTGGTATTTGGGGATTTTTTAATAAGAGAAATTCAAATTTGATCTTAGTTTGGTCCTCAATTATAGGGGGGCTGCCTACAGGTCTTTGTTTCTTTTGGGGAGACACAACTTGTCGTGCATGTATGTAACACATTTTCTAGAAGAACAATCGATTCTTCTATCATTTTTACGTGAAAAAACTATGCTTTTCAAAAGTAGCTACAAGCAGCCGTTTTCGAAATATTTTGATTCAAATTAATCGATGCATCCAATCTAGCATTGATTCGCGAACTCTTTGAAAATGAAATTATCAAGTAAGCTAGTAAGTTTTTTGTGCTGTCATGTTGAAAATAATAACTTGACGCATAGTTAAATAGTTTTATTTATTAATTATTGTGATTATTTGTTAAAAAATGGTTAACTTTACCAATGCAGAGTATGCTGACATACATTTTACATACGGACTTGCTAACGGAATGAGGCTAGACGTTTGTATCAGGAGCATTATCCGAACCGCACAACTCCTACTTAAAAACGTTTCCAAGAATTCACGCTCGGTTGAGGAGAACAGGAAGTTATGAGAAAGCTAGTCATCTGTCGGGTGCACATCGGACGGTGAGAACCCCAAAAACCGAGGAAGCAGTTCTTAATCTGGTAGGAGAACACCAGGAAACAAACTCCAGAAAAATAGCGCTGACGTTGAACATTTCTCATGTTTTGGTATGGAAAATTTTAATTGATAATTTATCCCTACCATATTCAAAGAGTTCAGGCACTACTCCCTCGTGACTTTCCGTTACGTATCAACTTCTGTCGTTGGTTTCTCCAATGCTTTGTTCAAAATCCTTTATTTGAAAATCAAATCCTGCTTACCGACGAAGCAAATTTCTCACGCAACGCTATACGCAATTTTCACAACAATCATTTGTGGTTAGAGGACAGAGAACAGTTTTCTCTTAACGTGTGGGCAGGAATCCTTGGAGATTATTTTATATGTCCATTCTTTATTCCGGGAAGATTAAACGGAGAGAAATATCGTCATTTTCAAGAAGTTTTGCCTATTTTACTGAAAGATGTGCCGCTTAGACTAAGAAATGAAATGTGGTTTATGCATGACGGTGCCCCGGCACATTTTAGCATCCAAGCGCGAGGATTTTTAGATCAAACTTTCGGCAACCGTTAGATAGGTTGGGGGGGCCTCAACCATGGCCCCCTAGGTTACCAGACCTTAGCAGTTTGGATTTTTTCCTGTGGGTACATCTAAAATTTTTTATTTACCAAACACCTATCCAAAATGAACAAGAATTGAGTAATCGAATGATTAACTCTTGTAGAACGATTAAAAATACTCCAGGAATTTTCCAAAGAGTACGCGAATCAATGAGATTGTGATTTGATTTAGATTTATATCTAGTGTTCCGTTGTTCATTGTTGTTTGAAAATTAGCGTTTGAAATGTTTCTATGTTGAATAAAAAAGAAAGTTCAAAATTGTTCACCTTTTTGACAAATACATCCATCGAATAATTTAAATCAAAATATCTCGAAATCTGCTGCTTGTAGCGACTTTTGAAAAGCATACCTTTTTCACTTAAAAATGATAGAAGAATCGGTTTTTTTTTCTAGATAATGTGATACATACATGCACGACAAAGTTGGGACTCCCCAAAAGAGACAAAGACCTGTAGGCGGCGCCCCCTACAATTAAGGGCCAAACTAAGATCAAATTTGAATTTATCTTATAAAAAAATCGCCAAATACCAGATTGAGACCCCGATGTCGAGTCACTCAATCCTGAATCCCTCCTAAGTGACAACAACCAAGGAGTAGGCAGATTGAGACCTCAGTTGGAAATAATTTCCTTTCCTGAGAGATAATACGTGAGAAGTAGGCAGATTGAGACCTCAGAGAAAATCACATTCCTATATCAGTGACTGTAACCTAGGAGTAGGCAGATTGAGACCTCGGTTGGAAATTACTTCCCTCTTTTACTCTTATCAATAACACATATATTTTTTTCACTGTTCTTGAAAATGGTTCCAAAATACGATATGGTATTACTCTTCCTAAGCCACAGATTATCTTCATTGGTCGTGAAGTACAATATTTTATTGCTTACGGGTTGGGAATTCCAAAAACTCTTAGAAAAATAACAGCCTTCCATCTAATTTCTTATTCATAACAATATTTTTCTGTTACGGAACTATTCTATCATTTGAATACCTTATATGGCATTTTTTGCAAATACATAAAGTATTCTCTATATTTCCTATTGGGTATTAGACTGAGAGAAACGTTGTTTTATTGTTAAATGAATAGGTTTAGGCTAACAGCTGCACTTTCTGCAGCATGATTTGTGCCAAGTGCTGTTGGGTTTTTGGCCACCATACTAATGAGGCATAGGTAACAATGGATTCGATAATCGTTTGATATAACCAGTATATCATTTTCAGCTTCAACCCCCATAGTCTTGGAAATAATATTTTTAATATGACTGTTCCATGTTAGTCTCTGGTCGATTATGACGCCCAGGTATTCGATTCAGGAATGGGGCCTGCAGTTCATACTTACTCCTATTTGTTAATATTTAATCCCTCCTTTGCGCACCAGCTTCTGATTATATTTAGGGATGTCTGCATGTGATTAGATAGTATCGCGTCATGTTTGACGACCAGGTCATCGGCGTAACCTTGAGTCGTAATCTGAATACCACTATTTCTGAATAGCAATAGAACAATATCTATGAATACACATAGAGCCATTTCTTCGGCCAAGTATGTCTTTTCAATGCTTTGAAGCAAGCATTGTATAGCATTAATCGTTGATTTGCCTGCTTGATAGGCGAACTGTTTTTTGTAAAGCGGTCTGTTCAAAAGGATTTCACTTCTTATATAACAGTCTATAATTTTCTAAATTTTTTTCAGGATATAGAGGTGAGACTAATGGGGCGATAAGACTTTGGTTCTTCTGCTGGACATTTCTCAGTCTTTGGTATCAACACCACTGCAGCCTCCCTCCAGGCTTTCGGTATGTGACCGAAAATGAAACTGGCCTTGAACAGTCTTTTCAAGAAGGGCTCTATAATTTCAAGGCCATTTTGTGATAAGGCGGGAAATATTCCGTCCTTTCCGGTCGATTTGAAAGGTTTGAAGCTCTTAATGGCCCATTTGATCTTTTGGCTGGTGAATATTTTCCTCTTAAGGCTCCTGCTGGTTCTGTAGTGGTTGGTGACAACCCCTTCCTGCTGAGAACTCTGCAGTTCGTCTTCAACAACTTTGGACCCAGGAAAGTGTGCCTGGATGAGAACACTTATGCTTTCCTTCGTTTTCTGCATATCCACCGTTCGACTTTTTGATCAGACCGATGGTATGTTCTTTAGAAATAACTTTCTGGGTGCGTTGGGCTGGGGCTGATTCCGTTATCCAGGTCAACACATTTGCCTCCATGTTCTCCTTTTGGATTTTCTGGGTACTTTGTTTTACCCAGAAAGAGCCGCTCTGTAGTCTTCCCAGTGTCCTGGACTTTTAGCTCTATTGAAGAGTTTCGTTATTTGTTTCCTGAGTTTGGCCAGCTCTCCATTCCATCAGGGCACGTCTCTATTGACTACCTTTTGTTTTTCTGGCAGCTGATTTCATATGCTTTCATTAGCATTTTGAAGCTGCTTGGAGGCTGTATCTAGTTCCTCAGCTGAATAGATGGATATATGGTGGTCCTCCAACTTCCTCTCGAGATGCTCTTCATAAGCATCCCAGTTGGTCAGTTTGGATATCCTATATCCCTTAAATCGGTTTTCTGATGACACCAAGTCGAGTTTTATGTGTTGATGATCCGACATCGAGGAGTCATCAGATACGTGCCAGTTGTGAATATAGTTTGTCATGAATGGATCAGCAAGGATTAGGTCAAGAACCTCTTTTCTGATCGCATTTATAAAAGTGGGTTTGTTACCTTTATTTAGTCGCAGACAAATATTATAAAAGGTACTCACCCCGTGCGTTTATGTCTGTGCTTCCTTATGTAAGATGGTGCGCTTTCGCATCGCAGGCGAGTTGTCTGGGAAGTAGGCCGAGGCAATAACAAGCTGCCTCTTGCCTGTTTCAATTGGCACTTCCACGATGGTGGTTGACAAATCTCCAGTAATGAACTCTGGAACAGGAGTAAATTTAATGTTGGGTGTGAGCACTATGACTGCTCGTGCTTTTTCATGAGTGTTGCAAAAAAGTAACTCACAACATTTTATTGCGAGTCCTCGTATTCGTCCTCTATTGAAGCAACCCTATACTGAGGTTTTCTTCAATGAATATCCTTCTAAGCACACTCGTTGCTACTTTTGAATGTTGGAGGTTTATTCGGGGAGCCTTGAGCTTTTGGCTGTTCTGGGTGAAATTTTCACCAAGGTTTCGTTGTGAGGCATTGCGGCCTCTCCAACGATCCTGAGTTCCGCATCCTCCCATGGTTTTTGGGGAGTTTTCCTCGCTCTATTTGCCGTGTTTTCAACCATAATGGGACCCACGAGAAGCTGGGGAAAGACAGTCACCTACGGCAGAGCCCCGCATGCCGCAGGAAGGCGAATGAAACCGGGAGGCGCCAGATACTGTTACACCTCGAACTTGAGGAGATTTTTATTGTAGATCTCGTCTACTCGGCTGGCCGGTTAAGGCAAGCTCCCACGTATGTCTAGTATAACTAGCTAAAAATGCGGTATGTCCAGCTCTCTGGCGCATAGGGACTGCTCCGGATATGACATCCTGTCGCCCCCCCGTTCACCGGAAAACAGGTTCCATCCTATCCAGGCGGTGCTACGTGGAAGGAAACACCCAATGGCCGATGAGTACATTTACCCGTCATTCCGCGGCCCGAACTCGCGTACAAGTAACGATTCAACGGCTAAAAAGCAACCAAGCCCTCAAAATATATTTATTTTCCGATGAAATTACTTGAGTTATCCCATATTTAACAATGGGATTTGTTTACATTGAATAACATTTATTCTCGGTGTATCATTAATTGCCACTTGATATTTCTACCCTATTTTACTGGATTATTCGTCCCATTTCTTGAGTGAGATTCGATGCCCCCCATATGCTAAACATTTGGACTGGTATCCAACCAAAAAATGGCAAAAAATTACCAGAAAGTGGCCATATAGGAACCTTAAACGAAATAATATAATTATTTCTGTAAACTGTGAGTTTCGGTAAATCTGTAGAAAAACAACTCCAGAATATCTTGTTTTTCGAACACCTTTTCAGTTACGAAGGGATGGTTTTAATTGTGAGAATTTTAAAATGATAAAGTGTGAAATCATGTTACATGTACGCTCTCATCAACTCTGGGATAAAACAACAACAATACATAGAGAAACGATAATCGTCATTTGCTTTGACTTCAATTGATTAATTGTCTTTATCATCAATATTCGAAGTCAATACATATATAGTAATAGTATAAATACAAAATATTACTTGAATTCATTTGTAATTTTGAAAGTCATATTTTGACAGTTCAGACTGGAATTATCGACAAGACGAATCTATTGTCACTCGTAGTATTTTAACAACGAAAAATCGCAGTAATTTGGTATATTACTTGTTGCCATATCTATTCCTTCAAATCAACCTTTCACCATTTAAAAAAAATATGTTAACAAAATTCATGACATCAGTAGGGCAATAAAGAATGTCACTACGTATCTTGACATGTTTTTTGGGTAACGTTCCACAGTCTGAAAATTAAAATATAATCAGGAAAATCCATACAAGTGTAGAAAGGGCAATCTAATTAGTTCACCCCGATAAGTTACTGCGTTCACCAAATTATATTTCCTATAGAGAAATGATTCAATTTGTTAGTGACTTATCGTTCCCTGAATATGCCTATGAAAAATAGTTAAATTTCAAAAGATACTTCCCTATATAGTTTTTTATTGACGTTTCTCCCCGTTCTCAAAATCTTCTAAATCTCCTTCAATTGTTTGAATAATTCGGTGAACGAGGTAACTTATTGGGCTGAACTAAGTAGTTTGCCCTTTCTACACTTGTATACAGTGCTTCTCAAAAGTCCTCTCCCCGCCTCTTATTTTCGGAACGATTACACATAAACAAGTGAAATTTGGAAACTGAATATTAAAGGTTGTAAACTTCCCTACTAGTGATGATAGATGACGAAATCGTCAAAGATGACGTCACAAGGCCATTGTGACCAATAATTTTAAATGGAACCCTACGGCAAGCGACACCTCTTTTGAAAGGTATCGAGAAAACCTATTCAATGATACTAATTTTGTTTGTGTTTATGGCAGTTTCAATAGCTCATTAGTAAACATTAAAATTTAAATACCATTCAGTATGATATTAATTACAGATGAATTCGGCAATTTGGAAATAACATTCGAACAGGATAGTGCTCCTCCACACTACTACGGTGCAATAAGACGGTATTTGGATGAGGAGTAACGTGGTAGATGGATTGGACGACGAGGTTCAACGGAATGGCCAACTCGATCACCGGACCTCACACCTTTGGATTTTTTTCTGTGGAGGTACATTGAATCGAAGGTTTACGCCACTGAACCTGACAATATTGACGTTTTAAAACAACGTATTGTTGCAGAATGTGAGGCTGTTTCCGCAGACACATTTGCAAAAGTACGAGATCAGTTTAAAAATAGGATATTTCACTGTCAGGAAGTAAATGAAGGTCACTTCGAGCAATTTATTGGAGTAGATACTGATTCTCAAATCTGTAATTAATATCATACTGAATGGAATTTAAATTTTAATGTTTACTAATGAGCCATTAAAACTGCCATAAACACACACCAGATTGGAATCATTGAATAGGTTTTTTCGATACCTTTCAAAAGAGGTGTCGCTTGCCGTAGGGTTCCATTTAAAATTATTGGTCACAATGGCCTTGTGACGTCATCTTTGACGATTTCGTCATCTATCATCACTAGTAGGAAAGTTTACAACCTTTAATATTCAGTTTCCAAATTTCACTTGTTTATGTATTATCGTTCCAAAAATAAGAGGGGAGGAGGGGACTTTTGAGAAACACTGTAGATTCCTCTGATTATATTTTCATTTTCAGACTGTGGAAGGTTACCCAAAAAACATGTCTAGAAACGTTGTTCCTCCACAAAAAAACACATTCATTCAATACTTACAAGTACGGTATGAGCCGCAATGTGTTAGGGATTTCAAGAATATGGAAAATATTCAAGAAATTTCCAAGTTCCCACAGTAGTCTTACTTTTCAACCGTCGAAACCAAAAAGAAGGAGTTTCTCTAGTCGACGCGTATATTTTTTTTTATATATGATCACCTATAACTTTTCACTGAGACCTCCGATTCCGATAATTCTTTTCTCAGTGGATAGGGTGTACTTCGAAGTTGGTCCCATTTGGATTAAAAAGATACAATCCACCCCTAAGAGTGGCAAAATGAAGAATATTGATCACTCACCCTCTGAATTCTGGTCCGTTAATCGATTCTAACAGGCATAACTATGTACTGGGTTCTTCGATTTGGATGATTCTTTTTTTAATAGATAGGGTATACCTCATATTTGGATTTCGAATGAAATTATATACCCTAACGGGTGGACAAATAGGGGATCATTAATTTTTCACTTGTGAACATTGGCACACACAAATTATGTAGTTGACAATGACAGATCGCTACTGTCATTATTTTTGTTCCACATCCGTCACAATAATTATATTCTATGAGAGGATGGAATGATACCTATACAAAGTAATGAAATAAACTAACCAGAAAAACAAAAATAATTCATATTACAACAAATAGTAGAAGTAGATGATCATATTACTTAACTGGTAATAGTTGAAGTAAGGTGGGTAAGTAAGTATTTTGGAAGTAATCAAAAAACAAGTAGGTAGCAATTAGTAGATTTCAGCCACAAAAAATTGAAAAATAAAAACTTTTTAACAAAAAATTAAACCGACGAAATACGGAACTGAAAAGTGAAAAATAAAATAAACCTTCTTAGTCTCAATAACTAAGCTCCTAAACCAATGTAAGTAACTAATTTCGAGTCGGCGCCAAACAAACAATCAACGAAGATCATTAAATTAATTCAAAAAAATTATCAGAATGTCACCGCGCAACTCGATGATATCATTTTACGCCTTACCTAATTCATTTGCTTGTTTGTTTGGCGCCGACTCAAAATTAGTTACTTACATTAGTTCAGGAGCTAAGTTACTGAGACTAAGAAGGTTTATTTTATTTTTTTACTTTTCAGTTCTTATCTATGCAGATGTCGAGATAATAGGATCATCTCGAAGGGTTTGAGATTGAAAACGCCATATTATAGCCAATTGACATCCGTCATTTGAAAAAGCGCAAAAGACTCTGCAAGAAAAATCCAAATTATTCAAACACTTGAAGGAGATTCAGAAGATTTTGAGAACGGGGGCAGATATAGTCCCCGAAACGTCAATAAAAAACTATATAGAGAAGTATCTTTTGAATTTTTACTATTTTTTCAAAGGCATATTCAGGGAACGATAAGTTACTGACAAATTGAATCATTTTTCTATGGGAAAATATAATTTGGTGAACGCAGTAACTTATCACACACTTGTTTAGATTTTCCGATTAAACTTTCATTTTCAGACTGTGGAGGGTTACCCAAAAAACATGTCAAGGAACGTTGTTCCTCCACAAAAAACCACAATCATTCAATAGTCACTACGTAATTGTAACAACCCAAAATGAGTTACCAGCTCATTGCTTAACGATCATCGCAGATGAACAGAGTTTATACTTGATCATTTCCATATTGATATCTAACATTCCTACTTCTTTGAACGCCATGCATCCATCGAGAGGGCTTTGCTAGTGGCACTTCAGGTAACCGTACATTTGTTCGGACAGTCTAGTGTGCACATGTTTGTCGGTGGTCCGAGGTGCATTCTTGGCATAGCCAACCATGAATCGATCCCACAGCCCTAGAGAATGAGAAAAAGAATCGGTCGATCCTCGAGGGTTAACCTCGTATTCTGAAGTGGTGACTGATTGAATGAATCGCGTTTTTGTTGGGTTCCTATGAGAGGTTTGAAGAATAACTTCATTTGGCGGTTGGGGGTGAATGGGGAAAAAGGGTTAGGGAGTCATGTGTTAGGTGTCGACCGACATGAGATTCTCAAACCCTTCCATCCAATATATGATTGTTATGGAATATTATTGCTTCATCCAATATAATTTCCATATGTTATTGTAAGAATTGTTATTAAGAGGCACACATACCAACGCCAAAATACTTTCAAACAATCGATATGAATATTATGACCACACAATGGGTTTTTACGAAGAAATTCGAAGTTATGTGGGTTTTTCTTGATTTTTTTATATATTTATTTTTTTCTTGATTTCGAAGTGACCGTGGATTGATCCGCGCGATGATGAAAACTAACCTAACTTTTCTCAAATTATTTTATTGTGGCTTACAGAAAGTTTGTTTTACCTGTAACGTGAAACGGGAATGATATTCATTCAGAATGATATGGGTTATGCGTTTTCAATAGACAATTTTTCTTGATTTTGTATAAAATCTCGGATCTCTGACTTGTGCTCCTGCTTAATATTTATACCTTAATTGTTAATTCTATTTGCATAAATACCATCATTTTCATTACTTGTTAATTGATAATTGTTACCTGATACTTCATAATTGTTAATTGGAGCTGCATAAATCCACCATACTGCTATGTGTCCTTTTTTAATAATTAATAGTCATGTACCCGCAATTTCGTCGTTTTAATTCCGAAGTGGTGAGTCATGGGCCTGCGACGTGGGCGCCACTTTCTAGTGGTGGAAAAGTTAATAAGTTAGTTCCACTGGTCCCTTTATGATGAGAGGAACTTTAAAGTGGTATATTTCCAGTTTCTGCCACTTCAAAATTATATTCTACGAAAGCCGCCATATCTACAGGAATATTCTGGGTCGCCATCAATAGATAAATGAACGAAACATTCAATAAATATTTATTTATCGTCAGTACTGCCTTTCTTACTGCACTATCGAAATTACCCATTTTAAATGAGCTTTCGAATCACTTTAACTTTTCAACTTTTTAAAATCATCTACCCCTTAACAACTATACTGCAATCAATTTGCATGCCTACTATTCAACCGTATTATTGATTTGCTGAAATTATTGTATAATATTAAATATGAATTTAAAAATTCAAAAAATTTATGTATCATCTAAACACTTGAATGAATTTTATTTCGTTGAAAACAAATTCTTCATAAATTTTTTATGTTAATTAAGTAGTTTTTTGGAACCACCGATTTTATTAAAAAACGAATAATTATAATTATTTACAGAATTTTTTTGCTTCCTGGAGCACATTTTCCATGTATACTCAATAATATAAAAAAAATGTTTTATTGATATTTCACATCATTATCAGTTTCATGTCTGACAAAGTTATTTCACGTTTTTTTTAAATATGTTCATGAAATAAATGGATAAGTTGAATGTTTTCCAGAAATTGTTTGGGATACTAAGAGTTTATTATGATTGAAAAAAATATTTTTTTTCATTTGTATATTATTTTTTTTCACTATTTAAATAATCTATTGGGATTTTTTTTAATTTAAAATTCATAATGGAAAAAACTGTTGATAACTCATAACAAACTCTAAACAACTCTAATCATAAAGCATAAAAAAACAATTTTTGAAAAATATTAACTTCAATTTGTTTTAAAATTTCATAAACATAGAGCGTAATTTTTTTATGAACGTTGTGGAATGCCTCAGACAAAACTGATAAAAATGTAAGATTATAAAATTCTTTTTCACAATATACACTCGATTTTTCATATTTCAACTTTTAAATAATTTTATAGCGTGAATTTTTCAAGCACACATTTAAAATGTGCTCCAGGAAGAAAAAAAATCATGGAGTCATTCGGTAAACAGTTATTTTGGTTTCAATAATATCGGCGGTTCCAAAAAAAACTACTTAATCAACACATTATCAAAATTCAATAAAACATTTTTTTTCCAACGAAATATCATTATTTCAAGTGTTCAGTTGATGTTTTATTGAATTTTTAAATTCATATTTAATTTTTTTTTATGTGAGTTGCTCTCTCGGCGCAACGTTGAATTAAAATAATAAATATTTAGGATAGAGTTCCGGGAGTGCGGACTTTTTGATGGGAAATTTCCCCCCCCCCCTCAAGAGTCTGTTTTTTTATTTCCCTATCGTCAATAGTGTTTGAGCTATCGCCAAAAAACTAAGGCCATTTTTTGTTTTTGTTTTGTGCAAATTTTTGTCGGCGGAAAAAATCGAAAAATACATTTTTCTCAGATTGACATCCCGAATCGAATGAACCATCACTCATATTTTTAGTTGACTTGGAACGATACTTCGAGGGTAATATCATAAGTGCTACGGATTTTACCGCTCCACATTTTTGCAATTTTCGAGAAAACATTTTGCTTGGAAATTTTACTGATTGCGATTTGCTGTATTATCAACTGATTATATCACGAAAGCCAGGCTTGAGTGGTTTAATCTTTGAATAAGGCCGCAAATTGCCTTAGTTAAATTTCCTAGAGGCAAAATATTATTTGATGAAAATATTTCCCGAATCACATTTAAAACTGAATGAAACTACCAGGATTCATGTTATATTCGAATTTTCAACGTGGAAAGTTACAACAATTCTTCTCGTTCCAAAACCGAAGGAATCGCTTCACAGATTCATTCTGATTATTTACTGCTCTTGAACTCACTCAACTTTATATATATATGTATATATATATATATATATATATATATATATATATATATATATATATATATATATATATATATATATATATATATATATATATATATAGACCCATTTGAAAGCGTGCCACCTCTCTAAAACTGTTATTTATTATCCGATTCAGAAGTTTTTTTCAGTAGATAGAGCATCAATAGTTCTAGTTGAATGCCATGAATTTGAAATAAAAATAAAAAATTTTTTCAAGGTCAAAAATCCAAAGAACATACTATACGATTCTTTTTTAATAAAATTTGACGACGCCACTGAATTTGTGATGCTTTCAAATGGGTGTGACCAAAGTTTCACGATGAAATAATTTTTTTCAACAGAAATATGGCATAAGTAAAATTATCAAAATATTTCGAATAGTCGTCATATAAATCACAATCTTGTTAAAAATATCGTTTGAAATGCTCTTTCAGGTCGTTAGCAGTCGAGTTTGTAAACAGCAATTATTCAAAATGGCGTCAAATTATGTTTCTTCCAAACGTAACTCCATAGTATAGGAGATAGTTATGTCCATCAGAACACTGCAGTTTTTTGCCAAAGAAATCAAATGTACATCTTTACATCAAATAATAATCAATATTCAATAATCAATAATAACCAATATTGATAACATAAATGAACTACAACAAAAGAATGGATTGGAATGAGAGTGCCTACACATTAATTCTCGTACTTTTCAACCAAATCCCGATTTAATTCGATACATTTATTCTACCATTTTCTAATGCTAACTTACCATAAGATTCGATCAACATTCGATCATTGGTTTGGGGTAATATCTGTGCAAGCCTGTCTTATTCTTTCACGCAGTTCCTCTTTGGTGGTTGGCAGTTATTCCAAATATCAATCTTGGTTTCATTCAAACATGCTTGGGATACCACATTTCAAAAATATTATTTTTATTATGAGGCTTTGTAACTTTAGTTGCTATAGAGATGACAAGTCATCAGAACAATAGACGAAAAGACACAAATTTGTCAGTGTTAATAGTGAAGTTTATAACTCCTCAAGTACCTACACTAACAAAGAAGTATGGCTGATAATTTGACTTTACAACGACAGATCCGAAAGGGAAGTATGTAGAATTTTCAATAACATGCATCCGGAGCATCGAAGTATTAGCAGAGCTACAGTTGGCCGAATAAACCAAATATCCAATCAGTATGGAGCTGTTTGTAAACATATTCTGAAGAATAGTAATATTGTGAAAAGACAGAGACGAAATAATTCTGAACGAATTCGAAATTATTTTAATAATAATCCGAAAACAAGTGTGAGAATTGCAAGTTTGGACATTAACTTACCGCGTGAAACAATGAGGAGAAATCTTATAAGATGAAGCCCTTTAAACCAAAGTTTCTCCACACCTTAGAAGGAGGCGATAATGAAAAGAGGATGGAGTATAATTTATGGGCTTAAGGAGAATATCTAAATAACAGGAATTTTCTGAAAAAAAAATTGTTCAGTGACGAGGCAACATTCACAACCAATTGAACAGTTAATTCTCAAAATACAAGGCACTGGACGGAAGAAAATAATCCACATTGGATAATAAATTGCAGAAGACAGTACTCACAAAAAATAAATGTTTGGTGTGGAATATTACATACCAAAATAATTGGCCCCTTTTTTTTTAAAGCAATTTGAATGGTCAAAATTTTTTGAATTATTTGAAAAACGAATTTTCCAACGCTATGGATGAACTTCCACTGGCAGAAGAGGCTCATCTTCTATTTCAATTGGATGGCTGTTCCGTCCACAATAGCAGGATTGTGAGAGATTGGTTGGAAGAAAATTTTCCTAAACGGTGGATAGGGCGAAATAGTGCATTGATCAAGTTTCCCCCCAGATCCCCGGACTTGACTCCATTGTATTTATTTTTATGGGGCTTCGTCAAAGACAAGTTTACAAAACTCGCCCAACGAGCAAAGAGGAACTGCGTGAAAGAATAGGACAGGCTTGCAGAGATATCACCCCAAACCAATTATCGAATGTTATGGTTAACATTAGAAAACGATACGATAAATGTATCGAATTCAAATGGAGATTTGGTTGAAAAGTCCGAAATTTAATGTGTAGGCACTGTCATGTCATTACATTCTTTTGTAGTAGTTCATTTATGTTAGTAATATTGGTAATTATATTATTGGATGTAAAGTTTCTATTCTTTGACAACAAACTGCAGTGTTCTAAGAGACATAACATACCCCACATAGAGTTGTTATATTCTGAAGGAGTATTTTAAACCATATTATTTACAAAATTGTGATTTATATGACAACTATTCGAATTATTTCGATATTGAAATGAATATTTTACTTATGTTATATTTCTATAAAAAAAAAAATTTCATCGCGAAATTCTGGTCATACCCATTTGAAAGCATCACAAATCTAGTGGCGTCGTCAAATTTCATTTAAAAAAATCGCTAGTGTGTTTTTTGGATTTTTGACCATGAAAAAAATTCGAAGTAGGCCGTGAAATTTTTATTTTTATCTCGAATTCATGGCATTCAACTAGAACTATTGATGCCCTATCTACTGAAAAACAAATTCCGAATCGGATCATAAATAACAGTTTTAGAGAGGTGGCCCGCTTTAAAATGGGTCACTCTGTATATATATATACCAGGTGTCCCAGTATACCTGTTCCAATGGATTATCTCAGCCATTTCGAAAGATAAAAATTTGAAAATTCCATGATCTCCAATTCGTTCAAGGAACCTTCAAATGAGAAAAAAAAATGAAAGTCACTTCCGGTTTCACTGGAAGTGACTCTGATTTTTTTTATTTCAAGTAACACCCTGTACATGTTTTGCAATTTTTCATTACTTTTCAAAATTATCTTTCCAACGATGTATCACACTTTGTATTTTACATTTGATTTGATGGAGAAAACGTCAATTGAAATTTCTAATTGAAAGAATTTTGTGTAATCTTCGTCCGTAGCATTTTTTCTTTTAAAGACAGTACGCTTTCTATGAAATGATCCACTTGTTGCCAAATTTGAAGCCAAGCGTGTGAAATACATAGCGCTTGGCATTCGTCTATCAGGGTATTTCTCTCTGTATGCACGTAGGGCAGCCCGACGATTATTTTCGCATTTTCCATAAATCAGTATCATATCCAATTTCTCTTGATTAGTGAAGTTATCATCATTTTCACGGTTATTCATTTATTTAGGTTTTGAAAATATTATTTTAAAGTTATAAACAGATGTTAAATTTCCGGAAGGTTTTTTTAATTTTAATTTAAATTTGACATTCTCTTCATCATCTCGAATGCAAAATTGTTCATGAATTATCAATTATTATTGAAGTCAAAATCAAGATTACACAAAATATCATAGCCTACTGCAATTCTCTCAATTTGAAATTTCAATTGACGTTTTCTCCATCAAATCAAATGTAAAATACAAAGTGTGATACATGGTTGGAAAGATAATTTTGAGCAGAAATAAAAAATTGCAAAAAATATACAGAGTGCTATTTGAAATAAAAAAGTCAGAGTCACTTCCGGTCAAACCAGAAGTGACTTTCAATTTTTGTTTTTTTCAGTTGAAGTTTCCTTGAACGAATTGGAGATCATGAAATTTTCAAGTTTTTATCTTTCGAAATAGCTGAGATAATCCATTGGAACAGGTATACTGGGACACCCGGTATATATATATATATATATATATATATATATATATATATATATATATATATATATATATATTTATATATATAATGTGTTTACTATGAAATATAATAGTAATGTAGTTGGAACTGATTTTGACAAAAAAAAGATCCACTGCTAGAAATCGAATCCGACTGTCGCGTGACAGTCTGAAAAAAAAAGATATGTTTAAAAGTGGTTTTTATTGATTATCAAAATATTGAATAGATCAAAATTCCATCAATTATTATTGAAAAAAATTGCAAAAAGACAACCGCGATCAATACGCGGTGTTCCCAAGCGGTCACCTATCCAAGTACGATGCGCGACGGACGTTGGTTGACTTCGCGTAATGACAGTCTGGTTACATAACCAATCCAATCCAAAAATATTTATTGGCTACGATTCATTCATTGGTTAAAACTTACCCTAATATTTATAACTATGAAAAATATATTTGAGATTCTTCTCAGAAGTCTTATAAGGGATGGTCTATCCAGCTTGCTATCCTTTTTCAGGGGCGAAGGGGATGGTCCTGCTGGTGTTGGCATTGTTTGGTATATACAGGATTAGGATTTTCATTGGAATTCCTTTCACTCGCTCTCCTCCTCCTTGCGGTTATGAGAGCCTTGCGTTTATGAGAGCCTTTCTGTTATTCAAGTTTTGATACTTCAAGTTATTCTAATATTACTAAGTTGTTTATTACTAATGACGCTAGAAAATGCAGGAAAAGTAAAATTGCAAACGTAAAAAACCTGCTGGTTACATAACCACTATTCCATAACATTGCTTGATTCTGAGGATATGAGAATTATATGATTTACTGCTTCACTTGGCTCATTTTACAGGCTGAAAAAGGTATACAGTGCTTCTCAAAAGTCCTCTCCCCCTCTCTTATTTTTGGAACGATTATACATAAACAAGTGAAATTTGAAAACTGAATATTGAAGGTTGTAAACTTCCCTACTAGTGATGATAGATGACGAAATCGTCAAAGATGACGTCACAAGGCCATTGTGACCAATAATTTTAAATGGAACCCTACGGCAAGCGACACCTCTTTTAAAAGGTATCGAAAAAACCTATTCAATGATACTAATTCTGTTTGTGTTTATGGCAGTTTTGATGGCTCATCAGTAAACATTAAAACTAAAATTCCATTCAGTATGATATTAATTACAGATTCAAGAATCAGTATCTACTTAAAGAAATTGCTCGAAGTGACCTCCATTTACTTCCTGACAGTGAAATATCCTACTTTCAAACTCTTCTCGTACTTTTACAAATGTGTCTGCGGAAACAGCCTCACATTCTGCAACAATACGTTGTTTTGAAACGTCAATATTGTCAGGTTCAGTGGCGAAACCTTCGATTCAAGGTACCCCCACAGAAAAAAAAACCAAAGGTGTGAGGTCCGGTGATCGAGCTGGCCATTCCGTTGAACCTCGTCGTCCAATCCATCTACCACGATACTCCTCATCCAAATACCGTCTTACTGCACCGTAATAGTGTGGAGGAGCACCATCCTGTTGGAATGTTATTTCCAAATTGCCGAATTCATCTGGATTATCTCCCAAAATTTCAAGGATTAACGGTTCTATTGCGTTTTGCAACAGCTCCAGAAAAACCTCTACAGTTAAATTAGTTTGAAAAAAAAGAGGCTCAACGATGTGGTTTCCCAGGATACCTGCCCAAACATTCACCTTCCGGGGAAATTGGGTATGTGTTTCACGAAACAGGTGAGGATTTGCGTCACATTTCCACTTAGATAGAAAGTACTTTCGTCACCAAAACAAATTGTTTTGGCATAGTCTGGCTGTTGGTTAATTTTAGTTTCCATATTTTCACAAAATTCTAGTCTTCGGTCTGGGTCGTCGTCTGAGAGTTGATGAACCATTTTTAATTTGTATGGATGAAATTTATTTTTTTCAACACCCTGTGTACTGTACTTCGATTGACTCCACAGGTAGATGCAACGTGAGTTTTTGAAGAAGTAGGATTAACTATCACTTCTACCAGTCTATCAATTTTTTTCTCATCAGAAATTTGTGGTCTGCCAGATCGTTTTGCATCATTAATACTACCCGTTGTTTCAAACTTACGAAGAAGCTCCCTTAAATAAGTCCTCGAAACGGGGCGATCGGGAAACCTCTCATTAAAAATGCGTTCTGCTGCATGAATATTTTGTCCAGTTTCACCAAGAATTAGGATCGCTGCTACTTTATCACCTAAAGCACGTACCATTCCGCTTCTTGAAGCACTTAAACGTTCGGCTCACAACAGTTTAACAAATTATTAAAATGTACAAAAATATTAAAAGTACCAAAAGCTGCTAAAACAGTTAAACGTTCGATCAACAATACACAAATTATTTAATGTACAAAAACTTGGACTGTTACAAAAACGTCGAATTAGGGAGACTAACAAAAACGTCTTCTTATTTGACAACTATTCAGAGGCGGAGCTTGAATTTGGAATTTTAGTATTAACTGATTTAATTCATCACAGCTTTGCGTTTTTTAAAAGCGAGTTGCCAAAACTGCGATAAACACAAACAAAATTTGTATCATTGAATAGGTTTTTTCGATACCTTTTAAAAGAGGTGTCGCTTGCCGTAGAGTTCCGTTCAAAATTATTGGTCACAATGGCCTTGTGACGTCATCTCTGACGATTTCGTCATCTATCATCACTAGTAGTACAACCTTTGATATTCAGTTTCCAAATTTCACTTGTTTATGTATAATCGTTCCAAAAATAAGAAGGGGAGAAGGGGACTTTTGAGAAGCACTGTATATTCGAATTCCAATATGAGCTCAGAATCCCTTATTTAATCAATTTTGCATTTCCTGTTTCCTTATAGGAAGTGAATCATAGATGATATAGAAATTGAATGCGTCGACATATAATGACAAGACATAGTGTGGTTTTATCGCAAAACAATATCGAATCTACTAGTGGTTTTATCAGTATAAAACAGCGAGAAGACGTTTTATCACTATAAAACTGATCTGATTGGAAATTTCGGCCATTTGATTGGCTCAAAAATCATGAGGGAAATAGTCACAGGAAACTCACTTCCCGACCAGACTATGAGGTTTTAACTCGACCGCTTTATTTTCCCTCGACATTCAACAGTCAACATTCAACACTCTTGCGTAACGATCATTGCCTACATGACAACCAACATTCGAGATAGAATATTGAACTTTTCGACTTTCATTCGAACTGCGACAATGGAACGCGAACAATAAATTCACCCCTTTTATCTTTCAGTGAACCGTACCGTCAAAACGTGCTTCAACAAGTAGACTTCTTTGTGTCTTGTTGGTCCTATTAGAGGCAGTTCGTGTGGATGGCGCAGGTATAAAAAGCATGTAACGAAGAAAAAAGTTGTAGGTGTACCTACTTAGTGATGTGGAAAAAACTAAATTTTGCAAAAATCATATGTTGCCTTGTGCTATAGTTTAACTATACTTACTGGAATATTATGCACTAGTCACTCGAATATGACATTGTATCCGACTCTGTACACTGAATCATGACTCGAATACCCAATTTCGACAACAATAACTCAGTTTTAGATTAGAAGTATATAGTCTGATCGACAAGTTGAAAATGGTCTAAAATAGAGGTACTGCTCTTAAAATTATGTGTGATAGCTCATTGGATCCGGAATAACGCCTAGAAAGATGTGCCGAAAGCGTGTATCAGCACATAAAAAATTGCAAAAGTTATAGTCAATTGAAGATGAAAAAAAAATGGCATTTCGTTTTTTGCCAATATTTCATAAACTCTATCTCCATAATTTATAATTTTAATTTGAAGCTGAAAATGGGTCTCCGCGCGACATTTTTAGGTTGCGCGCGCGGCGTCAAAAGCGAGTACGACACATTAATTAATTTATTTAAGGTATTATTTTTTTTATTGAAAAAATTATGGTGTATTATGAACACTATAAATAATTTATTCCCTTTGGAAATTTCACTTAAAGTTGATTTTTCAACAAGTTAAACGATTGTTAATTAACAAAATTTCATCGAACTTCTGCCTTAATTGTAAATGAAAAAAAATGTTTAAATAATTGTCGTAAAAATTTTTCGATTCGTAAAGCCTTTCTTATATACATATTTAACAAGATCACGCCATAAAAGTTGAAAAAATATTCATACTTTTTATAATATTTTTTTATTGAAAAAAAAAAAATTGATTTAAATATTAAAAAAAATCTTTCCCGTCATTTGTTGATAAATTTTTTATAAACAAATTGATTATTTCAATATTAAAAAAAAAAATCTCACAACTTTATTATGTTACAAATATTATGATTTTTGAAAAAAAAAATGTTTCTTTAATAACAATTTGTAATTGTTTATAATCGTTTATTTTTTATATTTCTATTGTATAAATAATTAGTTAAGGAATTATTTTTTTTCTAAAAATCATAATTGACAGTCCTCTATAAAGTAATATATTTTTTTTTTTTATCAACAATTCCTTTGTTCATTAACTTACCAATTTGTTATAAACAAATTTTTAACTTTGTTAGATTTTTTTTCTGAAACTTATAAAATTTACAAAAACAACCATATATAACAAAGTATAGAAAAATGAATTTCCTAATTTTTCCCAATTCCAATTCCCAAAGTACAATAAACAATTGGAAAAATACATCTTTCTCAGATTGACATCCCGAATCGAATGAGCCATCGCTCATATCCTTCGAGGGTTATATCATAAGTGCTAGGGATTTTATCGCTCCAAATTTTTGCAATTTTCGAGAAAACATTTTGCCTGAAAATTTTACTGAGTGCGATTTGCGGTCTTATTATCTGATTAAACCACGAAAGCGAAGCTTGAGTGGTATAATCTTTGAATAAGGCCGCAAATTGCACGAGTTAAATTTCCTAGAGGCAAAATGCTACTTGATGAAAATATTTTCCGAATCACATTTAAAACTGAATAAAACTACCAGGATTCATGTTATATTCGAATTTTCAACGTGGAAAGTTACAACTCCTCTCGATCCAAAATGGAAGGAATCGTTTCGAAGATTCATTCTGATTATTCACTGCTCTTGAACTCACTATATATATATATATATATATATATTATAATCGTTTTTTTATATTTCTATTGTTTAAATAATTAGTTAGGGAATTTTTTTTTTTTGAAAATCATAATTGACAGTCTTCTATAAAATAAAAAAAAATAATTTCTATCGACAATTCTATTTTTATTAATTCAATTTTCATTTTTTTTTTTTTAGTACAATGAAAAATTGGAAAAAATTGTTTTATATACTTTGTTATATATGGTTGTTTTCGTAAATTTTAGAAGTTTCAGAAAAATAATCTAACAAAGTAAAAAATTTGTTTATAACAAATTGGTCAGTTAATTAACAATGGAATTGTTGATGAAAAAAAATTTTTTCGTTACTTTATAGAAGACTATCAATTATGATTTTTAGAGAAAAAATAATGCTTAACTAATTATTTAAACAATAGAAAAATAAAAAAACGATCATAAACAATCAAAAATTGTTATTGAGGAACATTTTTTTTTCAAAAATCCTAATATTTGTAATATAATGAAGTTGTAGAAAAAATTTTTCAAAAATATTGAAATAATTAATTTGTTTATAAAAAATTTATTAACAAATAGCGGGAATTCTTTTTTGCGCATCAGTTTATATCTTGTATTAATAAAAAAACGATAATATGATGATTAACAAGAAAAAATTTTTTTTCAACAACATTACTTGGATTTTTTTGTTTTTGTTCAAGTACCAAAACTATTATAAACAAAGTATGGATATTTTCTTAACTTTTATGGCGTGATCTTGTTAAGTATGTATATAAGAAAGGCTCTACGAAGCGAAAAATCTTAACGACAATTATTTAAACATTTTTTTTCATTTACAATTAAGACAGAAGATCGATAATTTTTTCAAATTAAAAAAAATATATTTAATACCTTAAATAAATTAATTATTGTGTCGTACTCGCTTTTGACTACGCGCGCGCTACCTAGAAATGTCGCGTGGAGACCCATTTTCAGCGTTAAATTAAAATTATAAATAATGGAGATATAGTTCCGGGAGCTGGGAGTTTTTTTATTAAATATTGGCAAAAAACGAAATGCCATTTTTTTTTATATTTAATTGTTTTTAACTTTACAATTTTTTATGTGCTAATACACGCTTTTGGCACATTTTTCTAGGCGTTATTTCGGATCCAATGAGCTATCACACATAATTTTAAGAGCAGTATCTCTATTTTAGACCATTTTCAACTTGTCGATTAGACTAATACTAATAGGAGAAAAATCATAAGTTTCCATAGTTATTCCATAGTATAATATACATTTATAAATATTTTTTTAACTGTTGAAAATTTATTGAGAATAATACATAGATCCGAATCATTTAGTTTCTAGACAGACACACAACATTCTGAGCGGACAACAGTTTGGGTTTCGGGGCAAAAAAAACACAAATGATGCCATTTTTTACTTCCTCACTGAAATGAACAAGAAAGAATTTGTTGCAGCAGTGGTCTGTGATTTGTCAAAGGCATTTGACTGTGTCAATCACAGAATACTCCTGCAAAAACTAGAGGTATATGGCTTCAGGAGCACTACGCTGAAATGGTTCGAGTCATACCTGTCAAATCGCTATCAAATTGTCAGAACAATCCATTACCCAGAACCTCATCCTATTTGCTGTAGTGTACCTCAAGGTTCGGTACTTGGCCCTGTGCTTTTCCTACTACAGATAGATAGATAGATATTTATTTGCCATTGAAGTGTTACAGGGAACACAAGGTTTTGTCATTGAAACTAAAAAATCTATAAACTATATCACAAAAATCTAATATTAAAAAAGACAGAAAAAATTTTTCCTTGATCAACAGACATACAAGCAGATAGACATTTTTAACATATAGTAATAGGCACTACACAATTTACTCTCTGAGACGATTGCTATGCATAAAAAAATTCCTTCAGGTTATAAAAACTTTTTTCGACTAAAAATATTTGTATTTTCTTCTTGAAAATATTGAAAGTTCCAGCAGATCTGATTTCTAGCGGCAGTTTATTATAAATTGAGCTTCCTGCACAGTGAGGTGACTTTTTGAATGTATTTGTACTAAAGTTTGAAATGTAGATTTCTTGTGCTTTCCTGGTCTGATATCTATGCACATCTTGATTCAGCGTCAATTTATTTTTATTATTATGAATGAAGCAGGAAATTTTTAAAATATATATTCCGGTCACAGTAAGTATTCTCTGTTTTTTGAAAATCTCTCAACGAGATTCTCTGTATTGCAAATGATATATGATTCTTATGATCCTTTTTTGTAGTACAAAAACTCTGTCAATATTAGTAGATTGGCCCCATATTATTATGTTATAACTCAAGATTGAGTAGACAAGTGAATAATAACACGTTTTCAACTCACTTCGATTAATTTCTTTCTTCAATTGTAGAATAGCAAACGTATTTTTTGCAAGTTTGGAGCATAATGAGTCTACTTCTTGATGGAACGTTAGGTTACTATCGATGGTTGTTCCAAGAAATTTTACACGATCGCTGGTTTCAATATGGCTTATATTTACCCAGTGAGAAAGGCATACAAACGGTTTTTTACATTCATGATCAAATAATTTCTATGACACCAGGATTTGAATTGCTTGCTTAATGACATGACCAAGTTGAATATATCAGGGAGTTTCACTATTTGCCGATGATACTACCATTCATTGGCATGAGAAGAATGAGGCCAACCTATTTCAAACCATGTCCAGAAATATTGACCGCATTAAAGAATGGTTCGACTCGAACTTACTATCACTAAATATATCAAAAACCAACGATCTATGCCTCCCTGGCAATCTTCCTGAACTGTTACTAGAAGAGCATACTATAGTAAGAAAATCAACTACAAACTTTCTTGGACTTCAGATTGATGCCTCATTGAAATTCGACACCCATATATTGAATCTTAGCAAAAAGCTGGCCTCGGGATGCTATGCAATGCGAATAATTTTCAACAGTTTGGGATATACTGCTACCAGGTCAGCATATTATGCTCTTATAGAATCCCACCTGAGTTATGGTATCGCCTTCTGGGGAACCTGTAACAAAACTCTTTTTAAAACAATTTTCACTCTACAGAAAAGAGCAGTTAGATATTTGTCTAAAGCAAAATTTAGGGAACCTTGTCGGTCTTTGTTTACACGTCGGGGTATTCTCACTCTCACGTCAATTTTTATTATCGAATCAGTCAGTCTAGTCCACAAAAATAGATTCAAATTCAAAAATAATTCATGAGATCACATAATTCGACAACAAAATCATATGAGATTACCTTTGCCGTCAACTAGCCTAATCAAAGACTCGGACATATATAACGGATTTTTTTATTTATTTATTTATTATTCGGGTTCTCAACAGGTTGAGTCAACAACCCAGTGATAGAAAACCGCACAATACATTTAACACAGATCATGTAATTTCGGTACAATTCAAAAATAATTAAATTAGGTATATGTGACCATTATTGCTGAAATAGATACACCATTCTGCTTTGCTATACAATAATTGAGTTTAATATAATTCTACTTAATTAGAAAACAGAAAAACAATGAATGTACAACTTTGAACCATCCTTATACATTTCACCAAAAAATAGAATAAGTCAATATATATATATATATACATATATATATACATATATATATAAATATATATATATACATATATATATATATACATATATATATATATATATATATATATATATATATATAAGTCATATAACTTTTGCAAAGCAATTATAGGTCAGTTCTCCGACGCATTTGTTCTACATTTCTGAGGGTAGAACAGATTTGGTGATCGTAAGCAACGTCTTCCAACATTGAACTCAATATATCTGAGCATTCAATGAAACCAGATACCAGTTTGTGCTAAAAAATAATGTAGCTAACAGTCCTTCTAGAGGGGAGTTTAGATATACCATACTTCACAATATTATTGTCATACGAATTTTGATGAATGTTGAATCGGAAATTCAAATAATTCACGAATTCAATCAGGACTCTCTCAATTCTCTCAATATATTTTACATATTGGGGATTCCAAATTAACGACGCATACTCGAGATGAGAGCGGACCAGGGAGTTGTAAAATAGTATTAAACATTTATGGGATCGAAATTGCCTAGTTACTCTCATTATGAAACCCAGATTACGCAGAGCCTTCCTAACAATATGTTCAATGTGCAAATCAAAGGAGAGTTTTTTATCTAGATATACCCCCAGATCCTTAATGTTTGAAACATTAGTCAAATTCTGATTTCCAATGCAATAATTGAAGTCCAATTCACCATGTGATCTAGAGAATGTTATTTTCATACATTTGTCTACGTTTAGCGAAAGGTAATTTGTGGTGCAATAATCAGTTAATCTCGTGATATCATCCTGTAGTTTTTGACAGACAAATATGCTCGTAACTGGTCTATATATCTCAAGATCGTCGGCATATAGACTAAACCTGGAATTTTCAAAGCATGTGGTAATATCATTAATGAAGATAAGAAATAACAACGGGCCCAGGTGTGACCCCTGTGGAACACCTGAGGTCACATCAACAAACGACGATCTGGAGTTTCCAACTTGGACACATTGCCTACGATCATTTAGATACCTCGCAAATTTTTTCGTCACTAGTAATTTCCTGTCCGTTGTGGAACAATGAATCAGGTATATTTTCACGGTTATTTTTGCTAGAGACAAATCTCCAGAATTGTTCAACTTCACCATTCATATTATTTTGAACCTTATTAATATAACTCCTAGAGTCATCCTTGTTGGATGACTTAACAGACTTTCTCATATTAGAGAACAAAGTATAATCAACCTGATTGATGATGTACAACCACCTACCAACTTATATAAAGGAAATCACAAACCACAAACAATTCAGGAAGAGTCTCAAAAAGTTACTTGCCACAAAAGCTTATTCGTGAGGTCTTTTAGTATCATCCTATAGAATTAAATTATAACCTGTTTAATTGGTCCTATTCAAATATAGATCTTTGCTTTTAACATTGCTTTAAAAATATTATTATTATATGTTTTGCATGTTTTATATTAGTTATGTTGTTTGTTGTACTTGTACTTTTACACCCTATCTTTGTCTACAAGAATTATTTTTCTTTGGACAATGAAGAATATTCTGATTCTGATTCTAGATATAAAAAATTAATTTAAAAAAACAAAAGCGAAGTTTTGAATATAAAATAATCTCAAGATGAAAATCTAGATTTTGCTGTTTCAGTCGTCGTCTAACTTTTTCAACCTTAATATTTTCCACCAATGAAACTATTTTTAAAATTCCAAAAATGATACACGGAAAAACCCACAACACCATCACAATTGAGATCATCAACTTTCTCATAGAAGAGGACACATGCTTCCTGGGAGAAGAGAAAATCAATCTTGGAAAATACACGGGAGTATTCGATGAGGTGCCAACAATTAGAAACAGGGTGTTTGCAAATGCCGTATGGTGTCCATTGGAAATGCTGCCCCTATGATTAGATATGGCGTAGATATTATAGAGAGTATTAACTCCACCCTGAGCAGGATATTGGTCCAAATTTAAGTTTTGTGTGGGAAAATTGACCTCATTGTCCAATTTATTGCCATCAGTCGAAGAAACACGTTTTAAATGTATAACTTCAATTTTTTGAAATGTTTGTTTACGAATCATCTTTTTGAATTCCCTTTCCATTCCACAAGTCGAACAGTATGTGCTCGCATCGTCAGTCAAAGTCGCCTCTTCTGTCAACAATTCAATACATTGTGTTAAATTAACGACTTCATTTGGCAAGTCTGCAAAAGGGATTGAAAGAACCCAGTAAGGTTCAAAAGTAACGGAGCAGTAATTTCAAAAAGTACATCTCAATATAGACTTCAGCTGACCGGCAAATGTATACACAATTTTGGAATTATGAGTAGACAGATATCTTGTCCAAAAAATTGAAGCTTTCTTATTATTATTCATGATAACAAAATCGTTTTGTGATGGATAATTCTCCGCACTCGCCTTGTTTAAATCTTCATGTTAACATACCAGAAGGTATCTCAGACACTCTTCCGAATCTGCTGGGACGTTATGATCAAAGTAAGGAGCAACATTTCTGAATAGACGGAGGAAATGTGGAGTATCCAATAAGAATCAGGACTCCAAATATTTTCCATCAAAGATATAAAAGATTTCACTAGATCTCCTTTCATTCTTGATGTAGTAGTTTTCAAATCCTCCATATAAGAACTATCCTTGAAAAATTCCAACAAAACCTAGGTGTTCGAGAGACACTGGATCATGCTATTCATGAAACAGGTATTTCCTACATTCTTCAATCCTTTTAGGCCAAATGTAGAAATGGAGTCTCTTGTTGTTATGGCATGCTCACTTATGTTGAACGAAGAATCCATAGGTTCATTGTTCCTGTAATTCAAAGAAGATGATAGAGAAACTGATATTGATTTGATGGAAGGTACTGAGTGATTATCTTTGACTGATATGTATTTCGTGGTAAAATTGGGACGATAAAATAATTCATCCAGTAGATGCGATGAGGAATTGTACACATTACAGAAGAAGCATTGCCCCTTTGAATTGCTATACTCATTCTTTGTATAAAAAATGACGTTGAACGTTCATCTTATGTAGCGCGGCCCAATCTCCTTCCAATTTCATGAAAAAAAGACATAGATTCAAGGCCAAAGACAGCTATTGGATGGAAAAGATATTCATGTCCAAGATTTTGATATACCTCACTTTTCCATTTCTCGCTGGATATTGCTGCAGCACCTACAGCACCTTAACACAGTCTCAGTCCAATAGATATCCTGAAAGACTCGTCATCTAAAAGGGTTTCGAGAGAAGCCACAGGTAAAGCATTCAGCCGAGCTCCGGATTCTTCAATACTAACAGCTTTTAAACGAGCCTTTTCTAATTCAGACTTGGACGAACCAAGTGATTTCTTTGAGGTAATATTCAAAAGTGGAAGGCCCCAAGATTTCTGAATGTTTCTCGTAGCGATTGGCAAATATAAGTTGGTTTGTAATAACCAAAGAGAAACAGCTTCACCAAAAAATTTATCAGTCGTATCAGAAAAAGTGGAAGAGAGAATAGAACCGATAAGACTGAATACACTAGTCATAGAAGCTAAGAAGCCAGGTAAAGCTAGGAGAAGCCAAACGGAGCCCCAGACCTCCAAAATTCACCGGAAGTGTTACCTGTAACCAATAATCTTTATTGAAAGAATTCTTAGTAACAGTTTCCAAAGTATGGCGCATCAAATCGTCGAAATCTTGAAGCTCATTGAGACTTTTCCAAGATGGAGAACATCTGAGGGTATACATCAATTTTGATATAGCGAGGCAATTTCTCAAGAGAAATAATGAGACGTGAGTTGGTAGTTCATTCAGACGGATGGAGAGTAACTGCAGAGAGTCCTATTTATTTCTAATTTGTCCAGAAAGAGCATTTATAGAAAGGGGCGCACCAAGAAGGCTGCAATCTGACTTTTTCAGGATTTTTATACCAGGGGCTAATGATTGGAATTTGGATTCAAAATCAGTTTTTCGGTCTAGTAGTGAAATCAGTTCGCACTTATTGAAATTAAGTTCTAGACCAATTTGTTTTGATAGGATGATAACCTTATCCAAATATTCCAAAACTGCATTGAAATCTCCAGCAATTGAGCGATCATCCAAATACCAACAGTTGAATTCAGAAGACAAACTCTTTGTCAATTCTTCGATTGTGAGACAAAATAGTGCGGGTCCCAAAGAGCCACCTTATTGACCCCCTATTTCAGAAGTTATTAACTGATAACCAAAATTCAAATATGGTGATGAGTTATAACATTGATTTACAAATGGGTATATACCAGGCAGGTTATCTCTCACTTTGAGGAGGATGACATTCCTATCAACCATATTGAAGGCATTTTTGAAGTGGAGTTTCAAAAACACCTTGGAAGAAGGGTCTGTATGCTGATTCACAACCTCCTGGCGTACCAAAACCAAACTGTAAGGGACGTAGTAAAGAACCAAGATCTTCTTTAATTTCCATGCAGCAAAGTTCTGCTACTTATCTGCGATAAAAAGTGTCAACAGCAATTGGACGAATACCTTCCTTTTTTTTGGAGTGCACAGAGAGAAGCACCGAAAAGTAAAAGACATATTTCTAAATTCACCTTGCCATATAAAATAAAATTACATTCATTTGAGATTGAGGAAATGAGTTTTTGACCAGCACTACCAGAGCTATGACTGATCATGTCTTGTATATGGCTAGGTCTAAGGGAATCCAGACCACCTGCAGAACCATTACGAAATGATTTTATAGCTGCCACAACATCTCCTTCTGAAACGGAGAATTGTATAATTGGATGAATCTTGATTGATATCTCGAAATTTAATTTTAGAGTCTGAACGGAGACCTTCCAAACGGAGTTCTGATAAAGTATAATAATCGTATTTTGTTAAAGTGTCGCTGGAACTCAAAATCCTAATAGCTGAAGTAATGTCTCCATCTGCGATGTTATTCAAAACTATCTTCGAAGAATTTTGGTTATATTTTTTGTCATTGTAATGTTTGGAAGGAGATGTACTTATTGTAGGATCGACCTTTGGATTTAGAGTTTGTGTATTTCTCTTGATCAATGTACACATTTTTATTTTCCTTTTGTTTCACTCAGAAATTTGAAAATAAATATAACTTCACTCAAATAGGTAGAAAGGATATTGAGGCAGTTTTACTGATTTATCTTCGATCCATTGAGCAATAAATATCTCAATATCCTAATTTTCGACTGATTTTTTTCATACTGGTAGATTTGACGTAAAATGTATCTTCGGCAAATTGGGCGCCGACTTATTTGTAGGACGAATTGGGGTGAATTTTACCCATAAGTTTTCTTGAGATGAATCATTTGCATATATAATTTCATGATCCCATAATGTTCTCACCTTCCTTTTTTTAATGTTTTCTTCAACATATTGCACCAATGGCCTTATAAATAAAATTAAAAAAATCTCTGGATTTTTTTTCCGATATAACGTTATCGATAGCATGGAATATAGTAATGGAAGCCACCGGAAAAAAAGCATTGGAAAAAAGCCGCCCGGAAAAATAACCACCAGAGAAAAGCCGCCTTCGCCGCTATTATAACAATATGTGATATATTTAATTTGGGCGGATCCTTATGTTGTGGCTAATGGCTGTTAAAAACAGTTCCATGTTTTTTCTGTTTTCTACAAATTCCGTACAAAGGACTTTCAGTCTCAGTTGCATAGTATCGTAGGTTGGTCCCTTCTTGGATGTTGGTAGTGGTCTAGTTTGCAGCTGTTCTATCTTGGTATAATCTACCGCTAGTTCTTGGCTCATTTTATGATTAAGCACCCAGCTTGATGTATGTTTCATTCCCAATTGGCTGAACCAATTATTCCAGCCTGAAACGAAAATACAATTTGAAAATGGATCCAGGTTTATGATGAATACGTAATGACAGTATCTTTATGAGGAGGAGCGCCATCATGCATAAACCACATATCTCTTTGGGTTTGCAATGGAACAGCCCAAACATTCATTGAAGGATCATCAGCGACAGTTTCCAAAATATTTTCTTCCAATACAACGGTACGCACAGCCCTAGGAGCGCCCTCACCACCTCGTTTTGGCAAAACTGAACCTACAATAATATCGAAATAAAACAACAGGCTCCAATTAATTATCCATTGGACATACCTGTCTCCCTCAAGCTGCGATCGACACGCTCGAACGTTTCTCTTGCCGGTAACGTTTGATTGGGAAAATGCTCGGCATACAGACGACGGGCTTCTGCAGCATTACCAAATGCTCGTCCATACAATGCATGCATATCTGCATATTCGTTGAATGTGAACTGTTCGGCCACATCAAAACACTTCAAACTGTCCTATTAGAATATTGACAATACAATGACAACGCACCACTCAACAAAACAAAATCGCATTCCAGTTGTCATTTTTTTTTCACACTAATTTTATTTCTTTCTACAAGGTGTTTTTGTCAACATCTGTGGAAGAAATGGAACATAAATTTATTCACCGGATATTTTTCACCTATTCATGTGCAGCCGTTTTTGTAGTTTATTCGTTTGCTTTTTATTAGTTATGTCTTCCGATGTGCGTTTTTTCAGCTAAATGTATCTTCAGGTTAAAGATTTTCTCCAATGAAATTATACTTATCGGTGAAACTCCTCAACATTTAAGCTGTGAATACGAATTTGCAACATCCAAATGTTGAGTTTCATGAGATTCAGATATCACAACACGAAACGTGCTTATTCCACGCGTACATACAAAATATGGACTGAATTCGATATTTCATAGTGGAGTAGCTTGTTAGTTTAAAAACACCACAAATCTACATAACTCGATATTTCATTTGAAAAAATATCTACATTGTGAATGAAACTTTCAACTAGGTACTGTACTTTTTGTTTACGACTTTATTTTAGCATACTTTGTATTATACCTGTTATAAATGTTGTTGAATTAACGTTAGCATTAGTATTTCTACTGTGAAAATTTTTCATTTCAAATAATGGTGGACGATCAGGTTTGATGTCGTCGAGTAAAACCACATTTTCATTAAGAATCGTTGCTACGTAACCTCATTTTGTTGAAAACTATCAAACAATTATCTGTCATTTCAATGTTTTGGGGTGTGGGCCATCGGGGGTAGTCCGTTCCTGACTTTATAGCAAAACAACTGACTCCTGCATGAAAGCTCATCGGAGGAATTGATTTGTTTAGTCAATCACCAAAATTTAGATGATTTTGAATATTCGCTTGGAAAGTTACCAAAGAAAAACATTTTTCATTTTGTAACTTTGAGGGCCCGTAACTTGGTAACGAAGGCTTTTAGGAACAAAAGTTATATGAAGTACTGGTGATATTTTGACCCCATCTATACATTTCCGGAATAAAAAGAGGAAGTCCAGGGACACCCTGTATATAGATAGATATACAGGGTAAGTCAGAATAAGACCGACAAACCCCGACTACAGATTCATCACCTCATGTCGAGGTGAAAAGTTGCTATCAAGGTATGACCTAAAATGCATCCCTCTGAGATACAGAGTGTCGAAAGTACGAAAAAAATTCAGATTTAATTTGTTTTCTCCAAAATTCTTGAAAGTAAAAATTTGAAACTTGGTACACTAATCGAGGTTTATCAAGGTACTAATTTGACGTGCTAATTTTTTGGAATATACCTGGTGTATCCTGTAATAACGTACATGCTGCCAACATTCTTGCCGTTAAATCTTCCATAGATTCTACAGATGTTTCATACACTAGGGATTCAAGGTATCCCCACAAAAAAAATCTAGTGAAGTTGAATCCGGAGAAACTGCAGGCCAATGTGTGGGACCACGTCTACCTATCCACCGATCATGGATTATTCCGTTGGAAATGGGCCGGTGCTCTGTCATATTGATAGCTCATCCTTTGACGAACTAATAGAGGTACGTCTTCAAGTAGCCAAGGTGAAACATGTTCAAGAAACACTCGGTAGTTCTGTCCATTCAAACGGGAAAGAAGAAGATAAGGTCCAACGATACGATTTTCGATCATTCCTATCCAAATATTAACTGAAAACTTTTGTTGGTAGACTTTTCGAAACATTCCATGCGGATTTTGTTCATCCCATAAATAGAATAGAACATATCTACGAAAGTCGTTCCTCAAAGTTGTTCCTAAAAAACCATTCACAAAAAATCTACGAGGGCCATAATCACCAGCACCTAGGGCCATCACCTTCTGTAGGCGAAATGGTTACAATAGCTGTTTACGTGCTAACCAACTTACTGTTGATTGTGACCCTTGTAACCTATACGAAATAGCCCGAGTACTGGTAGAAGGATCTGCTGCTAATCGTTCGAAAATTTGTTTTTCCGTAACATTATCTCTTCTTGTTCTATTCTCACCACAATGGTGTTTACTGAATTTAAAGGATCCCGTTTCCTTAAATCGTCGATGCAGAGCTATAAAAGTAGTGGAATGTGGATGATCTATGTTGATATAATTCAGCAGCGGCTCTGGCATTTCCCCCTGTTTCCCCATAAACGAAATGCATATCTGAATATTCTTCAAATGACTAATCTATTTTGAAACGATGTTCACTGAGTGAAATGATGACAGATGACTTGACAGTAGTACAAATTGTTTTGGGTTACTGTCAATTATGTCTAATGTAAGTATCGATATATCAGTACGTTTCTTTTTAGGTCCAAATTTCGTGTATGTTTTATGCGATGATCAGTGGTGTACTGGACAGCCTACCACAAACTAGCATGAAAAGCTCGACTTTGCAACTAGTTATCACGAATCGAAAGAAATCATTTGAGTAAATATTAATACACAATAATTGTATTTCTTCATCAAAAACATGTTGATTGGATGATATTTTCCTAGATAATTCAATCAGAAATGGATTGATAATGATACTCCAACATAAACTGCAACAAATTAAGAGTACTTATCTTCAGTTTTTTGCAAACATTATTTCGGACCTTAACTCTTATCTAAGTGGAGTATTATGAATTTGAGGTTGGGTTTGTTTGTCACTTGATCTGTCAAAACAATCATATGCAAGAAAGTACGGTAACATATCAGTGAATCTGCGACATCGATTCGATCAAATAATATGATGAATGAATAAATGGAGTTATCTGTCTCATTCTGACTCAGCCGTACATTGTTTCCGATTCTCCCAACATTAGAAAAATGTTCAGGAGGTTGACATAAATTCCAATATGTTGTAAGAAATTAGGACATATCTTCAGTTTTTCTCAATTATCTCAGAAACCTTCCCTTTTAGGCACATGGAATGCCATAACTTCTAGGTTGAGTATCGATGAGCAAATAAAATAAGACAATCGGTGGATAATTACTACCGAACTGTACTACTGTCTGATAGACAACAATGGAGATCATTTTGAACATTTGAACTCGAATATCTCGAGAATGCCTGATACAAATTCAGAAAATTTTGCACTGCTAGTATCAGAATTGAATTACCTTCACAATGATGTATGACATGACCCTCATTCCCCATTAAAATTATAGACGGGGTTGCTCTGGGAAGTAGGGGGTTGAAGTATAACATATCTTCTTCTCGTTAAACGGTGTCCCTCTCCAAACAAAAATCGACGTGTTTCGGCGATTTTTTGTAAATTGATTTTTCTGGGAGTTATTGAGGGTGGATAGTCGTGAGTGGACCACTCGGAATATGACACTGAAGTTATTCAACGGGAACCTCAACCAAAAACAAAATTGGTAAAATAATTCTTAGATATTGTCTGCGAAAAGAACTGGTGGCAAATAACGAATCTGAAACTTCGATTGCTTCTAATGGTAATTCGTGCTTGCAAACAAGAATCATTCTCTACAAAGGTATTTCCAAATATCATTCTCGTCCACGACAATAATCAGTTAAGGTTCAGAGCAAGCGATATCTGTTATAATGAAGCAGGTAAAAATAACTCGAATAATATTTAAGGATTGTCATATGGATTTATCTGCGGCCCATCTACGAATGATGTCCTTATCTCTACGGTAGATTTTGAGAATGTATACAAAAGAACATTTCATGTAAAAAATAGTTCTAGTTGTCCTCTGCCTTTCCGGTTCTGATCGTTTCAGTTGAGTCATAAACAATCATAGATGAGAGGAATACCTACCTTTCTGTGCACAAACAGATTCATCGATAGCCTAGCTGTTCATTGCGTATAGTGGTATAAGATCAACTTGTAACTCTTTTTAATGAATTCTTTCCGGTACAAAAACCCAAAAACCATGTTGACGATGGGAATTAAAACATCTTCAAAAAATCTAAGATAACTGCATAGCTTCAGGTAATAAACAAATGCGATATTTTTTCACACATATTTGCTATAACTATAGGATTTATAGAACTCTGATCAAAATCAAAAGGGAAAATCACTATAAACATGAAATAGCAGTATCGGATAAGAAACCAAAAATTTGCTGGAGTATAATAGATTATTCGAGAGGCAAAAACAGCAGCATTAAGTGTTCATTACGGCGGTGTTTGAATTTGCAGAAAGCTCAATGCCCTGTGTATTACTTATGTGTAAGGGAATTTGTTCTCTATTGTACAGGGTCGTTCCAAATTTGTGATTATGCGATAGATATAAAAATGGTGAAAAGTTTTTGGAACGAAGTTTCTTTAAGCGGCTTGCCGTAGGTGTTGACTGGTAGAAATCGTGACGTAAGAAAAAAGCGTTACGCTCCCTCCATGGGACTTGCTCTCTCTCTCTCTCTTATATACGAGTATGTTATGACAAGCCTCTAGCCCTTGCTCATACGATTCCGAAGGTTCACGAAACCATCCGAAGTCCTGTTCTGCTTGCGAGATATTTAAAATGATAAATGAGCGGTAGGATATCTATGCGGATATTATCGTTGAGTGGTAATACGTGGAAGATATTTTTGTTTCTTTCAAAGTGGATACTTTCGTATTGTGGGAGATATTTTTTGATTTTCCCCGTGCCCTAGTAAAATAAAATATATAATATCAGACAAATTTTTATATGAAATTGATTGTTTTCATACAATTTTCTTACTGGGTGTCAGGGAAATGTCAATATTAATTAAAAATGAAAGTGGATGTTCGTATTGCGGGATATTTTTTTTTATTTTTCCCGTGCCCTAGTAAAATAAAATTTATAATATCACATAAATTATTATATGAAAATAATTGATTTCATATATGTTTCTTACTAGGTTTCAGGGAAATGTCAATATTGACTACAAACAAAGATGATACACAGCAAAAAATATATAACTATACCTATACATATATACTTAAATATTTTTCATATTCTTTTAAGTTTAATTCTAATAAAAATTAATATTAGCGGTAATAATTTGTTTTTCAAATAATTCAAGAAATCAGGATATTTTATTCTTTATTCTAAATAGAATGCTGTTAGCCATGGATTTGATATTTACTACTCCTGTCAATCAATATTTTATTTGTGGTATTATAATTTCCCCATAACATTGTATACAATCATAAGTTAAAAAAGTGATAATAAAATGAACTTAAATTCAATCGTATGAATTGTGTTCCTTTTTCGAAGAATCGCAACACATTAAAATGTACCATAAAAATGTAAAATATCTAACATACCTAGTGGAAGAATCTTGAATAATTCCTGAGCAAGAAAACTCATTTAAAGAGATTGGCAACATTCTGCGTGATATTGTGCCCTCTTTTGGACACAAATCTAATACTCAAAGAAATAAACTGGTGTCTTAGTATTATTTGTATGTTATGAAAAACAGGCATATTGTTGAAAAAAACACCGGTTCTGTGTTTTATTCACCACTTAGGAAAGAGGAGGTAGAAGTGGAATTTTTTAAGAATTTAAAATTAATTATTAATATTATAGAATGTATACCTCAATAAATTGTTGTAATATTTCCAACTTATAACGTAAGTAAATGAAAAATATTGTCAATATTATTTCAATATTATTTTTGTCTAATTATATGATAGCTGTCATGTGCCGGTAAATTTCCACTTATTAATTTTACGTCTACATGCTAATGTGGATGAAAAATTCTCAGAAAATTTGCTGGTTACCATAGTAACAATGTCGAAATGAAGCATCTGATTGGTTGAAAATGACTGGTATAAAATTTTCGCTGTAATCACGCGGAACGGTGTTAAGAGCTTTCAGTGTATCCGTTCAGTGAGATCTGAACGAGCAACATGTGCTTTTATCAAGGCAAGTAAGAAATTCAAGAAACTGCTTTTATTAAGGCAAGTGAGGAATTCGAGAAACTGCTTTTATCAAGGCAAACTCGGAAATTCTATTCAAAAAGAGTATAGCCGTCCAGATCGTTAGATCGTTGGTGGCTGTGCAAATCAAAAAACGGAACGGAAGGATTAGTGATACCCATGCACTAAAATGTCGTCCTCAGATGAAGAATCTGCCGTCTCAACCGACGAGAGCAGCAGAAGCTCTGTCGCTACAAGGAAGGCGAAGACGAAGAAAGTCAGACTGGAACACATCTACGAGGTGCTAACCGAGCTGAGAAAGCAGCTGGAGGACATCCGAAAGGAAAACGTGATGTTAAAAGAAAAACTCAGCACTTACGAAAATGCTGCAGCGGGTGCCTCACAGAAGGAGGCAGCGAAGGCCATCGCCGCCCTTGGCAAAAAGGAGGCTGGAAAGCCAGTACAGGTGGCTGAGAAGCCAGACCTGGACTCAAGACCGCCGAAAGAAGATGAAATCATGGAGACGGAGGACAACGTCTCCAAGAAAAGACCCCTGACTTTTCCCGACAACAAAGATAACGAGAACCCCAGCAACGATGACGCAGAGTTCACCGTTGTAACATCAAAAAGAAAAAGAGAGTCCAAACTCGAGACCTCAGAAGCCCCAAAAGCCGGAACCAAATCGGCCCCCGTCGCCAAAACGGTTCCCGTAGCAGCCAACAGAGGTCAAACCATCTTCGAGGGGCCCCCACCTCCAGGAAGCGACCCCAAAAGACCACCACCAGTCGTCCTTAGGAACAAGGACAAGTGGCAGGCCATCTCCGCCGAAATGGCCAGGAGGAAGATAAACTTCCTGAAGGCCAGGCTCACCTCCGATGGAATAACATCCAGACGGAGAACGAAATTAGCTGGAGGGCAACCACAGCTTTTCTCGAAGCAGGAGGGTACGATTTCTATACGTACTCTCTGAAAACAGAGATTCCGTTACACGCGGTGATCCGGGGAATACCGGAAAACACCAAGGCAGAGGACGTGAAGGAAAGCGTCCAGGATTCGGGCTTCACTGTCCTGGAGTGTCACCAAATGACATCAAGACGTACCAAAAAGGCACTTCCACTGTTCCTAGTGAAAGTGCCCAAGTCAGAATCCCACATATTCAAGCTTGACACCTGTGTCATGTTGAAGGTCAGCGTGGAACCTCAACGGCAAAGGACCGGCGGATTCGTCTCCCAATGCCACAAATGCCAGTGGTTCGGGCATGCACAGAGGTGTTCCCATTCCACCCCCAGGTGCGTGAAGTGCGGAGCAGAGCACGAGTCCCGCACCTGCACGAAAAACAGAGAGCAGCCAGCCATCTGCGCAAACTGTGGGGGCCCACACACGGCCAGCTTTAGAGGCTGTCCGAAATTCCCCAAACCCACGACAAGACCAACACAACAACAACAACCAAGACCTACACAAACAACAAACCAACCACCACGGAGGAGGCAGGGACCCAGGAATGCTGTGCCCCAACCCCAAGCACCACAGGCACCACCAAAATGGGGGCCAACGAAATAACAACGACAGCAACCACAACAGTAAACCAACAACTGTTGGCACTACCCGAGGCGCTCAAGAAGCAACTTCTTGAGCTCTTCAAACAAAGTCAGGCCCCAGGAAATCTTAAATGCTAAGACAACCTCCGAAAAGACTCAAAATCTGCTCCTGGAACATCAACAGCGCACTCACACGCAAGAATGAGCTGCACGAATTGATATCCAGGACACAAGTGGACGTCATCGCCATCCAGGAAACAGCACTGAAACCCCAGAAGAACTTCCATCTTCCAGGATTCACCTGCTACCGGACAGACAGACCCGGTTGTCGCACCCGCGGAGGCGCAGCCCTTCTAGTAAGAACTGACCTCGAACAACACGAGGCTGAGAAACCGGAACTATCTCGAGGCGAAGCAGTCGCAGTAAAAGTGAAAGTCAGACGCATAGGAATGCTAAGAATCATTTCAACGTATATCCCGCCAGGGGGAAACATACCAAGAGAAGACCTAGCAGAACTATTTCCAGACCATCACCCAACTGTAGCCATCGGAGACTTCAACGCGAAGTCACAGACATGGCACTGCAGAAACAACAATCCACGAGGCCGAAATCTGGAGAACCTACTGGCCGACTACAACGACATCGAAGTAATAGCCCCCTTCGAACCCACCTACCACGGACTAGCAAACCAAACACCAGACATCCTAGACATAGCACTCGTACAGTCCATCCCAGCCAACACCGAGATGGAAGTATTAGACGAGGGCTCATCAGACCACAACCCAATCCTACTAACAATAGGGGAGGGAGACGCGGAACCTGAGGAACCAGCTACCAGGAAGACGACCGACTGGAACCGATTCCAAAGAATCATACACGACTCCATAGGACACATCCCACAAATACAAACAAAGACGGACCTCGAGAGAGCAACAACACAGTTGCAAGAATGCATCCAAGAAGCCATAGAACGCAGCTCCAAGACCACCCAAGCAACCAGGTTCAACTTTCAACTAGCACTAACCCCAGAGGTTAGGGAGCTTGTTAGGAGCAGACGCCGCCTGAAAAAGAGATATCAGAGGACACTGGCCCCCGAAGATAAGAGGAGAATGAACCAGGCAGGCAGGCAACTGCGGCTGGAACTCAAAGCACACCAAACACAGCAATGGACAAACAGGTTGGCAGAAATGAGCACAGAAGACAACTCTGTATGGAAAATGCAGAAAGTACTTCGACAAGGCAGAAGGAAACCGTGCCCGCCACTCCACGGAGAGGGGGGGCCTGGTCTACACTGACAACGAAAAGGCAGAAGCATTTGCCGACGCTTTCGAACGCCAGTGTAGAGACAACCAGGTCAACCAAACCGACGAGGTGAAGACATGGAAACCCGAGCCAGTCAGACTGTCAGGAGAATAAGACGGATCAATGATGCCGAGCACGTCCTTGAACCAACTTCGCCAGAAGAAATCAAGGACATTATCCGAAACCTTGCTACCCGCAAGGCACCCGGACCAGACCAAATCTCGAACAGAGCCTTAAAAGCACTACCGAGAAAAGGAATTGCTGCCTTGACCAACATCGTCAATGCAGTGCTCAGGCTCAGACACTTTCCACGACCATGGAAAGAAGCCACGATCATCATGATCCCCAAACCCAACAAGAACCATGTGATACCGCAAAACCACCGACCCATCAGCCTCACACCCTCGATGAGCAAGGTGGCAGAACGAGTAATCCAGAGACGATTGGAACCAATCACGGAAGAACTCAACGTCCTACCAGACGAGCAGTTCGGCTTCCGACAAGGACACTCTACGGAAATGCAAGGCCGGAGGATAGTGGACTTTGCCGTAACAGGCTTCAACCTGGGCAGGGGACACCACACAGGAGCTTATTCCTAGACGTATCCAAGGCCTTCGAGGGCTGGCACGATGGCTTAATCACCAAAATGACAGACCTCGGTACCCCACTCCCATAGTGAAGCTGATAGACTCCTTTCTGCGAGGACGGCGGTGCCAATGTAAAGTTGGCAGCGTCCTCTCAGCAGTGAGGACTCTAGAAGCAGGAGTACCGCAAGGCGCAGTCTTATCTCCACACCTGTTCTCCATCTACACGGCGGACATCCCAAAGCCTGCTGACAACTTCAACAAGCTAGCGCTGTACGCGGATGACACAGCACTAGTGGCCAGATCGGTGAACGCAACGCAAGTAACCCGATACCTGCAAGATCAAGCAGACAAGCTTGAGGACTGGTTCAACCTATGGAAGATCGAGATCAACGCGGAAAGGAGTCAGGCAATACTTTTCACCAGAAGGCGAACAACACCATCAGGACACGTCATCATGAATGACCAACGGATCCCATGGGCAAACGAGGCCAAATACCTTGGAGTCACCTTGGACAAAAGATTGACATTCAGGCAACACGTAGACCGGAGGCTCGGACTAGCGAAAGCAGCCCGAAAGAACCTCTACCCCCTCATAGGACGCAGTAGCAACATGGACCTCCAGTTAAAACTGCTCCTTATCAGGACCATCCTCCTCCCCATCATCCTGTATGCATCCGCCGCATGGGGTCAATGCGCACAAACATACAGGACCAAGATCCAGCTATTCTTGAACGTGAGCCTAAGAATGGCAGTGAACGCTTCCAGATACGTCCCGAATAGATTTATCTACAGCGCAAAAAACGAATCCAGACGAGCTAATCTGACGCCATTTCAGGGCCTGAATGCAATCCGAACTTCATTGACGCCACTTCGAACCACCCCCGCGACGTTCCTGAAGACGGACACCCACACGAACCCGGTGATTCAAGACACCACGCGAACCTAACCTGGACGATCCCAGGTTTAGAGAAAGGGAAAAGTATTTGCGGCCAGTCTACCAAAACGACCGTCCACCACCGAGAGTAGCACTCCGGCGCGTCAGGTGAGTAACAACTCAACACAAAACACGTAAGATCAACACACCCACATCACACCATACACTTACACACCCATCAGGTACATCACCACCATGCACACACAGCACAAGTCAGGTAAACATACAAAATTCAGATAATAAGGGGTTTAAAGCACTCAGAGGCTGACTTCATACCACAGGAGGTACGATTTCAATTTCGCAAACGTGCCATTTGCGAGTTGAGGACCGCTCCAAGGAGGAGCGGGGGAGGATGGAAGTGGATAGTAAATCTCGTTCACATATAACATGAAGGGGATTTACTATCCATGGGCGCTCAACCTTAAGGGGGGCATGGTGTGTAATCACGCCCAGGGTACCCAGGAGGAAAAAACGTCCGCAAAGTTTTGTGGTTGCTATAGTAACGAGCTGAAACGAAAGCTTCTTATTGGTTAAAAAATGTTGGTGTGAAATTTTCGTAAGTAATTGCAGAAGTGCATCAAAATTACCGATAATTTTGCATGACAGCGTGTTGTCAAAAACTGCATGAGCTCATTTTGATTTTTGGAGAAATAGCCCGACACCGAGGTCTCTTTCTCCAAAATATGAAAATGACCGAATGCAGTTTTCCAAAGATAACACGCTGGAATGCGAAATTATTCCGTTATTTTGATGCACGAGTGTAATTGGGGGAAATATTTCCCGAATAAACTGTCAACGGACGTTATTCATTTATAAATTCTTAGCTTGTCTTCAATAACCATCCCGGAACTGGAAAAAAAGAAGAGAGGCAGAAATACTATTGTTTTAATATTTTTCATTCATATATTATGAAAGTATAAGTAAAAATGTAATGGAACTATTCATTCAAGGTTAAACTTCATCAAAAGTTGCAGGAACTGCAGTGAAATACACAATTATTATACGTATTCTGGTTAGACAATGCAGCTATCGGTGCATTAATGGCTGAAGAGGATGTTTGAGAATGCTGTGCCTATGGTACGTCATTGCCACGCATTTTTTTGACTATTTCTTCATGGTAATCTTCATCCTTTTGAAAATATGGCGTTATTGATTTTGAATTTGAATGGCCCGTGATTTTCATAAGTTGCTGCTCGCGCACCACCTTTTTTGCGAGCTTGATATTCTCTGTATTTAAACCAGAAGCTTTGGCTTGTAGAACAGTCCATTCGCTCACTGTATTTCGTCCAGCAGGAATATATTTATACCATTTTCTGTTCAACTTCCAAGCGGAATTTACAGTGAGGAAGAGTCGTTTTGTTTTTATTCCAACCCGCTTTTCTAGGAATTTTTTGTATATACGAATTGGACACAAATCAGGATTGATTTAATTGTTTATTAGCCATTTCAATGAAGCGCATGTTCCCCTCCTTGCGTCGTCTTAGTAAACACAGGATCGTAAATAATCCTTCCTGTTTTTTCACCTACGTTTTATTCTTCTCTAAAGTAAGAAATTAAGCACTCGTGGCATTCTCCACCATGCCAAGCTAATTCAAAAGCAAAAACAAAAATACCTTCTTCTGCAAACCATCTGGGGTGTTTTCGTCACAACCACGAACCATATTTTGGAATTCATCGTACTTCAGAAAAACTGCACTTTCCTTTCTCTTCTCTGGATCTGTTTGTAGTTGTTTACTGTTGGCATTTTTCGCATCTCTGGCCGCTTTGAACTCGATATTAGTAAAAGGGTTACAATTGATGTTGTATTCACACTAAATTCTTTGTACTCATCGCCATTCTGCTTACGCATATAGAATGCCCAGTCCGTTAATATTTCTGCCAGAACATTAATTTGTGTTCTTTCATCCAAAGTATAGTTTTTCTCAGCACAGAAGCTCATAAACTGACGCCACACGTATTTTCTGTTCTGTTTTGTGTTATTTGGTTCGTTTTCCAATACATTCTCTTCAATAGCTTGTGTTGAAGCCCGACCGAAACGAGACATTTTTATTAAATAATATTTTTTTAATTACTTGTCACACTGACGTTACTTAAAAATTGTCGCTATATTATCAAAGTGTACCATGGATATGAACTATGCAATTATCGGTCTACAGTGCAATTATCGCAGGGCTCTTTCGCTTTCTACACTGCAATTATCGCTGTAATTTTGCGATAATTGCACTCCATTCACATGGGATTTTTGACAGGAGGGAAATATTCACTGTAATCACGCCGGGGTCTGATTTCTACCGAAAATCAAATGAAAATCGCTTTCCACTTCAGCTATATCAGGGAAATAGTCACTAAAATTTCAAGAGGGAGAATAACGAATCGAAAGAAAAAACATACTGTTCATTGCATACCGGTGGTGGCAACGTTTGAAATCACAATCCCAACATTACATCAAAAGCATTGTGTATTACTAAGGGTACATTATAAGCACTCTTCATATTTATTTCTCCTCCGTGCATAATCATTAAATTTTTATTTTTTTTTGAGTTTACACTAGAATAATACACGAAAACAAGACTATTCTGCTCGCCTACAAATAATTATACAGTTTACTACCGATTTTACGGCTGTAATTAAGGTAAATTAAAGATTTACAACGTCAACTGATGGAAAACGTTTCTCTTCTTTCGGTAGTCATAGAGATTTATTGTTGTCAGTAGTAACCTTGACGTTGGAGATGTGTATCATATCCTGTACAGAAATAAAACGGACTACTCCTAGATATTTTGGATGAATGCAGCGTTTTTTTAGCTAGGCCGTATTTACGAAAATATTACAATTTTTTTATTTTTTACACAAAAAAGTATGAACTTTTTTAATGAAAGTTCGAATAAAACATTTAACAAGAATGATTTCTAAATGAAGAAGTTTCAAAATTTCCATTGATAAATGTTAATTATTGAATCATCCAGATGCAGAAATATAATATACAAACATGTATGTGCATATATGTATTTTCAACTGGCAAAGCCAATATTTCATGAGAATATACAAACGTTCAGTAGAAACCGACTTCTTGTAGTGCAGGTAGACAATACCTGGTAGAAGAATTCAAAGTGGAATTCCATATGTTTCAACGTTTCTCCTATATTTCTGCTGAATACACGTGATTACTGTCTCTTTTGGAAATTAGGTTCAGAGTTTCTTGGAGTGAGAATCAGGTCGCTATCACTTTTGCTAAGTACGAAGTTTCAATGACAATATATTCCACCCTTTTTTCAAGTTTCAAAGCTCAGATGAGAAAATCCAGATAAACGGTTTTTGATTTTTTTTCAGTAATATTTTTAATTGAACACCAAGTTGATTACGCACAATTACGAAATAACTGAAAAATTCACCCATTCTTCACCTTTCGGGGTCCAAAATTAAAAAAATTCAGAAATGTGTTTTTAGGCAAATTACGTGCGAAATGGATAGAAGCAAAAATCAAGTTTATATCACTTCTTACAAAGAGAAAAGGATTTCTTTATTGAATCACTCCTTTTCATCCACTTAAATATTCAATATGAGAGTTTTCGAGAATCGATTTTAAGATATTTATTTTACAAACATTCGGAATCCATATTCCTAAAACTAATATTTATGAAATTTTCTTCTATACATTGATGAGGCAGTCAATCAATTATATAGTTGAAAAAAATGCGCGTGTGCCCTCATATGTGTGTCCGTTCGTGTAGCTGCCTCACTGATATTAAATTCAGGAACGCTCGTCAATTTCCGGCGAAATGTTATCAAAACTGAAAAGGTTTATTTTATTTATCGGTTTTCAGTTTCTTTTTTCGACAGTTTAACATGAAAATCTGTAAAAATCGATTTTAAGATATTTGTTTCAATAACATTCAAAATCAACGTTCCTAAAACTGTCAGTTTCAATAGTTTTCTTCTATACGTTGATGAGGCAGTCAATCAGTTATATAAGACCCGAAATCACCGCTCATTGAAGAAAATAGATGTGAGCTACCTGATATTTCCAAGGTGGCAATCTTCGCCCCCTTTTTCATACGAAAATGGAAACAATATTCAAAATACCTTTTGTAACAATGCTTATTGATGACCAAAAATGGCATTCAATACCTCGAAATCAATTCAGCCAATCAAATGCATTTATCTAACCAATCAAATCCCAAATATCATCCAATATACAACCATGTTGCTTGTATATTCGCAAATATACGCGCTACTTGCTATAAAAAAGGTATACAGGGTGTTTCCTAACTACGGTACGAAACTTCAAGGGGTGTTTCGTTAGGTCATTTGACAAAAAAAAGTTCCCATTAACATATGTCCGGAGTTGCTTCGTTTCTGAGATACAGGGCGTTGAAGTATAAAAAAAAAGGTATTTATAAAATATTCTGAATATCCTGAAACCGATGTGGTTGAAATGTGGTACAGCTATTTGAAGTAATAAGGCAATTATTTGGCCCTAAGTAGGGCCAGTGGCGTCTCAGTGGGCACCACAGCCAACAATACTGAGAAAAAAATTATTTTCTCCTTTTCAGTGCATTTGAATATGAGCGTGGGTTCTAAAAAGTTTTTTATAAGCGTGGTAAAAATACAACTTTTTGGCCTCTTGTGTTTTTTTTTCATATTTAGCTTAGTTTTCGAGAACAAAAAAAATGAAGGCACTCTACAATCATGATTACCTGCTATGGAGACCAGCTGACAGTGATAGTATTGTCATATCAGTAAAAGTCAGAGTTGTCAATTAGCAGTGATTCCATCATGAATACATTTACTAACGCTGAAATGGCTGACATGCACTCTATTTATGGATTAGCAAATGAAAATGCGGAAGAAGCACGGAGAATCTACCAGGATAGATATCTTAACAGAGTAATTCCATGTGCTAAAACATTCAGAACGCTACATGCAAGATTATGTGAAACTGGAAGTTTGAATAAAAATGTGAGTAGTGGAAGACCAGAAACTGTAACAACGCCTGAACTAGAAGAAGCTATACTTGATGCGATAGAAGAAGATCCTTCAAATAGTACCAGGAAGATTGCACTGCAGCTTGAAGTAAGCCCAAAAGCCGTTTGGAAAGTTCTAAAAAGAAACCTCCTATACCCATATCACATACAGCGGGTCCAAGCTCTACTGCCTAGGGATTTTCACCCAAGATTAATGTTTTGCAGGTGGTTGATTCATACGATGGCACACAATAATAATTTTTTACCAAATATTTTATTTACGGACGAGGCAAATTTTTCACGAAATTCTATTATGAACTTCCACAATAACCATTTCTGGGCCGACGAAAATCCCCACATTAGTAGAGAAAGTCATTTTCAGCAACGATTTTCGCTGAACGTTCGGGTAGGAATTATTGGTGACTACCTAATTGGACCCTTTTTTTAACCAGCAAGATTATCAGGTCCATCCTACACGGCTTTTTTGCGAAATCATTTAGCCATTTTGTTGGAAGAAGTACCCGTACTTGTAAGAGGCAACATGTGAGCTTATTTTAGTGTTCTTGCTCGTCAGCATCTCGACATCACCTACCCTAATCGCTGGATTGGACGTGCAGGACCTCAACATTGGCCCGCTCGCAGTCCTGATATGAATCCTCTGGATTTATATTTATGGGGTCATCTGAAGGCTCTCGTTTATAAAACCCCTATACTAGATGTGAATGACTTGAGGAATCGAATAAGTGACAATTGCAATGTCATAAGGAATACTCCAGGTATTTTTGAACGTGTCAGACAAACAATGACACATCGATTGCAGTCGTGTATTTTATCAGACGGTGGACATTTTGCTCATTTACTTTAAGGTCAAAATTGTTTATTTTTTACTTTGGGTTTGTATTTTGTGTTGTCCATGGATAATTTGTAGAATAAGTTAAAGTAATTTTTTCTCGAAAACGAAGCTGGATATGAATAAAACACAAGGGACTAGAGAGTTGTATTTTCAGTTGTTAAATCTGAAAAAATAAAATACTACAAAAAAAAGTACTTTTTTTTTCTCAGTATTGTTGGCTGTGGTGCCCACTGAGACGCCCCTGGACCTACTTAGGGCCAAATAATTGCCTTATTACTTCAAATAGCTGTACCAAATTTCAACCACATCGGTTTCAGGATATTCAGGATATTTTATAAATACCTTTTTTTTAATACTTCAACGTCCTGTATCTCAGAAACGAAGCGACTCCGGACATATATTCATAAGAACTTTTTTTTGTCAAATGACCTAACGAATCACCCCCTGAAGTTTCGTACCGTAGTTAGGAAACACCCTGTATACCAAACCTATCAATATAATTCAGTCACTGTCAAATTAAAAAATGATGTCGTACCGTTACGGAAACCCTTCCTTAGAAGAAATGCAAAAAACGTAAAGAAAGTAACACCGACGAAATCAAAAAAGAGGAGGTTCTCTAGTCGACGCGTATATTTTTTTTTATATATGACCATACATAACTTTTTACAGAGTAGTTCGATTTTGATGATTTTTTCTTCATTGGATAGGGTGTACTTCGAAGTTGGTCCCATTTGAAACTGAACCATAATTCGTTTATTCAGACAAGTCCGTAAAAGTAGCATTTTACGGATTTTTTTCAATTCCCAAAGTTGCCGTTTTTGGGAGCGCATACAAAAAAGTACTTTTCATGCAACGTGACTGTAATTACTCGGAATATAAACAGTAAACTATTTATTTTAGATGCTGTTATCATTTTATTTCAACTTTACGAATAATATTTTTCACTCATTTTGGAGTGAGTCTTCCATACCCATTTGAACGAGAAAATGAAACCACATGTTATCCAGCGAAGACGAAATACAGTTTAGTTATTAAGTTTTCAAGTTCACTAGATAGATAGATAGATAGATAGTTTATTGATCCAAATGCGAGCTCATAAAGCTATAGGACAAGTCAAAACAAAGTACATGTATAAATAAAGTTATTCATAAAATACAATACATAGTTGGATATAGATAAAATGAGACACACATCAACGATATCAACTCACAAAATCGATAAAAATATTATAAATATCTGAACAATTATGAATGTGAACATATTTCAGATAAAATGTTTGTTATAACAATAAAATAAAAATAAAACATTAAAAATATTCAAAATATTCATCAAGGTTGTATGGAGTAATGCCCAATAAAAATGCTTTGATTTTTTTTCTGAAAATATGCGTCTGTTCTATTACTTTCAGCTCATTTGGAAGTACATTGTATAATCTCAGTCCTATCACGTTCAGTGATTTTTGAGAAATGGTGAGATGTGAGGGTGGTAAATGGAAGTCGTTTTTTTCTCGTATTATAATTGTGATATTGGTTGTTTGTGGGAAACGTTTTTTTATTCGCGTGAATATATGTTATGACTTCTAAGATAAAAAGACCAGGGAGTGGTAGAATTCCAAGTTTCTTAAAAAGATCTCGACATGACGTCTGCTGGGAGACGTTTGCAAGGCAACGTATTATTCGCTTTTGTGCGATGAATACGTCTTTCGCTGCTGGGGAGCTCCCCCATATTGTGATTGCGTAGCAAATTCTTGATTGTACCTGGGCGTGATAAAATAGGAGCAAACTAGGTTTGTCCAAAACGCGTTTGAGGATTCTAATTTGGTAGCATTTGGAGTGTAGAGAGCTAGTCAGATTATTGCAATGTGATTTAAAGCTAAGATCGTTGTCGATTATTATACCTAAGAATTTGGAGGATGTACTATGTTCAAGAGGTGTGCCGCAGATGTTCAGGTCCAGGGAAGGTGGATTGGTGTTTTGCCTGGTATGAAAAGTAGTAAAACTTGTTTTGAGGTATTGAGAAACAGAGAGTTGTTGCTCAGCCAACTATGTAGGGCATCAGTTGTGTTGTTTATTTTATTTTGGAGTTCTACTGCGGATTTATCACAGAAAAGCAGGGTAGCATCATCAGCATACAAACAGGTGAAGGCTCTTGGCAGAACAGTTGGCAGTTCATTTATATAAATTAAAAAGAGTATAGGTGCTAGGACGGACCCTTGGGCACCAATGTTATTTTGTTGTGGATTTGAGACATGGGTTATTGTTTTAATATTGTTGGTGTGATTGATTTTTACCCGCTGGATTCTTCCTTCAAGAAAGGAACTGAACCATTCGTAAGGTTTACCTCTTATTCCATTAAGATAAAGTTTATCAAGCAATTTTTCGTGTACTACACAGTCGAAAGCTCGACTAAGATCGCAGAAGACTCCTGTTGGATTTTGTCCAGTTTCAATAGATTGTATAATGTTTCCATAAAAAGAGTTAATAGCACTGATAGTTGAATGTCCTGTACGGAAACCATGTTGATCGGGATGAAGTAAGTTATTCACGTTCAAAAAGTTGAGGAGTTGAGAAAGCATAGAATATTCGAAAATTTTCGAGAGTACGGGAGGCACTGTGATTGGCCGGTAATTTTCTAAATTATGCGGGTCTGATTTTTTGAAAATCGGGGAGACTAGTGCATTCTTCAATCTGGTGGGATACATACCCTCTTGAAAAGATATGTTTATTATATGAGTAAGGGGTTCGATGATGTGATCAGCAATTTTTTTAATCAAATAACCTGATATTTCATCAGGACCGCAGGAATGTTTTTTCTTTAGTTTATATTTTATGATGTCCCTAATTTCTTCCTCTGTGACATTTTTTACAAAAATACTGTTAGCTATACTTCTCTGAGAAGTGCTTGGAGATTTTCCTTTGTGTTGATTTTATTGATGGTATCATAAGGGGCCTGTATGAAAAAGTTATTAAAGGCTTCGGATATTATTTGTGGGTCCTCAATTTCTTCATCATTCAGTTTAATACAAATGTTTTTATTCGTGGAGGATCTTCCGTTCAGCATAGAAATAACACTCCATGTAGTTTTATTAATGTTGGAAGAGGTATATATTTTGTTGTTGAAAAATTGGCTTTTCGTGATTTTAACGAGTTCATTGTGCTCCTTATGTTGTCGTGAAATATGTTGAATTTCGTTTCAACGTTTTTTTTGTTGCTGAATATACGTCTACCCATGTTTCATTTTTCAGTTCTGTTATGAAGTTGTTGATGTTAGAATCACTTAGTATTCTCTTGGAAGTATATAAGGTGTTATTTTCAGGTATATCGGGATTTCTCACACTGAAGGAGTAAAATATTGTTCGGTGATCTGATATGTTGTTGTCCAGGACTATATGTTCGTCGTAGTCTGAATTATTGCTATAGATTTGGTCAAGAATTGTTTGTGCTGAAGAACAGACACGGGTTGGCTCTTTAACCCTAGGACTGAGATTATACGATGTCAGTAGATTAGAAAACTTTGTTACATCATTTTACCTAGTGAATTCAGATTGAAGTCACCATTCAGGATTATAAATACATTTTGCTAAAAATATTGTCTAATAGAGAATTTAGATTTGTAGCAAAGATATCGAAAATACCGGATGGAGATCGGTAGCAAGTTAGTATTATATATTTTATACCAGGCAAATACTCCCATGATAAACCTGTTATTTCTATATTTTTTTCGTCACAAAATTTGTGGAGATCCAAAGGTATAACATTCAAATTGGATTTGGACCATATGCTCACGCCGCCACCCCTATTATTTTTTCTACAGAAGTAGTTGGTTAAGCAATAGTTTGGAAAGTGATAATAGCTAATATTTTCAGCCATACACCATGTTTCGGTCAGACAAATGAATTTAGGGTTATGATAATCAAAATAATCTGTTATGATATTGTCCAGTTTTTCTTGGTTGAGACACTGTATGTTCAATAATAAAAGGTCATAATTCTCACTCACATTAATTCCACCTGGGGCTATCCTGCATGAGTTGAGCTTGTCCTCTTCTGAAAAAATTTGCTGACACAAGCTCCTTCCGGCCAAATCCGTGGATTCATAGCTGCCTTGAAGTTTTTTTCATTTATGGTTACCTTGAACGATGAGTATAAGGATGGAAATCTAGATGTGAATTCATGGATTGAATAAATCGATTGGATAAACTCCAATGGATTGTCAACTGCACCTTGATTCATTGGCGTGAAGTCGAAGGTCAACGGGATAGCAATAATGAAAGGTCGATATATCAGTTAATATTTGGAGAAAATTGAAAAAAAAAGCTACATAATCAATTATTTCTTTGTAGAAACAGCAATTCATTTACAGTGGCAGTGGCATTTAACACTGATAAATTATTAGAAATGAATTCGTGATTGCCATGTTGTAGGTTTGTAGGTTGTAACAAATATCCATTGCACAGTAGGCTACTGTGAAATATGACTTTTCTAAGATAATTAAGGCGTGATTCATCTGGTGGATTAGGAATTATGATTTAATGATTTTATTCTGTTATCTTTAATATTTATAATACCACGTTCTAAGTTTTATAATACCACGTAATGGCTTTTATGAAACAAGATTTACATAGACTTGCCTTTCCCAAAGACAACGTTCGGTTTTTATTACTGTCTTGACATCCTGGAAAAATGAATGAGAAATGATAATTTTATACAAGGAATTTTTCATAGCCCATAGCGGACTGAGACCAATATTGTTTTAATGACACCAATTATGATAGCAGATTTTTTTTTCAGATTGGATTATGGAGAAATGGTTCTCCCCTAATTTGGCCTTATAGTACAATTAATCGACTATTCCTGGTCCTTTTTACAAGCTTTTATTTAGTTTGACCTACTTCAAGTTGTACGATTAACGAGAAATTTGGCAGGTGTTCATAGTTCCCATTACAATGCACTATGGATTTTGATTTAGAGAAAAAAACTAAATGGTGGCTCCATGATGGCGGACGAGATTCGTGTGTATGGTCCGATTCGATTCAAAATTGTTACATTGGGGTTTCCGGGGTCAAAGATTATGAATTTATTGTCAAAATTCATAAAATCAAAATGGCGGCTCCAAAATAGGCCGACGATCTCTGTGATTATAGTCCGATTCTATTCAAAATTGGTATGTGGGAGTTCTCGAGGTCGAAGATTATGAATTTTTTATCGAAATTCAAAAATTCAAGACGGCGACTGAAAAATGCCGGAAGAGTTTTGTTCATTATGGTCCGATTCGATTCAAAATTTCTATGTGGGGATTTTTGGGGTCGAATATTGGAATTTTTTGTCAAAATTCATTAAATAAATATGACGGCTCCAGGATGGCGGACGATTGTATTCAAATTTAGTATGTGGACGACAGCTGGGTATCGTAAGCGTAGACGTGATAGTCACAGAGTGTTATTGCATCGATGAAATTAGCAGTATAGCATGCGAATAGAAGTGTCCCTAATATGCTACCTTATGGGACTCCCGATTTTACTTCGAGTGGAATCGATATATTATTATCAAGTTCGATTGTTTGAGTGCTTTTATGAAGATAAAATAATAGCATTGCGCACGCATCATAACTGAACCCAAAGTTATTGAGTTATTAGCTAATAGAATCCATGTTAATTATTGATGCAAAACCTATTTATGGTAATGCAACCAGAAGACAATTTCTTTTTCAGAGCAGTAATTTGCGAATCAAATTTTAAGTTGCTGTCAATATTCAGTTACACGCTTACTTTCAATCATCCGATTGCCTAATGTTACTTGTTCCAAATCCCCCTTGAATGGTAGCAGATTTGTATTATAAACATTCAGCGATAACATATTCGACTCACACCAATTTTTTATCTTATCTAAATCTGATTGGATAGATCGAGTCAAAGTGGCGGAATCTGTATTACTCCAAGGAGAATGCTCCAGATATATTGAGTTCAGCCATATCGTTAATATACAGGATGTTATGTAAATACGTTGCCAAACTTGGAGAGGTGATTCTTTGAGTAATTCTAAAACGAAAAGTTCATTTAAACATAGGTCCGGTAATGCTTCGTTTTCAAGATGCAGTGTCAACATTTTTGAAAGAAATAGTTCTTTCCTAAATATCTTAATAATCCTTTAGCCGATTCAGTAAAAATTTGGCAGTGTTATTTGAGGTAGCAAGGGGCCAATTTAGCCCCCACTGGATTGGAAATATTATGTCCAGTGGCGTCCCGGAAGGCACCTTAGCCAATATTTTTGACAAAAAAAATGTGCGCCACTGATTTTTTTGCAATTTTTGTATTGTTCCCGCATCAAGCTACTAAAACTATAACTTTTTAAATCCTAGCATTTTTTCGTATCTTATTTTGTTTTTGAGAAAAAAAATAAAAATCGCTTTATTGTTATGTGGTAACGCCGGAAATTAAAAAAAAAACATGAAACAAGAAGAACCCTTTATTAAAACCACACTCAAACAAATGGTATGCAATTTTTTTCCAGTAAGAGAGCATTTAACAATAAGTAACACAAAACTTACAATAGTTGCTCAAAATGTACTCCTTCAACTTCAATGCATGTCTTAGCTGATTACATGGATCCCGAATCCCTTGCATTAATTGTTCTTCAGTGTTGACTGGAGTTCTATAAACGAGGGACTTTAAATGTCCCCAAAGGAAGGAACCTAAGGGATTTAAATCCGGTGACCTGGGTGGCCATGACTGTGGACCTGCGCGACCGATCCAGTTTTCTCCATAAGTTGCATCCAGAAATTGACGTGGTACCATGCTGATGTGAGGTGGGGCCACATCGTGGATGAACCGCATTGCTCCTCTTACTGCCAGTGGGACATTTTCTCATAGTACAGGTAACACAAATTCCAAATAATGACGATATTCTTGACCATTTAATCTCGGGGGCGAAAAATGAGGTCCAATGAGATAATTACCCACAATAACAACCCAAACATTAACGAAAAACTGTTGTTGATAATGATGTTCTATAACCGCATGGGGATTTTCTTCAGCCCAGATATGATTGTTTTGAAAGTTCATAATTGAATTTCGGGAAAAACACGCTTTATCGGTGAATAATATACGGGATAGAAATGACGGGGATGCTGCCTGTTGTTGCAAAAGCCAAGTAGAATAAACAATTCGCTTGGGAAGATCCGCAGGTAATAAAGCTTGCACACGGTGTATGTGGTACGGATACAGTTGATAGTCCCTTGAAATCTTCCATACAGTAAAGTGAGAGATGTTTAATTGTTGGGCAATTTTGCGTGTACTTGTATCGGGGCTACGCTCAACTTCACGTAAAACTGTTTCCTCCAGCTCCACTGTTCTTACCGTTGCAGGTCTTCCAATATGAGCAGCCGACCTTTGAAAGGTGCCTGATTCGCACAGCCTTTCTTGTATTCTTACAAATGTTTGTCTATTTGGTACAATGCGATGAGGATATCTTTCTTGATAAATGCGTCTAGCCGCTCTATGGAATTGCCTTGGGCTATTCCATAGACAAAATGCATATCGGCCATTTCGGAGTTTGTAAACCGAACCATTTTCTAATATCAGTAACGAATTTTATAGCCAAAAACTCTTGAAAACACTTCAAAAAATTACTATCAAATAATTACGTATGCACTGTTTCAAGTTATGTCAAAGTCAAGTTCCATGGCACTCTAACTTTACTTTCAAAACACTGCAGCAATAATTAACGTTCTTTATTTCATCGAAAACAGTTCATCTAAAAATTCAAAAGATGACTTTCGTGTAATTTTAATGGTTTAATCATAAATAGAAATCTCGTTAATGCGTATCCATGGAAAAGAATAAAAACATTTTTTAATAATTAATAATTTTTTTATAATGCTTGTATTACTTTTGATAATAATTTCTAAGACTAGAATAGACTATTGATATGGAAAAAAATAACAAGTACACCCCAGTTTTTGATGGTTTGGTAATTCAATTTTTTTATTATGTTGGCTCAGGGACATGCAATAAAGTGATGTTAATGTTTTTTGTCAAAAACAAAGCAGGATACGAAAAAAATGCTATAGATAAAAAAGGTGTAGTTTCAGTTGCTCAATGCGAAAAAAAATACAATAATTGCAAAAAATCAGTGCCGCACATTTTTTTTGTCAAAAATATTGGTTAAGATGCCTTCCGGGACGCCACTGGACATGATGATTTCAATCTAGTCAGGATTAAATTAGCCCCTCACTACCCCAAATAACACTGCCAAATTTAAACAAAATCGGCTGAAGGATTATTAAGAGATTTAGGAAAAAATTATTTTTTTTCAAATGTTGACACCCTGTATCTTGAAAACAAAGCATTACCGGACCTTTGGTTATATAAACTTTTCATCTTAGAATCACTCAAAAAATCACCCCTTCGAGTTTGGCCACGTAATTACATAACACCCTGTATAGCAGAAACAAAATTGGGCCTAAGACTGATCCCTAAGGAAGTCCGCGTACTATTTTCCCACTTTCAGATGTATTGTTGCTCAATGATATTTTTTGACTCCTACCAGTAAGATAAGATCTGAACCATTCTAAGGCTGTTCCCGGGAATCCATAATGGAAGAGTTTCTGCAAGAGGATTTCATGTTCCAATAGCTTGATTAATGGCTTTTTGATCTTGTCTCGGCTTGAATATGATTTTTGATAGTTCGATTGATCTACAAGTTATGTCAACTCTTACCAGAATATCATCTGAATGTAAATAAGACTGATTGCTGATTGCCTGTTTCCTGCATTCTTTCAGCCAAGTGCTCTGTTGACTAGGCAATTGGATTCCATATCCGGAATATCCAGATTCCTCCTTCGACGTTTCGATGACGGAATCATTCAAACGCTCCACTACTGATTTTATGGTAACGTTGCGCTTGTAACTTGTCGTAATGGTTTTATTTACTGTGACTTCTCGCGTTCGTTCGCCGTCGTACATTTCTTGTTTTTGGGCCGGTTAGAGAATAAATCATCATTAAGTAGGGTCGTACCGAAATGCGGCGATGCCTAAATTTGAAGCATTCGCTTAGATCGCATTCGATACAATCGCCCATAAATAAAATGGCCAAGTCCGCCTCTGCCAAAGGCTGACCGGTTGTCGGACCCTGGCATATATTAAGCGTCATATTAGAATAGTCCAGAAGATACAGGATGATTCAGGTTTGAGAATGTCTCAATTTTATTGAGAGTTGTTTCGGATTCTACTATAATAGATAAGTCTTCCGTCATTCAATTCGTATATGTTTTCATCGAAACTTATGGGAGCAACTGAGATACCTAGTAGTTTTTGCTCTCAAACATTTAGATTGATACCAGCGGATTGTTCAACTTGATCGACCTTAGTTACATATCTTGTATCGCTGTTGTCGTGTTTTATACCTAGTTTTAGGGCGGGTATGTGTTTTACAGTGTTAAAAAAAAACAAACAAGTTTTATGATTTTCTTGTCGATAAATTAATCATTTATTATAGTATTTCCATTCAACTATCATTTTTCCAATCTATTTTGTCAATGTATCCATTATTTCAATCACTATTTATGAATATTTGATCACGTAGGAAATTTGCAGATGTAGATTGTCAGAAATTATATTACTCCATAATTATTGAAAATAAAACATGTATAATGGATTAATCATTCATTTCATTGAGTAAACAGAAGGAATGATTCAAATATATAGGGAAATGGAAAAACTAAACGTAGAAAATCCGTCATCTTTCCGGACAGTTGCAATATGACACGAAGTAGATCCAGCAGTACATGTCCTTCCTCAGTGCTTGCAATGCTGTTATGGTTGTAGTAGTTCATAAAAAATGCAAGCCTACTATATCAACATCAAGAATCACAATGAATTAATTAATGATTTCCTTTACCAGCGTGGAAATGTGCACTTCAATATAAGTATTCATCAGTGGTAGTGTTATTATCCTCAGATTTTTTCCATTCAGATCTAGCGGCAGCGTCCTTTCTTTCTAATGGGTTTCACATTAATGCCTTCAAGTGCTGTTGTCCTACCAGTTCTGGCACTTTATTCGCTCTGTCTAGTCTGAAAACACTTCTCACGCTTTGCTCTTCGTTATTCCAAAGAAGGCTTCTGGTCGTTTGCATTATAACGTAGTGCCTTCTTTTGCCAGATCAGCTTTCTTGTCCACATCATGGCAATGTTATTCTGTTGACTCTGCTTGGGCATTGACTAAACCCACAAGCTATCATAGGATTTTTTTTGTCATCTTCCTGTTGACACAGACCATATGAAGACAGGTACAGGTTTGCTTGGTAATGGCTGCTATTATAAAAAACAGCTTCTCTAGGTAATGGCTCTATTTTTGTGAAATATTCACCCAGAGCTTCGGGTTGAATTACTTTGATCAAAAATCGTTTGCTTTACTCTCTCACATAATTTTTCATCAAATAGGCCAATCAAGAGATTTTCTGCCCTATTGATTCTGTGACAAAAATACTACCAGGAAACCGACTGTGCCATCATACGAAAGACGGTTCGTAGTTATATCCTGTTATATTTCCTACCCCCAACTGTCATTGCTTAATTTGTTATAAACATATGAATTTTTTATCGTTTTTGACTCGCGACTTGTAACTTGAGAACTAATGAAGCAATCTCGATACTCTCAACCGACGAATTATTCGGATTATTAGTTAGGCACTGTCGCATTATTTGTTTTGACATAATTTCAATCTGAATGTTTTAATGCACTTCATTGCATCAGACCTGGATGCGTCATAGGTGGTCCGATTTCAATTTTTCAAAAAGATTTCGATAGTAGAAGTATTGTACTACAAAAAACATATTATCATTTTGCGTTAAAATGCTGCAAAATAGGTAAAAAATACTTGCAAACATGACCGAAAAGCTTTGCGATAGAACTTTTCGAGTTGATGTCAAATCAGACATCATTTCCAGTCACTCAAATATGGTTGACAATTTGTGCAGGCAAGATTGTATATTGTGGGAGGATCGATATGGCATTTAAGCTTCTCCGTACCTTGACCTATAAGATCTTTTATACCTTACCCTTCATCTGTGTCCCTGGAAAGAGCGCAGGGAACATTGTCCCAAAAATTTGAAAATAAATTACTTTTGACTGACTTGACCCTTCATCTATTCCAAACCTGAGATTTCGAGACTCCTTGCGAAATGGTGCCCCTTGCCATGTTTCGATGAACTGCTTTTGTAGCCAGCCAAAAAGCCAGGAAGATTTATTGTTTATATATACCTGTACATTTGACCTATTCTAATATATAAACTCACTTGCTACTTTATCAGTGGTTAAGTTATAGATCAGCCTGAGCTGATCTTCACCTTCACCGATTTCTTTCTCTCTTGATAGCGTACCCATTTCTCAATATCGTTATTGTTATTATTATTATCATTTTTACGCTGGACCATTCCAGTCAGGCCCTCCCTTCCGACCCATTGGGAAGGGCGAGCTGGTTACATGAACCAATGACCACTCCCCACATCCTGAGCAGACGTAACGATCAGAGAATGACTGCCTGAGGGTGGGAAATGAGAGTCCCAATAAATCATTCACTACAACGGACGCAATATCCCCCGGAGCGTATGGCAGGCAGCACTGGTTCTCATCATTACCGTACGAGTGTCGTAAATTGTAAAAGCACTCGTAACGCCGCGATATGACGATGGATATAGGCTGAGACTGCATATGCTGAACATGCTGACAGCAAGTGCATAATGGTCTCAGGCGCTCTATGGCAGGCCCGCATCTCGTGTCAGGGACCTCTACACTCATCACGCGGCTTCGGTAGACAAGGGTGTTGAAAACACCGTCCTAGCAGGCCATGATGAATCCCTCGGTCTCCGACTTGAGTCCACCTGGCTCCAACTCAGTGATAGTGTCTTGGATTTCCCGCTTGGTAACGAATAGAAGACCGAGTTCATCGTCTCCGCGAATTGCTACCTTGAAAAGAAACGCTCCTTTCCCTGTGATCTCATGGTCTCTGACCATGCAGAGAAGGGAATTCAAGCTCCTGATGATTCCATCCAGCACCATCCTGTTGTGAAGCCACTCCAAACTCAGAAGGCCACGGCCTCCTTGTTTTCGGGGGAGGTACAACCGTGGAATAGACGATTTCAGATGAAAACTACGATGTAGGTGCATCATTTTGAGAGTCTTTTCCACGCAGCTCTTCCAGGGTCCACTTCAGTTCCCCAAAGGGGTAGATTAGTATCGGAACGGCAACTATGTTGGTGGCAGAAACTTTGTTCATGCCCGACAGTTCTGGTGACCAGATCTGTCGGAGTTTCTGCTGATACTTGCCGCGGAGAGCATTTTTTACCGCCACTACCACTTGTGTACAACGTTGTTGCACTCCTAGGTAGGTATACGCCGCTATGGCATCCAGATGGCGGAGGATGCTTCCATCTACCAGCTGCATGTCTTCTCTGTAATCTTCGTCTCTCTCTTCGTCATCGTCCTCTTCTGAGATGTACCAGTGCACATTTATCCATCCCGAATTCCATACCGATAGCATGCGTGTACTCTTGCAACACCCTCAGAGATTGCTGCAGATCTCCATCACCCGAGGCATACAACTTCAGGTCATCCATATAAAATAGATGGGTGACCTCATGCCTTATGTCTCCGGGTATGCCGCAGTTGAAACCACGGGTTTTTCTGGGCGCAACTGATAATGGCATAAGTGAGATGAAAAAAAGGAGAGGGCTGAGGGAATCCCCTTGGAACACACCTCTCCTGAAGATAACCTGTTCCGTTTGGATTTTGGTTCCATCTGATGTTATGGTGATGCGAGTCCTCCAGAGTGGTATCAATTGTTTTATGCATCTCACTATTTGATCGGGTATCGCAAGGCATCTGAGCAAATGCAAGATCAACAAATGCGATGTTGAATCAAATGCCTTCCGGAAATCGATCCAGGTCATCGAAAGGTTGCGCTATACTACACGGAGTCCTGCGTGATAAATCTATCGATCAGTAGGTTCTCCTACATCTTTCTTCGACCCTCTCTGCTCATATATACACTGTGTCAACCACGAGGAGTATTCGCGTGTACACAATGTGCGTAAACACTTTGTAGCACGTGTTCAAGCATGTAATCGGTCTGTAATTCTTGGGATCAGACAAATCTCCGTTTATGGGGATTAGCACGGTTCGCTCTTGAACAAACCAAGTCGGAATCTGCTGCTCTCCGCTAAACCACGACTTGAAAACTCTGGCTAAGTGGTGGTGGGTACCAGGGAGTTTTTTCGCCACAAGTTGCTCAACCCGTCTGGGCCTGGAGCAGCTAAGTTTTTCGAGCCCTGTAGAGCTCTCCGAACTTCTTCCAGGGTTATCAATTAGCGCAGTTCTTTGGGGTGAGACTGTTGAAACCTCCAGACTGCGTTAGGGCTGGAGAGTCTATGTTGAGTGGCTGCGGATATTCGTAAACCTCCTTCCTGTTGTTATTATTATTTATAGTATTATTATTATATTCAATATCACAGGACAAAAATAGTTGTATATTAAGATTCCACCAGATTGTTCAGTTTATCTATATACATTTTTGTCTTTACTTCGTCACGGTTGATAGACTCTCGACGCGATCACCCTGTGTAAAAACGATCATTCTAATAATTCGAAAGAAGATGGGTATAAAATTATAAAGTAATGCCCGGGAAAGACAAATATTGTTTTAAATATATTTTTATGGTCGTAAGGAACAATAATTGTAAATAATATTTTGTGGAATAGAACAAGTTATAATAACGTTTGTCATCTCTGGTTGGACTTGGCGTACGAATGGATACTTGATTTTCAGTGGCGGTGCTTGGATATCAAATTTCATGAAAAATAATGGTGAATGGAAGGTTATTGTACTTGGTCGAAAAAATGAACAGGGTGTTCATAAAATCAGATGCGGAATCATCTGTGACTGAAAGATAAACTTTAGTCATTGTCTTCCATCGTTCAAGATAAAAATATGATGGGCAGTAGGATTCGACACCTGATATGAGAAAGTGTGTTCTTTTGAGGTAAGTTTCGACGGGTATTTATTCAACTGCATTTGAGTTGTTTACTGCTACAATAATCCTCTTGGTATCCGTAACATAAACATTTGCTCGTTACGGATTTGTTTTGTCAAATAGCCAGTCGGTCGCAGCTGTTGTGAAAACCGGGACGATTTTTTGGTTTAACTGAATGGGACTTGTACAGGTTTATATATTATGTGATAACACATTGAATGAAAATTCATAACACGTCTGATTGGTCATTTATTTCAAATATCAAAGTGGAACCACTATAATTACTGATCTAATAGATTTATGCGAAACATTCTTTCGCTATTCGAAAGGTATATTTACGTTACAATCTATTATGAAAAATAGTTTTTTTGTGCGAATACTGTATTCTTATCAGAATAATGTTGTTTCAACATGTTGCATAGTTCATGTATTCGATATGATTCCCACAACTCCGTGATTTCTTAGGGATATTTTCGTTTTGATAATGTATAGATCTATTCATAGTTTACGTACATGATAAGAAATTATCCACTGATGAAGATATAGCAAACCTTTTCAACATCTTCTGTTCTAACATTGGAACCAAAATAGCACAACAAATTTACTTATCTCTAACTCCCGTTCAACAACAAACGTGCGCTCCAAAGACTCTATATTCGTGCACCCAATATCCAATAATGAAATAATATCTATCATCTCAAGCATAAAAACTAATAATATTCGAGCCCTGTCAAAATATCTGTACATTTAATTAAAAAATAATATCAGTTTCTCATAGAACCTCTGTGTCACATCTTAAACATAACATTGGCAAAACGTAAAGTGTCTTCAGCATTCAGAGATTCCATAACAACTCCCATTTTCAAATCTGGAAGCCGTAAACACGCTACGAATCATAGACCTATAACAGTGATCAGCAATGTTCCCAAAATATTTGAGAAATGCATCAAGAACAGAATAACCGATTATTGTTATAGCAATGCATTATTATCTGATTCGCAATACGGTTTCAGAAAGAACCTTTCTACCGAAGAGGTAGTATTTGAGTTGACGAATAACATACTGACCGGTTGAAAAGGAGAACGTTCTCAATTGAAAATTGAATAGAGGGATTTTTCCAAAAATTGAAATATCCACGACAATAATGAAGTTATTGGAACGTAGTTCCTTATCGCGCGTTGCGAAAGAGGGCTAGACGGAATAAATTAAGACCAAAAGTTGTAACGAGACTTTCGCTATGGCGTGCGCGTGTTTCTCTCTCTCTCTCTCATAGAAAACAAGCCAGTTATTTTCGTTTCGTCTTTCTATTTCACATTGAACAGTGTGGTGTCGCGACGATTATTTTTGTTGAGTGTATACAGGTTTTTTTGTACATAATAAATAATAAAAAATAATAGCAATAATGAGTCCTGACAGTGTTTCTGCACAAGTTCCGGATATTGCTGATGGAGTTAGGTAAGTAGAGATTTTATACAGACAATAATAAATGCTTATGTATTTTTAGCAAGTACGCATTATAACCTCTCTTTACTATTGTGCTAACCAAGTCATACGCGTTATAATCTCTCCATTATTGTGTGTTAAGCAAGTGTACGCGTCATAACTTTAATAAATTTGAAAGCAAATTATATTTTAATATTTCAATATCAATGCGTATGTATTTAGCAAGCCGTGCGTGTTCTAACCCATACGCTGTTGTGTTTACGAAGTCGATATATATTATATATATATATATATATATAATATATATATATATATATATACACACACTCTTTTTGTCGATTATGTGTAGAAAAATTGACAGACAGAGTGATATATATATATATATATATATAAAAATTATTATAAAAAAAAAAAAATATTAAATTCCTTCAATAATCGAAAGGAACTTCGTTCCATCCGGGTGTCCCTTGACACCTCTCAAGTTTTTTTTTTGTAATGTCTAACAGACAACATCTGATTTTATGAACTTCCTGTTCATAATTTCGAACAAATCAATATTGACCGGCATCCAAAATTTAAAAAAATGTATCACAATATTCTTGGACACAGCGAAGGCGTTTGATACCGTTAACCGTATACTATTTTTTGAACGCCTCGAATTGATCGGAATCAGAGAAATTGCTTTGGATTTGCTGGAAGACTATATGCTTCGGATGACACTTAAAAAGCTGAGGTCCCCGTCATCTCAACTCACACAAGTCTTTGACTTCAGAGGGTTGCTTTGCAACTAAGTTGGTAGTTAAAAACACTTTTTAAACATCATATATTTACGTTTCCCATGATAAAAAAAACTCCACTTAATGCATATTCGTCGATATTTTCAAAGCATTTAACACTGTCTGTCACTAGAAACTAGCTAAAATAATATTTTTCCAGGGACTGCGAGAATATATATTGTTATGTTAGGAAGAACCAGTAATATATTTTAAAGATGAAAAAGAAATAATTTTATAAAAAAACCACAAAAATAATGAATACTTAATAGTTAGTAGTTCATGAGAAATTGTTTTACATTTTTTTGAGATTCTATTTCCTTTATGAAGCCTCTGTATAATATTGATAGGTAAAAATATGCAAATACTATAATGCAATCATTTTCATACATTGTCAGAATGATTACAACCTATAATTGTTTAAAATACAACAAAAAAGTCTAGATTTACAAAATCATTCTGAATTGAATGTGATCAACAAAATTATAAGCTTGGAACATACAGTATATGAAATTGTATCTAACTGAAAATAGCCAATGGGAGAACAAGAAACTTCTTGATGACAATAGCCAGGGAACAGAGATGGTGAGATAAAAGATTTGAAATTGTGGAAAAGTAAGAACTGAGAAATGTCAAAGATAATTATCATCAAATATTGTATTTAGTTTATAAGAAATGTAAAATATATTGGTTCATAACTTTTCTCAAATAACACCAAAATAGTAAAAGTTCGACAAGAAAGTGCGCGATTTTGAAAATTCAAATAAAAATGACAGAACAGGAATGGTATCCAGGTGAAGAGACAACAAAGCGGGTGGAGATTGAAAAAAAAATATGAAGAGAAGCTGGGTACAAAAATTGGAAAGAAAGAAATTTAGGATTTTATTGATGAGAAGGTAGTTTTCAACAATAGAAAACCAATACAACCTCTGAATAATCTCGACACAAAATAAACAAGGATAAAAAAAGATTACCTTTTTAGTTCTCCTTATAAAAACTTGTCCAAGCTGATTTTGTGGATTTTTTATGGTTCCTATTGAAATGGTGAGTTCCTGAGAGGAGTGGATGAAACAAGAAATCAGATTATGCCAGGTATTGCATCAGCGACATTCCAGTTCCAGGTATAAACTCTTTTAGTGCACATCACAAACTGAATCACTTCACAAAATTACTCGTATCTCTGAAGAACTCTATGATTTGGTATTGAATTATAAAAGAATTCTTCCAACTCAACAGAAAAAAGTGAGGTTATATTTACATATCCATCACTATTTTTCCAGCATTTTATGAAAATTTGTTAGTTGCTCATAGTTATAAGTTATCTATCGTAGGCCAGGTTAATATAAGTTCTCCTGAATAAAAGAAAAATTGTTTTTTGATAATTTCTGGTTTATTTTCCACAATGATATGCTAAAATATCACTTATAAACACTGAACTGCAATAGTTCGAGTGACATCTAGACAGGCAGTGGCTCTAGTACCAGTACCGACTCCTGAGGCGAAGGCGTACCAACTGAGATTAGTCGTGGTAAGAAAAATAATAATAATTGGCAACAACGTGGCAAGAAAACAGTAACGTTAGCTGGCAATTATTATTTCATAACAATTAGCTATTTTCATATTACAATATAACAATTGGCTTCCCATCGCGGAGCTGAATAGCCAAAATAAGAATTAGAAATAAACCAAAATTGAAAACAAAAATATTTTCAAAAGTCAAATTATATTATACAGGGAAAGTAAAAGTTGACAATTTTAGAAATATTTTTACATTATCATTACATTACAATTGGTTCTCAAAGTAAGGGCAAAAATAACAGCAATTCTTATATACTGAACAATATATATATATATATATATATATATATATATATATATATATATATATATATATATATATATATATATATATATATAACAAATTGATTATTGGGGTATGCAGCAAAAGAAAAAGTGTACTCTTTGAAGTTTGTCCAAGCTTTCGGAATGTTTTATTTCCATCTTCAGGGATACTACAATGAAGAATTGAACAAATTAGTGTGTCATTCGGACCTTAAGGTACTAATAACTTACATCTTTGTTGAGATTAGTTTCTATGTTGTTTATGAATGTTCTTCATGTAGAGTACGGTGAAATATAAGTTCTGAATTTGAAGTTGGCAACACATGTTTTAAATCGTCAACTAATTATACACATTAAAATTCATTGAAACGTTACTAATTAAAATATTAAAAATAAAAAAGTATAAGGCATGTGTGTCTTGAAAAAGTACAATAGGTTATAAATTGTGGGAAAATTATTTATTCACTTGTCATATGCTTTGACAGTCACTGGTACCAACTGAGGGTAGTACCAACTGATATGAAATGGTTTGCCATTATTGGCCAAAGTATTTTAGTACTCTTCTTGTTAGTACCAAGTACTAAAATACTTTGGCCAAATGGAAAACCATTTCATATCAGTTGGTACTACCCTCAGTTGGTACCAGTGACGGTCAAAGCATATGACAAGTGAATAAATAATTTTCCCACAATTTATAACCTATTGTACTTTTTCAAGACACACATGCTTGAGACTTTATTATTTTAAATATTTTAATTAGTAACGTTTCAATGAATTTTAATATGTATAATTAGTTGACGATTTGAAACATGTGTTGCCAACTTCAAATTAAGATTTTATATTTCACCGTACTTTACATGAGGAACATTCATAAACAACATAGAAACTAATCTCAACAAAGATGTATATAGACCTTAAGGTCCGAATGACAACTAATTGTTCAATTATTCATTGTAGTATCCCTGAAGATGGAAATAAAACATTCCGAAAGCTTGGACAAACTTTAAAGAGTACACTTTTTCTTTTGCTGCATACCAATAATCAATTTGTTACACCTAACTAGTCAGCAACGACTATCCTTTCATTATTATTATATATATATATATATATTTAAATATTTTTTCTTTAGTATCTTGACCACATATATATTGTCTTCAATTTCTCGGAATAAAGGTCGGATTCAGTCAATTCATATAATTTCCCTTAACTACCTTCCGACATGGTATTTGTCATCATCAGGTTAAAACACTAAAATAAAAAATATGGAGTTTGAGACATATTCAACTCAACATAATATTGAAATGTATGCATTAAAATAATTCTTTAAAAACATACGGTTCGAAATATAACACGTTATTCAACTCAATATGAAAATATCTGTAACATTTATTAGTATTCACTTTCAATTATTTCATTTGAATTCTGCGTTCACATCGTACGAACGTTATTGTAGGTGTGACTGCGTCGGAGTTATCGGGAATGGTTTGTTCATCTTTCATGCATTTTTAAATTAAAAATGATATATTTTGTCTGTCACCTTCAAATTTTCAGGAGTTTCCAAGGAGGTTACGTGTTGATAAAATGAATAAAATATGTTTAGATTTACAGCCTGTCCAAATCTCTATATTCCCTAATATTTTTTTCGTGAAAACTTTGGTCCGCGTAGAATATCTTTTTTGTATGTGTTTCTTTGTGTTGTTCCATCTAGGATATGCCAATAGGATATGGTTCATAACCTATTGTACTTTTTCATGACACACATGTTCCTGTACTTTATATTTTGATTAGTAACGTTTGCAATAAATTTTAATGTGTTATAATTAATTGACAATTTGAAAAAAAAATTGTTTCCAACTTCAAAATTAGAACTTATATTTCACCGTACGTTACATGAAGAACATTCGCAAACAACATAGAAACTAATCTCAACAAAGCTTATCCCTGAAGATGGAAATAAAACATTCCGAAACTTTGGACAAACTTTAAAGGGTACACTTTTTCTTTTGCTGCACAACCCAATAATTAAGCCTTACACCTAACTAGTCAGCAATATATATATATATATATATATATATCATATTTTTTTCCACGACCAAAGAATTACGCATATCCATCGCTCGAACCATGTTTTGGTCTTCAAAAATCCCTTAGAAAAAAGCACTTTGAATTTTTCCCGAATCTAATAACTTTTCTGAAAGATCTTTCTTCCCCTTAAAACCTCATTCGGGCTATTACAAACAACAAACAATGTTTTGTGTTTGATTTGAGTGTTGAAATAAAATAAAAAGAGATTTTTTTGTCTACACGCCTGGGATTGAACCCGGGCCTTGGAATTATAAAGCACACGCTCTAAAACTGAGCTACTCGGACAGTTACTGAGACCTTAGCTGATGTTTTTTTTATTGCCCAAATTATTGTTATATTCCTGAATTTTCCAATTTCCGGGCAACTTACCTAAATTTTTTTCCGTAAAAACCATCCTCGGGCTATTACGGACATTAAAAAAAAATAGCAAAATCGGTCCAGACGTTCTCACGTATTGCGCTTACAACGCTTTTATTATATACCTGTTCCTAATTCTCATACGGGACAAACTGCCATTAAAATATACATGACGGATTTGGTCTATTGAATTACCGTTGAAATTATAGATCTCTATCGCTGATAACTATAAATATACGTCATAAACACAAAAAGAAAACAAATCTCATTTTAATTATTCATGAGCGGCGTCAATCGATTTTATTTAATTTCTGTCGGTATGAGGACACTTGTCACTGTTTCTCAAATATAATAAATTTTTCATATTCAATAGAACACTGCCAAATTAAAAAAAAACTGGTTAGATCAACTTCTATAACATTAAGCAAACAAATTATGATCTGACTCGAATATTTATCATAATAACTGAATTCTTTGTTTGCTGAATATAAACAGGTACAAATTATAACTTGTCTGAAACTATAAGAAATATAGACCGATTTCAAATTCCATCAGTCTAGTTATATCTAAGACGGAAACCATTGAATATCTGACCTTGAATCATTTTTGCTACGTTAAAGCTGTGGCTCGTACGTTCTATAGGGCTCCAACATAGTGGTTTCCTATGGAAGCAACTCTAGTGGGTGGAATTTAACCTATTCATTCAAAACAGAAAACAAAAAACTGTACACGTATCAGCCATATGTTTCGGCCTCTGCGCACAGTAAAATTCAATGCTTATATGATGGTGCCGGTTTCGAATTTCTGCCAGAGCTTGTACGATCTGAATGTTCCGCACAATCACAGTGTAGGTTCACTACACGTATAGAGGGCGGCGCTGTAGTCGTGGTAACGCCGCACATTCGCCATTTATCTCTATCCTTCTCAAGCCAAATGATACTGATGCTTCCGTTTCACATTCCTGGACTTTACCACGCCAAAGATTATTGTTCTACGAACAAGATACCTCACAGAACAGTTGGCGCGAAAATGAGATGAAATCTACTACAATGTTTACATCTGTCTGTCAAAAATCAGATGACTGCCCAATTTTTCTTGAAGATCTGGTGATTTTTCCAAAGTAATTTCTTCGTAAACGGCCTTTTTGGGATCATGGAAGCTTCCACGAAGGAAGGAGAAAAGGTAGGAACGTGGACTGATGTCTCTAGTCGATGAATTGACTTGGAGATTGAGGGCGTTGGAAAATGTCCCCGATGACATTGTTTCATTAAACTTTCCGATACAAACTATTACCAAGGCATTCACTGCCCATCTCTGCCAGACTATTACCTCTCTAACAACCCTCTGATCTGGACAAAATCAGACAGTTCACTGTAGATATCATAAAATATGTTGATAAAGTTGAGAAATTGATCAATCCTGGTCTGCGACAGTCTAGACTGCTTCCAGCTATCTAAGAATGACTTATCCGGAAAAGGTGAGCCCTACGAACAAAGGCGAGTAGAGAAAACAATCTAAGTTTTTCTTTTATTTTTCAGTAACACCCGCATGAGATATTCGGAGGAGCAGTTGGTCGGAAGAACAAGGCCCACTGTCAAGATCGATAGGGCTAATGACTATTTTATTTTATTTAATAAACACATGCATTTCTCAAGTGAGCGTGGACTCTTCATTCTATGAAGATAACTCAATTTTGGCTAGTGAATTCCGAACCATCACAGAAAGTTCCATGGCTCTTTAGAAAAAAATATCGACTATATTTAGAATTTTCCATCTCTAAATAAAATATACTCATAGTGAGAAGATTGTCATCTCATGGGCAAATGACAGGTAGTTCAGAGAAGATACAAATCAATTCATACATATATGAGTCATTTTACTACGAAGATAATTTGAGTTCTTGCAAGAAGATAGTCGTGTGTTCTGCCAAAATAGAGAACATCTCCTAATTCGCCCAAAAGCTGGGACACTATCAGTTTTCACAATTTGGGTTCTTTCACTCAGATAGGACTCGAACCAATTGAAGCTTCGTCCTCTGAAGCTGTAGAGATGAAGCTTGCATAACAGTCAAAAGCTTTAGATATATCGCAAAACACTGCATCGCTCACTTCCTTCAGAATAGAATATAGATTTTTCATAAAGCGAATTCATTTATTGAAATTATTCATTCGAATGAGAATGAGAGTATTTAAGAATGTGTAAGTATGCCACCAGAAATTTCAAAAGTGACGAAACTAGTGATAGAAGGACCAAGAAATTGCAAAAGTTACAGATACTGAAGCACAAATAATTCAAATGTAAGTTTGTTATATTAGAAACATATTTTTTCAATGAAATATTCCTACCAAAATGAGTCATTACATCATTTAATATTCAAAGTTTATAGCACAAATATAAAGATGAAGTAATTTTTTTTAAAATTTTTCAGGAACCTTGAACTTAGGATTACTGTCAGGATATGACTGGGGATATTAGATCCCATTGTGAGTATTTTTTTTACAGTAGCATATGATTTTGTTTTACCCCATGTTTTCTGTTTCATGTATTGCTCACAAGAATGTATTCCTGCACAGTCCTTACATTAAATCTCTTAAGGAAACAATAGTTCTGACATTGGCTCACATGACAGAAGTATCAATGTACAAATTGATTCACCCGATATGCTTATATTTCTAAAAAATGGTTTGGAGAGATCATATGAGAAGCTTCTTTTCCAGTTTTGGGGTACTAAGATTTCCAACTATTTCAATTATAGAAAACTGGTCTGATGAGGTTTTCGTGAAATGTAGTGCGATCCAAAAAAAACAATAAAATTAGGTTACCGATATCTATGAGTACTTATAGTTTGAATTTTAGATTTATTTATATAATACCTCAACTTTTATTTTCTTATTCTCGATTCAGGTTCAAAGGTGGAGTTTGCCTTTACGCCAAGGCTAACCTTTCATGCCAGCGTGAAGAGAGTTTGGAACCGAAAGACTTTGATGTGATGTGGTTCAAGCTATCTGATACCAAACTGACTAAGTTCCTCTGCTGCCTTTATCTATCACCTAATGAACCTTCATATAACGACCTCTTTGAGTTTTTATCACTCAAACTGGACTACATTCAGGAGAACCATCCAACAGCTGAAACCATAATCATGGGAGATTTTAATGTACATAACGCTGCCTGGCTCAAATTCTCTAACAAAACAGATGATGCAGGTCGTCAAGCCGAGGCCTTCGCCATCACTCATGGTCTAGAACAACTGGTCGAGCTACCAACCCGCATCCCTGATGTCAACAACCAGTCTGCCAATACACTAGATCTTTTCCTCACCACCAATCCTGACCCGTATAGAATAGAAGTTTGTGCCCCACTTGGAAACTCTGACCACACCCTCATCTCCACAACATGCTCTTTCCATTTACCATCGAGCTGCACAATACCACCCCGTCTCATGTGGCATTACAATTCGGCCGACTGGGAAGGTCTTCGTATGTTTTTCTCAGCGTTTCCATGGAAGAGAGTTTGTTTCTCTTCAGTAGATCCAACACGATGTGCTGAGACAATTTCTGAAATCATCATGTTGGGGATGCAAACTTACATACCGAATACCGAAAGAAGAACATCATCCGATAAGACCTGGTTTAACAGAAACTGCTCTAGAGCTGTGGCTTCCAAACAGGCAGCATACCATCGATGGCTAAAAATCCGGGCCCTGAGACCAGAGCAGCATATGTCGAGGCTAGAGGCATATGTAAAGAGACAATAGAATGCTCAAAAGATGCCCACAAAGCCAAAATAAGATCAAAACTTGCTGAATGTCCTAACGGATCCCGTTCATTTTGGTCTTTCGCCAAAGCTGTGGGAAGAAATTTCACTTCCAGCTCATTTCCTCCCCTAACCAAAGAAGATGGAACACTAGCAACGACTGCCCATGAAAAATCCAATATCTTTGCGCACCTATTTTCTGGAAATTCCACTCTGGATTCATCGGGAAAACAACCCCCGAACATTACACCTATTGACAGTCACATGCCCGAGATCACCTTTCGCCAACGTACTATCAGAAAGATTTTGCTGGGTCTCAACACCAACAAAGCCTGTGGATCTGACGGAATCCCGCCGATTGTTCTCAAGAAATGTGCCCCCGAACTAACACCTGTTCTTTGCAAGTTGTTCAACCACTCTTACAATTTGGGGGTATTTCCGTCCAATTGGAAAATTGCAAGAGTACAGCCAGTCCCTAAAAAAGGCAAAAAGGCCATACCTAGCAACTACAGACCTATAGCACTGCTATCTATTATTTCAAAGGTCATGGAAAAAGCCATCAACATCGAGCTCATGAAATATCTGGAAGACTCAGGAATTGTCAACGATAGGCAATATGGCTTCCGCCATCAGAGATCAACTGGTGACCTGCTCGCTTACGTCTCACATATATGGCAGCTATCTATTGAAAAGCATGGAGAAACTTTAGCTGTGGCATTAGATATCTCCAAGGCGTTCGATCGAGTTTGGCACCAGGGACTCCTCGCCAAGCTTCCGTCTTATGGCTTGCCCCCTCAGCTGTGTTCTCTGCTTGCTAGTTTTCTCTCAAACAGGTCTCTCCATGTAGTGGTCGATGGAGTTTCATCTGACACTCTACTCATAAATGCTGGTGTTCCGCAAGGATCCATTCTCGCACCAACACTATTTCTACTTCACATCAACGACCTGTTGAAAGCAACTTCATGTCCAGTACACAGCTTTGCCGATGATAGTACCCTCCATACCGCTTTCTCTTCCAGGGCCCCTATATCAGCCCGTGAAACCAGAAATGAACGAGGAAGAAATGTTAATAATATAAATATGGACTTGGCAACAATTCTCGAATGGGGATCTAATAACTTGGTAGAATTCAATGCAAACAAAACACAAGCATGTCTTTTCTCTAGAAAAGCCGATCTCACTGTGCCTAACATAACTTTGTCAGGAGTAACCATACCACTGAAGCCATCCATATCGATGCTTGGTATTACTATCAGCAATAACCTTCCTGGGAAAATCACGTGAGGTCCATTGCCAAAAGTGCATCCCAAAACTTGGTTTTCTGTTTCGTGCCAAGAGCTATTTCACCCCAGTCAGCTGCTTATGATCTATAAGGCACAGATCCGACCTGTCCTGGAATACTGTTCCCATATTTGGAGTGCGGCACCTAAACATATCCTGAGGCTATTGGATTCTGTCCAAAAAAGGGCAATTCGTCTCGTCGGTGATGCCTCGCTTACAAACTCGCTCACTTGTCTGGAACACCGTAGAAAAGTTGGCGATTTGTCTCTATTTTATAGATATTTTCATGGGCGATGCTCTTCTGAAATATCAACAATCGTTCCTGCTTTGGCAGTCTCTTCGAGATTAACCCGTCAAGTTCAGTCATCACACCCCTTCGTGGTCACTTTGGAAACCTGCAGAACATCACTTTCCAAAGACTCGTTCATCCAACGAACAGCGAGGCTTTGGAACTCATTGCCTAGGGAGGTGTTCCCCGAGGCATTCAACCTTCAGAAATTTAAGAAGAACACCAACTCCTACCTTCTTTCCCTAGGTTCCCACGATGTTCTCTGAACATTACAGGATATCCCTTTTCGTGGGAACCAGAACATAAAAAAAATGTCTATTGTATTCTCAGTTTTTTCAAATAAAAATTCATTTTTCAGGTGTGGAGAAGTTTGTTTCAGCAAAAAAGGCTGTTGTGTTGATGGCAAGGGTAATTCCCAATTAATATTCTCTTAATTTTCGCATATGAGGTGCATGTTCTATGATAAACAATTTTAAACTATGTTTTGTGTTGATAATAGATAAGCTTGAAAACACGGTATGGATTTTATTACAATCATCAAATGGGTTTTTATGATATTCAAATTTACATAAATCATACAGATACAATTGCAGAAACTTTAATTAAAAAAAAATCACACTACTCAGTACACACAGTCCGAGAACTATAGTTAAATTTTAATTATAAATGTTAAGTAAACTTCGATAAAAAAAAAGCTAGAGGGTAATTGGGTACAATTTAATGAATACATATTTAATTTACATATTAGGTCATTTAGAACCGTCATCGGTCTTTAGCAACTCTGCTAGACGTACTAGAATTAGACCGTTTTGAAAGTTAGGTTCCATTTTGTCCCTGAAAAACTTAGGCGAAGTTTTGCCGCTGTCATAATGACAAAAACAGCCCCTTATGGGATTTTTTGTGTATGCATTAACTTGTTTAGTATAAAAATCACTACACTCAACAATAATCTGTTTTCATGTTCGTCAATCATAGCGAAGTATCCATGGAATAGGTAGCTTGTCATGAAGAACTCAGCAAGAACCATAAAAAATGTAAATTCATCTGAAACCAAACTTTGAGTAGTTGTTAGTTAGTTAGTAATGTAGACCTTTTTGGTTCGATCGTCAATTGCAGATTCAGTGATCCAGTCCTTTTTGAGAATTTCATAATTCAATATAAATAAATTGACCTAACCTAACCTGCCTAACAAAAATGGAGTCCATATTATATATCCATCGTCAATAAGTGAAACTCTCCGACGCATTCTGAAGTCTATAACAATCATTTATGAGTCATGAAATGTTGAAATTTCAATTGTGTCAATTCATCGATTCAATTTCATGCCTATATGAATGGGAACATATTCTCTTAATATTTCATCCCATTCGAAAACCTTTATATTTCCCACATTTTTTTAATACGAAAACACCCGAAGGTCCGAAGCGTTTCTTCGTGTATGATCCCCGACACTTGATGTCACATGACAGGCTTTCCTGACACCTAATTGGCTACACCCAAGCTAAACCAAACTCTGATTTTAAGAATGAAATAAAAAGTGACAGCATTTGGAGGATTTTGAAACGATTTTACTATTTCATTCATGAATAGGGTTAGTGATTTCTTTTCAGTTCGCCGCCGCGTGCAATGTTGGCGTTTCGTCACAGCTGGTTGCATATTCATTCCATGTCGAGTAAAATTAATATTTTTTATCTTCGAAACGGTCAAAAAATGTTCTATTAATTGCGAAATATTCCTGCATATAGGAATAGTTTCTTTTTAAATCTCAAGATCCCTTCAGCGTCTGTAATGGAAAATGTAATCAAAGTCCTATCCATTCACATGTTAGGTCTAGGCATCACGTGCAAATATCTGATAAACTGGACGGTGGATCGATTTAAAAATTCGGGAGTTGGTTCAGGGAGGTTATGTTCACACCATACCACAAAATTTCGGGCGGTGGTAAACGTGCCACCAAATGTACCTGACCATAGAATGGCACCGGCAAACGTGCCACCGACCAAATAGGTTCTTTAAAAGCACAAAGGTATTTGTGCCACCAGCATTAAAGTTGGGGCATAAAAACTACTTAGTACCTAATCCTCTAAAACTATAATCAGATATATCTCTGTGTATCTCTAGAAGTGTACAGTAAATTAAAACTTGGAAGTGGCATGATTTTAGGCTCAATGAAGAGAGCCTGATAGTGATATCTGTATCCAGCTCCCATTAACAAACGTACAACCTTTTTTTTGAAGCTCAAAAATTTTGTTTGCATGACAGGAACTACCCCATAGTGTAATTCCGTAAGTCATGTGACTATGAAAAAAGTCCGAAATAACTAGATCTCAGGGTACTGATATCTACTAGGTTTTTCAATCTACAAGACTGTACAAGTATGTGGGTCGCTTGTAAATATCGATCTCTAATGGTGTACTATTGGGCCCCCCCTTAAATTAAATTTGTTACTGTACAGATCGAATCCAAAATCATCACAAACTGTGAAATATACGCTCGGCTTAAATATGTAATCAATTACAAGTTTAATTTGACTGAAAAATATATCCTCATTTCCAGAAGGAGATCTATAGCAATTTACAATAATGTATTTAGGTTTTTTGATTTAGTATGAGACAGCACATATTTCAAAATCCTGTTCTATGCAATATTTGTTCAAAAATCAATTTCAGCTACATCAATTTGTTGTTTCACCCCAATGGCAACACCTCCCTTCAGTGTATTTGGTCCACAATATTGGGATCTTAAGTTAAATCCAGGGATTACAATATTCCGTAACATATCTAGCTTGACTCCTATTTCTGTTATGCATAAAAACTGCGAACTACTGTAACAATGAAATTCAGTTGAAATATGATCAACTTTGTCAGAATTAAAAGTATAAAGTAAAATGAAACAACTCTCATAGAACAACGTTCAATACATAGCTCCGTATAATCTGCCTAAAGTATTGGTAAAACTTGAAGAAAAAATTCGTACTATGGAATAGTGAATACATAATAGTTATGAAGTGCCTTAATCAGTATGGAATAATATTTTCAGACTAGGCTAACGCCGCAAAGTGCATCCAAATATTTTAAATCAAAGCAGTGTGTAAGTTAAATTCGACCAACAACAAAGACAAAAAACAACTACATATAAATACTTTATCAGTATATATTGTTTTTGTTATCTCGAAGCTGATATGATACATATTTGAATAAACCAGTGGCGTATCCGAAACAAGAAGTTGCGAAAGATCTCAGAGAAAAGATGATGTCTGATGAAATACTTAACGAAATAAGGAAAATAACCTCTCAAAATAAAGAAATAAAAACACAAAACGAGGAGATAAAACGTCAAAATGAAGAAATAAAAAATGAATGAGAAATGTTAAACAAATTCGTAGACGTCTGTAAAAAAATCTGCAAAAAATAATATTTTTGTACATGGAACAATAGAAGAGAAAGATGAAAATGTTACCAACAAATTCGTAGACGTCTGTAAAAAAATCTGCAAATAGACATTAACAAAAATGATCTGAGAAATATACACCGAATCGGAAAACCAGAACCAGGAAAAAGCAGACCAATCATCATTGAATTTCTTTGTATGAATAAAAAAAATGAAGTTATGATAAATGTACATAAATTGAAATCCACAGCTATATACATCAGCCACGACTTATGTGAAGAGGACTTACGAAATAATAAACTACTTTGGGATTACAAAAAACTTGCTAGAAGCCACAACATTGAAAGCAAAATCAAAAAAGGTAAACTGATTGTAAACGGTATTGAATACACCCCTGAAGAGATTAAATCTGACCCACTACTAGTAGCTACTATTGAAAAGGAAAGTGACCCAAAGAACATTGTAGCGGAAAGAATAACGAGACAGAGAAATAGAAGAGAACGAGAAGACCAAACTGCACATTCTCAAGTTAAAAAGAGAATGAACTCTGGAAAGTGAAAAAAAAACTATTTAGTTGATAAGTACTAGTGTATAAGTTAGAGTAATTTCTGTGCACGCAAAAAATTGCTTTTGAACTAGGTGAGTAACCCATAACCCTCTCAATAATCATGGATCCATATATCGGATTTCACTATAGATAAACTGGAAACATTTGAACTCAGAAATGCATCAGAAACAAAACAAATTCTGAAAATCAATAACAACCATTTACATTTCACAATAATCCATAATAACATTCGAAGCATATCAAAAAATTTCGACGAATTTAATATTTTCATAAAAGAATTAGAATCATCTTTAGATTGCATAGTACTAAGTGAAACTTGGGTAATACCAGATTATACAATATTTAACATAAAAGGGTACAAAACAATATACAATTCTGGAAACCTGAATCAGAATGATGGCGTAGTAGTTTTTATTAAAACTGAATTATATCGCTCGCATGAACTAAAAGAATTATGTGGGACAAATATGATACAACTTAATACCGTTTTAGATGAAGAGGAAATCATAATAAATGCTTTTTATAAATCACCAAGTACCCCAACTGATATATTCGTAGATGAACTCAATACACTCTTGTAAGAAACACAAAAAAACTTTACCTACAGTATTTTCGTAGGAGACATGAATATAGACCTATTGGTCAATAATGATGATTCCCAAAACTACCTAGACACTCTTTGTGAAAACGGCTTCATTTCAGCAATAAATTCTGTTACGCGATGTCAGAAACTATCAAATACTTGCCTAGATCATATTTTTATACACGCAAAAAACAACTGTTATGACACAATTCTGCCAATGACAATACAAACATGCGTCACCGATCACTACACAATTTTACTTCAGATAATTTCTTCGAATCCAAAAAAAAACTCCAAACTCAAAGAGTATTCCAGATACCATAAAATTTTGGATGACAAGAAATTGCTAGAAAATATAGAAAAAGTAAATTGGAACGAGGTCCTTCAAACAGAAAATCTTCAAGAAGCCACTGATGAATTTATAGGTCTCGTACAAAACACAGTAGAAAAGTCCACGAAGTATATCAAAATAAAAAGTTGTGAGAGAAAACGAAAGAATTGGATTTCAAAATCGTTGGTAGAAGCTACAAATAAAAAAAATCAAATGTATCATAAATTAAAAAAAGATCCGAATAATGAAATCCTACAAGAGTTTAGAAATTACAAAAAAATTTTGGAAAAATTAATTAAAAAAGCAAAATCGGATCATTACAGAAAAAAAATTGAAATAAATAAAAAAGATTCGAAGCAATTATGGCAAACAGTAAACGAAATACTCACAAACCCTAGCTCTACTGAAATAAACAGCATAAACTCAAAAGATAATATGTGGCAACAGAACCAACAGAAATAGCGAATAACTTTAATGACTACTTCATAAATGTAGGTTCGGAATTGGCAAAAAAGATTAATAAAGAAGATGGCTATAGAGAAATTAAAAAAATTAATGAAAATTCACTTTTTCTCTTCCCAACAAATCCTTCAGAGATTAAAAGTGTTATATCAGAGCTAAAGAATAAAAAATCGCCTGGACCCGACGATTTGAAATCAGAAACAATCAAAATTATAGTAGACTTCATCAAGATTCCGCTTACATATATCATCAATAAATCATTTGATACTGGTGAATTTCCTACAGCGTTCAAACTATCTACTGTTGTTCCAATTTACAAAAATGGTAATAGAACCGAGATGTCTAACTATCGCCCCATAGCATTGATATCTAACTTCAGTAAAATCATTGAGAAAATAATAAAAACGACTGAATTCATTTCTGAATAAATACAACATTTTGTCTGATTCACAATTGGGATTCAGAGAAGGAAAATCAACTCAGGATGCTATAAAAAAACTAACAGTTCGAATATACAAGGCTATAGACTTGAAAAAACCTTCCATCGGAGTATTCGTAGATTTGGCAAAAGCCTTCGATACTGTTGATCACTCCATTCTATTGCAAACCTTAGAGGATATGGGTATAAGAGGTACAGTATACAATCTTATGAAATCATATCTAACTGGAAGAAAACAACAAGTGCGAATTCAAAACCACATTAGTAAGGAACAAATTATTACATGTGGTGTACCGCAAGGTACCGTGTTAGGGCCCTTACTCTTTACTGTTTATCTGAACAATCTATTCTTCACAGGAGCTGAATGTGAAATAATAAGTTTTGCGGACGACACTGTCCTGTTCTATGAAAGTGACACCTGGCAGGAGTTAAAACATAAAATCGAAAATGACTTTCCCAATATAATAAAATGGCTGAATTATAGATTGCTGTCAATTAATTTCGGGAAAACCATTTATTTACCTTTCAGCAGCAATAAAACTTGTTCACCACACTTCAATCAAATTTCAATCGGTAATAACTTCACCATTATGTCGGCAGATAAAGCTAAGTATCTTGGTATAGGGATTGATAAACACCTCAAATGGAACTCACATAATAGACTATCTATTAAATAAACTACCATGTATTCTATATAGATTCAGGAGAATAGCAGACATATTTGGAACCAGACAGCTCAACATTCTTACCAAAGTTTGATAGAATCACACCTAAAATATGGAATAGTAGGATGGGGAGGGTTTCTAAAACATATTTAAAGCCACTTGAAGTAACGCAAAACGATTCCTACAGAATGATACTTTTCAAAAACAACAGATACGCGAGTGATGCTCTCTATGAAGAGTCTGAGATGTTTGATATCAGACAAATATTCTTTAACCACATCGCTACAACTCAGTTCTCCAATAAGACCGAACTTATTAAACCTTCTCATACCTATACTACGAGACAAAAAAATGAATATTTAGTACCTTTCGCTTCGAAATCAATAGGCCAAAAATGCTATCAATTTTTAGCACCAAAAGTATTTAATCTCCTTCCCAAAACACTGCAAATCGAAACGTCAGCATTCAGATTCAAAAAAGATTTAAAACTATTTATAAAACAATCACCTCGTCATTATATACGGTCAATAATTGAAAATTGAAAGTAATTTTAGATATTCATAATGTTATCCCAAATGCACTTAGTACTTGTACATTAGTATATTTTAGTATTCTAAAATTTTAAACTACTTAATATTTATATTTTATATTTCGATATTTATTATTTTCCGTTTTACATATTTACACTTTTGAATTAAAAAAAAAAAGAAAAAAAATATATATATAAAAAATACATTTGAAAGTCTTTTACATTATTAACACTTAGAAAGTTCAGAACTATATATATGCAGTATCTATAATTCGTAATTATATTACCTGCGATTATTTAATGTGTACAAGCGTACATGTGATATGAACGTGTGTGTATTTGTGTAAATATTGTATGGTAGTCTGTATTAATAATTATACTTATCTTGCTCTCACAATAATTGTATACTTACTTGATTTTTATTTTTAGTAAATTTAGTATAGCATTTTCGAATAATTTGTTTGTATATACTCATGGTATATACGCCCACACACAAGCAGTACCTACTGCTTCCATGGTATATTTTTGTTTATTCACAATAATGCTGCATTTGTCAAATTATACTCTGTAATTATTTTTTCTTGTGTGAATAAATTATATATATTATATTATTATTATTTACATTTAGTAGCAAAATATGAGGGCTCATTAGCGCTGTATTGAGTTTGTTTTCAGGCGATGATGTAAAAAACGACTTATATATGAACCATTAGGTCAATAATACGTCATCGGGGCCCGATGAAATTTCTGTCTACTTTATACAAAAATTTCATACATTTTTTGTCGAACCATTATGTTTTATCTTGAACTTCATTTTTACTAGTGGAATAGTTCCTATCCGATTTAAGGAGTTAACTACAACACCAATATTTAAAAGTGGTGAAAAAAAAGCTACCAATTTTATGCCAATAACTTTACGAAAATTTTTGAAAAATGTTTAAATGTTTGAAGACCTGACTACTCCAATTTTGTACTAAGAATAATATTTCGTCGGATAACCAATTTGGTTTCAGGGAAAACCTCTCAACTGAAAAAGCAGTATTCCAATAGACAAACTCGGTGTTTGAATTCTTTGAAGATCAACAGAAATGCTTGACAGTATTTTTAGACCTGGCAAAGGCTTTCGATACTGTTAATCATGAAATTCTGTTCAATCGTCTGGAATACAGTGGAATCAGGGGATTGTCATTAGTTATACTGAAAGATTATCTTTCGAAAAGAATGGAGGTAATTGAAGTAAAACATTCCTTAAGTTATCCATTACCATTTACCATGGGGGTTCCACAAGGAACAGTATTGGGCCCTGTCCTTTTCTTGTTGTACATTAATAGTATTTTCTCTATTGAACAACTCGAAGGTAACCTGACCTCTCACGTTGATGACACCGCTGTATCTTTTGCAGGTAACACCTGGAAAGAAACATATGAAAGAGCTGAAAAGGGAATGGCACTCATCTCTAGTTGGCTAAGTAGAAGTTTACTAAGACCTAACATCGATAAAACCAAATTCATAGCGTTTTCCTCGACGGCCAAAGATCAACCCATTTTTCAGACCTTCCATATCCATAATGTCAACTGTGGCATTTCCACTAATTGTCTTTGCCCCACTGTAAAAAAACTCAATCGATCAAATACCTGAGTATTGTAGTCGACCAATATCTACGAAGGAATTTGTACGAAGGAGCAGATGTCTACAATGTGGAGAAAATCTATGTATATCAGTGTCTCCTGTTATCAGTACACCATTAACTCTTAAAACTCACCCGCAAAACACCCGTCTGAACACAAACCTTAATATTAATGTTCCCCTTGTTAGACTTCGTCACAAACGGAAATTTGTAACATATATCGGACCCAAACTATATATTCAATTAACTCCTGATTTAAAGAATATTACTAGTATAAAAAGAAACTGAAATTAAAAATATTTATGAAGAAGAGTTTTGACTGCTCAAATGATACACTGGACAATATCTAATGGCCTCACATATTTACTCTCAACCATGAACTCGTCTTCATTTTATATCTATCCATTTTTTAACTGTATCCATTCATCATGAGAACGAGAACGGTCTTGCCACAACACAAGCTTGCTTAGGTGGCATCTCCTTCTCTATAAATTTGTATCTCTAGCTGCTATTTTACATTCATAATTGATATTACACTTATAATCGAATTTATTTATAACTTATTACTTTTTATTGCGCCCCTGTCATATATTAACTGAATAATAGTATATTATGCAACGATCATGTAATGATGGTTATTAATACACGAGCATTAACCGGGATGCGAAACAAACCGAAGGCGAGTTTCGTATGGTTTATGCGAGTGTATTAATAACCATTACATGAGAGTTGCATACGCTATTTTTTCTACACCCGATAAATAATGAAGAACTATAAATATTATATTTATATTTGTATTGAACACAATAACAGTAATAACTCGTATTTCTATAAAAAATTCTACAAAATTGTAATCAATGGTATTACCTCGGGTATTACCATGGATATAGGAAAACTATAAACATTCTATTTATATTTATATTGAACATAATAATTGTAATTAATCCGATTTCTCAAAAATATTAGGATTATTTATTGTGCAGTTTGAAAAGTTTATTCCACGTCCCACTGATCTGGAAGTGGAAGGAATATTTACATTTATTTCATTATTGCTAGTCTCAATAGAGTTCAATATTGTATTGGAAATGCTGATTTTATTCTGAACCGAATTTTCAATGTAGCCTTCCGCCACTGAATTGGATTTCCAGCCACCATGACGTTTTAATGCAGTTATATCACCACCGGCATCAACTAATACGGTTGCAGATGTCCTTCGAAAACGGTGCCCTGTATATAAATTCGGATCAGGCAGATTTGAATTTGCTATTTGCTTCCCTAAATTACCAAATCTATTAATACCAATGTTTTCAATTTTGCATTTTCCATTAAAATAATTAACGAAAAAAGACGGGGTGGGGCAAATTTTCGGCCGTAGATTCATATATTTTTTACTGATTTCGTGGTATTTGCCGGTAATTGTAAATGTTCGTTGTACTTTTGTTTTAGTTTCTACCACATTAACAATTAAGATTCCATTCATATCTTTGACATTTTCACATTTTAGGTCATGTAGTTCATGCCTTCGTCATGCTCCCATTATTCAAAAAATCATTGCTACCTAAAACAAAAAGATAAATTAAAAAAATACAACAATAAGAAATTACAATGAGAAAAAATGAAATAAATTTGCAGGATGACCTAGGCTAGCTTCGACCCGCGTCTCATACTGTAGTCTATAGTTCAAAGCTAGTGCCTTAGCCCGCTTCGCCACGAGTTAACTTATCAAGTTTTTTCGACATTAATGAAATATTTCATGCATGAGTCGAATGGAAAATGTAATCATGACAAAATTTTTAAAAATGCAATGTTAGGTAGATACTTACTTTTATAAATAAAAACTTTTCATCGGGTGCTTCGTCGATAAACGTTTTTATTTGTTCAGATAAAAATATTTTTGATTTTTTTCCAACATATCCTTCGGACTTCCGCTTCAATAAAGCTTGTAGCTTCTTATTTTTAGAAATGTCTATATTATGGTTGATATTTACCAACGATTTTATTATTGAATAATGTGTCCATGTACTAGATGATTTCATAATTTTCATCAATTCTTGAAAATAAGCAATCAAAACATGTCGAAATATTATTTGTATTTCTCCAGTCCATAAACCGTTGATATAGTTTTTCGTACACTTTCTTAGATTTTTGGGGTAAAATATTTTGTACTGCATTTTCTGCTTTCTCCGATATGTGTGGAGGAGTCGATGGTCATTCTTCTATATCGCTGATATCAGATATTTTGATAATATAATTATCGAAGTTTAGCTATATTCTACGAAAATTTATTACTTACTGATTTTGACAAATAAAACAATTAGATAGGAATCTAGGAAAAACGTCAAATGCACAGCATGCTTGATTGACAAATTATGGGTTTCCATTGATTAAAAATCTGCATGGTTATGAAAAATCTGTATCATAATGGATCTCATTATGAAACGGACTATGGGCATATAAGTATATTATTATAGTACGGGTGTAGAAAAAATTACTTACATACTAGCCCACTGAGCAAAAACTCATATTATTAACGTTATTATATGTGTGACCTAGATACATTGTTAAGTTATGATTATTGTGCCTATAACATCTCAATGACTATGTTATAGTCGTTATATGTCCACCAACATAACCAAATCGCAGAAACGTTGAATAAAAATCGAATCTGATACGTTGTCTGAAACTGTTCTGTTACAGCAAAAGTACTTATACGAGTATGCGTAATGAAATCGTTACATAACAAGTCCTTTTTTTTCACATCATTCGAAACTACTTTCTTACGGGAAAAATACTTTCTCAAAGCGTAACAACAACTGAGAGGTTATGGTATCAAGTCTCTTCTTTTTAGGTTGGGTTAGCTTAGGGATACATTATTTAAGTAAACTCGAATTTGAAATAAAAAATATATATTGAAACATGGAACAACAAACAAAAAATAAACAGAAATATACCTTTCTCTCTAATAATAAAGTATGTAAATAATTATTATTTACTGAAATCTCGGAACTAAAAACTTTTGAAATCCAAGAAGGGTACGTTGAACCTGAACTTTCAGTTTTCATTACTATGACAGCCTCAGTTTTTGGTTTCCCTCAACGTAGTTGTCGTGAAATCCACTTCCAATCAGATTCCGTTCATATTCATATCACTTTTAGTTAACATTATCTATCACCTGTAGCACATTAAATTTTTGGAATCATTTACCACAGAGAAAGCGAGATATAAGGCTTCAAAGTTGCAACGTTTAACCCGTAATCCCTAGAGTGAGCTACCGCAGACACCACATTTTAAGGCATAACTGAAAACCCTCCATTCAGATCTTTTTGAAAAACTAGTATATTATTAAAAGATAAGTAATACATTTTATAGAAAAAATTAAACACGCGTAGCCATACAGTTATTTAGTTATTGCCAAAAGAAGTTTCTAAATTATTGCGTATGAGAAGTGCAAGAGAGGGAAGGCTGAGAATCGTGGCAATGCCTCAAGCGAGCGCTCATGATTCAAATAAGCGAGAGCACAAGGGTTTTGCTGTTTTGAATTGAACTGTGTTTTGGAATGCACATATTTGTGAATAATTGCGTTAATATGTACTGATGCATTTTAAACACATTACAATAGGAATAGATATAACATAAAATGAATTTTCAGCGAGTAACGGCAAACAACAGTGCATAAACTTTATTTTATTTATACACATGAACGTATAACATAATTCGAATATTTTTAAACATAAACAAAAATGATTCAGATTTTTAACAGGCTAATGAAATATAACGTTTAAATCTACAAAAAATATAAACAACAATGAAGGTAATTTTTTTTTTTTGCTAACTATTATATTACATAATCACTTGATTGACTAAACATTTATTTTTAAATCATTAATAATTTTAGTTGATGCTTTCCTATTTTTAGTACCTCTATGTTTACTATTCTCCAATTTTGCAGTTAGGTGATTAATCACAGCTTCTTCTCCTTCATCGTGATACAGTTGTTTCAGAAAATCGTATGTTATACTTTGTTGCGCATTTTTTCAATAATTCCCGTGATTTAACATTTTTTAAGGCACTTAAATTAGGTAAATTACAAAATATTCTTTCGCTCTCAGGTCGCTCTGAAATACATTCTTTATATGACTTCATGTGTGTTGATAATTCTGACTCTACCAATGAAGCGAACTAATTTTTACAAAATGTGTACATCATACATCGCTTCGTGGAAATTATCCGATGTTTCGTTCGGTATTGAATCCTTTGGCTAATTTTGATAGCTCGAACATTCCTCGCCCTTTTCAATCTGGGAACGTTTTCCTAAAAATAATTAAGCTATCCACAAATCCTGCTATCATGGTAAAATCTTCTATTAAATTATTATTAATGATTGCTCTTAGTAATCTCATCGAATCTCGCATTATGCACAACGAGTAAATTTGGAATTGCAGATAAATTTAAAAATTCTTTGAATGCTACCGAACAATATACTGAATTTAGTTAATCGACTTGTATATAATTGACCAGAAATTGTACTACATCCCGTAATTTTTGTCGCCACAGGCTAACGTATATATAAAATTCTCTATTTTCACATTTGGCGGCGATTTATAAAATGTCATCAGTCATGCACAATCTAGATGTTTCTAAATCAAAATAAACTATGCAGTAATTTATTGATATTGATTCGATGTTTTTTAATAATAGTGATGATGATCTTAATTCGTTAATACCATTAACGTTTGGTTGATATGTTACACCTTATGATTTTTCCTTCGATTTTTTCAAAATTTCCCTTTTTTTGGTCAAATCAACTCTGCGCAATTTTTTTCTTTTGATTAGCATCAGTCTTCTTTTTTTTCTCAACGGAATCGTATCTTTGAGCATATGTATGACTACGTTCCAAATTCAATTTTTTTCTTATATTTAATAACGATACCTCGCCAATATTCTTAGAGCAAATTGCACTGTATCTTGAACCACTAAATGCGAGCGATCGTTGGATCGCGACGTTGCCAGTCATGGCTTATTTGCTGTGTCACGCATGCTAGTTGCGTTTCTGAGTGTACAGTTCCCTTAAAAAAGATCCCACTAATTCAGTGTTTGAACATGTATCGCGTCGCGCTACAATCGAGCCTAATTTTTGGCACTGTTTGTAGCACAACAACTACCTTAATAATCATTGTTTTGCATGTCGAAGCGAAGTGAATAAAAAATCCGAAAATTTTGGGATAACTTTCCGTACTGCACCTAAAAAAATATGTATTGAAATATTTTGTTAACAATGCTGTCAGAAGTATTTTTCCTTACCTCGCATTAGTTCGAGAATAATCCTCTTTAGTTGCTTTTTTGAGTATTGGCCATAGGGATTCTCCAGACGCTACAATAAAATATAGAAATACTTGAGAGTTTATAGTGTATTTGCTTGTGTCGATCCAAATAGCATATTGAAGTTGAGAGTTATTATACAATTCAAATGTATCACCTTATTGTCCATGATGATATAGATACCTGGGGCCATAAATATATCTATATATAGTTTTCAATCGTCTAAAGGATTTTTCCTGTTGATTCCAGGGTGCAAATTTTTTGGCAAAACTTCTGCCACCAACAAATCAAAGCATCATATTGAGATTTTATTAATCACCCTTCTAGTAGAAAACAATATGATGGTGTGACACATAACTTTTTTTTCACATATTGACTTTCTTGTAGATAGGTAATAAATACCATCAATAATTTGATCACTCAAAAAAACTCTCTAAGAACCGGCACAAGAGATCGATAAACGATAAATGAAATACCGCCACTTATTTGAGGTTAGGTTAGGTTTGACAAAGCTAAAACACAAGACCAGATGATAACATTTTGGCAACGAATCAGATACGTTATATTTCTTAACCACCAAACGTATCTTCGACGTCCCCATGGTAATGAAATGTTCTGAAACCAGAACATCCGGAAGTATAAATAAGACACATTGCTATAAGTACATCACCAAGATGTTTTAAAGATGTATCGAAGTTCGTTTGGTACGAAATGAACCTGTGATGATTTTTCGGGCAATATTAGTGACAATACTTATGATAACATCGCAATATTACGTCTCCATAACTTATAAATTATGTTTTCTCAGGGTACAATAATTTAACGTTAATAAACATCACGGGTATGTTTCTTGCTCATTGGGATAAGTTCGGATTCATCGCAGTTTTGAAGTTCCTATCGTATAGTCCCACTTTAAATGAGGAATATATGGTAGGTTGTTTAGAAATTAATAACTCACACGTAACTTCAGGAAAATGCTTCTTTAGTTGATCAAATTTTGATGAGTTGTTACAGGATCCATTCTACAAACGTGCAAGAAATCACATTTGGGGACACCTTTAATCTTGTCGTCTGTATTATTCACGACTATACTATTTCTAGGCGGCTTCCTCCTCGGATGAATGTCAGTGTGGAAAGAGTCAACTTAACCTGATATAATAAAAAAAGTTGGTATTTGTTGTCCTTCTCGGAATAAAGCCATGTAGATATTAATAATAAGTTTATTCAATCTCAGAAAATAGACAAGACATTTACTTACATATAATTGAACAAACATGTAAAAAGAATACCACAGAAGTAGTGTAGTATTGATTTCATTATGGTAGACTCACTCACATTATAGTGTCTCAAATGGTCTGCAGAAAAAATTCCATTGTATGAAACTTATCTTAGTATAAAAGTATTAATTATAAAATTTAAAATACGATATGGAAGTAGTTACAGTAGGTATATATAATAAAGAATGTACGAGGAGATGTGTATATGAAACTTAAATTGAATAACTATCATATAAATGTATATATAAAATGAAAAAGAAAGGACATTGGTATATACATGAAAAGGAACAAGAAAAGACTACAGTACAGAAAGATACACTCATCCTATCAAAACACATTAAATGATGATATAAATTCCTGAACAAATCAGTATTCTAAAAATAAACGCATAAAAAAAGGTAGGCATGAGAAGGTATATATACAGTGGTCGTCTAAAGTCCGTTCCCCCCCCTACTAATTTTTGAACCACCTGGTATATCGCAACAAAATTTGGAGGGCTCAAATAGGAGATAAAAATCAACTTTTTCATGAAAAAATCACAGCTAAAAGTTTTGAAATGGCGGCTGAGCGCCATCTTCAATAATTTTTTTGAATGGAACACCCAGTATATTGTTCCATTTTAGAAATCTGCTCATAATTCTCAACAGTTTTCTCCAGTACACTTTACTCCTAAAGTCAAGTGTTTTCGAAATATTAACGTTTCAAAAGTGACATTTTGGTCATTTCAAACCCAACCTAAAACACTAATGTTGCTTTCAATCATGTTTGGATTGGGAAAAATCGTTGTCGCGGTAACATCTTGTTTACTGTCAAACTGAACTGCTAACTGTCAAATAGTCCGTTGAGCGCCTATATCCTTTTATGAAAAGTGTGATCATGGCTCGCAGTTTAGACGATGAATTTGAAGCAGTTTTGATATTTGGAGAAGCTGGAAGAAATTATCATCTATCAGTCCGTAATTTAATGATAGATTTCCCGAGAATCCTATTTCGAGGTCATATTTGCACAAACTTTTAAATACGCTCCAAGTAACTGGTACGCTGAAAGATGCTCCACGATCAGGAAGAACGCCTCTTTCAGAGGAAAAAAAGGTAGAAATTGTTGCTGAAATGGTAATCAATCCGACTTAGTCGACGTCTGCAGTTGCTGAATCCTGTGGAGTAGTTCAGAAAGTGTCCAGAGAGTCCTTAAAAAAGAAAAGTTTAATCCCTATAAAATGAAAATCCTGCATGCACTCACGGAGGATGATCCAGACCGGAGGGTTGAATTTTGTGAGTGGTTGACAAGAACAATTGAAGGAGAACAGGGCTCCCTAAAACGTGTATGTTTCGCAGACGAATGCACGTTTTTTCTTAATGGAAAAGTCAACAAACAGTATGTACGATACTGGAGCAATACTAATCCGCATATTTTCAGATAGGGAGATACCCAGTTTCCTAAAAAGGTGAATGTTTGGGCGGGGATTTTGGGCAATTGCGTTGTTGGACCGATTTTCATCAGAGGCAATCTTACAGGAGTTCTTTACAGAAATATTTTAGAAACTGAACCTTGAATAAGACAAATTGTATTAAACAATCAGGAAGAGTTTGAAAATCGTGAAATCATATTTCAGCAGGATGGGACACCTCCCCATTTCGATCGCATGGCTAGAGAGTTCCTCGATACAAACTCTCCTGGGCGATGGATAGTCGCAGGGAAAGTACAGAATGGCCACCAAGATCTCCGGATCTTACACCTCTAGATTTTTTCCTTTGGGGGTATCTGAAGTCAAAAATCTACGCCACTGAATGCCAAACAATAGGAGAGTTGGAACGCAGAATAATAGATACATGTGAAGAAATAGATGAACAGACTTATAATAGGGCACTTTATTGTCTGCGTTTCTGACGTTTTCCGATTCTGCTCCTGTTATGTTTTGACGTTGTTACTTTCTCACCGTGTTTTGTTTTGACATTGTTCATTCTGATACAATACGGCCTACCCTATAGTTATGGCAACCCTTCATGAAAATTACTACTCCATCATATATTCTAGCACATCTCTAGCTTGCGTTAATTAGCAATACCCCATAGCACACTCTTACCGTGTGATTTTGTTGGAATCTTTCCCATTCCCACTACCCATACATACAGCCGATCGCGGGAACCGAAATAAAATAAAAATAGTATTGTATAGTATCGTAACACGGCCTTATGCATTATGCAGAATGCGACGAACGATCATCATCCGCACAGCCAGCCACACACCAGCCGCTATTCAAATGTTTGACGGAGTAGGTAAACACTCCCGACACCACATTGTTCCTCGATCCATTCATTTCGGTGTGACAAATACGTATGGCTTCGCAGGTTCGCTTCATTATATGCTGGCATATAACAAAACGCGCATTTTGTGCAGGTAATACCTCGTTTGAATACTGACGGTTAGTCTCGGGTGGTTTTCATTTTTGATTGTGCGGTTTAGACGAGGAGATCCCAGACGAGAATACTCTTGTTCAGTCGATTTCGTCAGTTGTTTTGTGTATTAGCACCACATGGGTAGATGGGGAATCAAATATAGCCATGTAACTGAAATCTACACGGAATCAAAAAAAGTCTATCTACAACTAATTTAAAATACAAAAAGCGAATTATCCAAAAAAAAATTGAAAGCAGGTCATCACCAGAAACAAAAACAAATATGGGACATAGTCAGAGAAAGAATAATAAATTCAAGATCTACATCAAATATTCAAATACAAGTAGAAAATAAAATAGTTGAAAACAAGAATGTTATTGCAAATGCTTTCGGTGCCTTTTTCTCAAACAATATCAAAAATTCCATAGAGCCACATTTCGACACGAAAGTATTCAACGAATATACTTCAATGTATGAACCTAACACATTCTATTTTTTTTCCTGTTTTGAGCTGTGATGTCCTAGATGCAATAGGTTCACTGAAAAATTCTAACTCAGTTGGAATAGACTGTATATCCACCAAAATTATTAAAAGTATGGCTGTGTACATCGCTGAACTTTTAGCTTTTATTATAAATCGATCAATAGAGTCAGGAGAATTTCCAAATTACCTAAAAACAGTTAAGTGACCCCTACTTTCAAAAAGGGTGATACATCTATCATGAGTTATTTCCGACCAATAACAGTACCGACTGTGATAAGTAAAGTTATTGAAAGATGTGTCTATAACAAAATGCATTCATTCTTCACCAGATATAAAATTCTATCAAAGTACCAACATGGTTTTTTCCAAAAAAGTCGAATGAAAGTGCTTCCTACAACTTTTTTGAATATATTTACGATTCTATAGATGAAAGAAAATATGTTGGAGCACTCTTTTTCGATCTATCAAAAGCATTCGATACCATTGACCCAAACATTATCGAAAGCAAACTCTACTCTTTAGGATTTCGTGGTAACTTTCTGTCGTGGTTAGTTTCATACATGCGCCTTAGAAAAATATCTGTCAAAATTGAAGAGCATAGGTCTGATTTCTATTCTATGGACCTCGGAGTTCCTCAGGGTTCCATCTTAGGTCCACTGATGTTTTTATTATTTATAAACGATCTACCACTGCATATAAGCACACAATGTATAGTTCTCTATGCTGATGATTCAACTTTGGCTGCTGATGCTGACAGTCCCGAGGAACTCCAAGGTAAATTGAATATATTGTCAAAGGAATTCACAACCTGGTGTGAAAAAAAATCTTTAATTGTGAACTCAGACAAAACGGTGTGTATGCAGTTCTATCGCAGATCAAAAATTGCAAAAAAAAATCAAGTGAGAGTGATGGATGATGTAATTAATCTCTCTGAAAATACTTAATTTCTCGGAACTTTCGTAGATAGTGATATGAGACGGGAAGCAAATATAATTGCTGTTTGTAAAAATTCAAATAGTGGTTATTATTCCTTTCTACAACTAAAAAATATTTTTGATATAACACCACTGATCAATATTTATTATGCCAGTATCTACTCCCACATCTCCTGTAATATCAACATCTGGGGCAGCTCCAGCAACTCTAACAGAATATTTATTCTACAGAAAAGAGTCACCAGACTCATTTTCAATCTAAAGATTAGAGATTGCTGTAGAGAATATTTTAAAAGAGTCAATATCTTAACATATCCATGTAATATATTTTCAAAAGTATAATGTTATTTCCGAAACACAAAGATATGTCCAACACTGTTTCCTAACATCATAACTATTCCACTAGAAACGGAGATCCCATCGGGATCCCGACTCATAACACATCATTATTCAAGAACAGGCCGTCATATACAGGAATAAAATTTTTCAACCATCTTCCAACTGATCCAAGGAAAATTCAAAACAAAAAAAAGTTCTAATCAAAATTGAAGAAATATCTGCAAGAAAACTGTTTCTACAGCATTTCTGAATTTTTAAACTCGAGATAAAATGTTAGTTCTGTCTGTGTGTATATGACATTTATATTTTACATTCGAATAGTTTTAAATTCGAGATAAAATGTTAGTTCTATCTGTGTATATGTGACATTTATATTTTTTACTTTGGTATTTTGATTATTGGTCTACCTTTTTGTGTTCTTGACGTATCATGTATTTGATCTTAAAGGACGTATGAGGTATTTGATCTTAAAGGATTCAATAAATTATTATTATTGTAATACAGGGTGTAAACTAACGCGTTGCACCCTATATCATCGGGTGCCCCCTTTCCATGGCCTGCCTCGTGATAATACCAGGTAAATGTCATATCAAGATACATTTTTAGTAGTTCACGGCCCAGTGAATAAAACATCCTGTATTGCGTGACTGGGCCATCACTGAGAAAGTGAATATTGTCAATATTTTGAGGCAATGATGCTAACACTGGTCGAAGATGAGCCCAAATTGCTCCGACATTATGTAATAAATTTGATGACATAGGACAGTGTAATAGACCTTTTTAGGTAAACGACGATAGTATGTAGTGAAATTTGGGTACGCGAACCGCCAAAATGAAAGTTCTGGATTTCCTGGTTGTACTTTGTTGATAGTACATTGAAAAATATTATTCTTTTGAAATAATTACGGAAGAAAAGTCGTTAATAAGAGAGAAAAATTGGCCCTCTTAGGCCTGGTATTTTTTAATAATTATAATAATAAAAAGCGGTTTTATTCATCATTCAAATTTCTACACATAAAAAAAGAAAGAAATAGTACAGTATGAATTCATGTACATGAGAGAAGGTGAATTGTGAAAAAACGAAGTTTTTCAACTCAAACACAAAAGATAAAAAAACAAAAAAAAAAAAATGTAAGATCGGCACAAATTACCTACTAAAGCAGATAAAATAACTGATGAAAACACATTTTAAAGGCAACCTTCTATTCAAGCCGTGTAGTGAAACGTACAAGATGAGTTTAGGTCATCGCTGACTATGATTTAATAATTTATCGTTGGATTATTTGGTTTTAAAAAGCTTGTCGCGCGAAGTGTTCATGAAAGTAGGTACCAATTAATTTGATTGGGAAGTGATTGGTTGGTAAGTAAGGTATTTAATTTTTACCAAATATTCATACAAGTGGGTACCAATTAATTTCATTGGAGAATGATAGGTTGGTAAGAAAAAACTTGTCGAAGTAATAACTTTATTACAATTCGCGCGACAGTCTTTTTGAAACCAAATAATTCAACAAAAAATTATTAAATCATTATCAGCGATGACCTAAACTTATTTGATACGTTTAAGTACACGACTTGAATGAAATCGTGTCTTTAAAATGTTTTTTTATTAGTTATTTTATTTTTTGATTTTTAGTTAGTTTGCCTTGATCTGTAAATTTCTAATGGGGCATCGTTATTACGAAGTCTCTTCCCTGTAAGTTTTGAGCTTGAAAAAATCATGATCTCCGACCCCAAAAACTCCCACACACCAATTTTGAATATAATCTGACCATAATCGCAAAATTCGTCCGCCATCCTGAAGTCGCCATTTTGGATTAATAGATTTTTGAGAAAAAATTCATCATATCCAAACCCAAAAACCCCCACACACCAATTTTGAATGAAATATCCATAATCAAAACTCTCTTTTTGGGGCCGCCATTTCGAATTTTGACAAAAATTTCACGATCTCCGACCACAAAAACCCCTACAGCAATTTTGAATCGAATCGGATCATAATCACAAAACTCTTACGCAATCTTGGAGCTGCCATTCCGAATTTGTAAATTTTGATAAAAAATCCATAACCTCCGACCACGAAAACCCCCACATATCAATTTTGAATCAAATCGGACCATAATTACAAATTTCGTTCGCCATCTTGGAGCCGCCATTTTGTTTTTTCTTTAACAAAAATTCCATAATGCATTGTCACCGGAGTTATGAACATCTGCCAGATCTCAAGTCGGTCCAAATTCACTTGCAAGGTTTGACCCAAACTAACAAACGAACTAACAAGTGAAACTAAATATAAGCTTATATAGTTTAACCATTTTCAATTGCAGAAGCTGTTTCTATAGGAAGCAAATCAAAAACTCACTTCGCTAACACGAACGTATATGCGAAGAAACGGAACGAAAAATAATGTGTACTACTCGTTAACATTCTCCGTCGGCGAACGGGAGATCAAAAGAGCCGATAGTCAACGTGGGTTTGAGAGACAGCTGTCTAGTTTTCAGCAGCAAATCAAAACGGACCGCAAGCCAATGATAATGCTTGTAGGTGTGTCTATACGTTGAGACTAATGAATCACCAGTTATATACGTGTTTCAGGAGGTCTGAGTAAATGAAAGCCAGTAGCGTCTCTGGTCTGGGATCTAAATAGGTTTTAAATATTATATAGTTATGTTGTGTTCAGTGGGAAAACATGGCTTTTTTTTCTGCAATGGAAAAATGAGATTATGATGATACGATTGCATATTAATACATAATTCCTCGTTTATGGCATATTTTTTTACTTTAACGTATTTTTTAAATATTTAAATATTCAAATAAAATTAGTTACATCCGAAGAGCTCATAGGATTCCACCTCGAAACTGGGAGACTTGTTTTTCATGCTTCTGCAAATGTAAATGGTTTGACTATAACAAACTGAAAAACAAAGCTAATGACGGGTACAAGGCTCTCAAAACTATTCTGTGATCTTTCCAAAGCCCACATCAAGAAAGAGTTTCGGCACTGGGAAGCTGATCAAATTAGAACCCACTGAAATAAGATTCCAGGACAAAGACAAGCGAAAAGATTTCTAAGCTCATCGCCAAAGAAAGCTAAATTCTCGAGTTGAACAAGAAAGACTGCTCACCGGACATCATCCTCTCACCTCAAAAAAAATTGGATAGAATAGACATTAAACTGTGCCGCTACTAAGAAAACTTCGCTGAAATTGCAGGACACCTGTTTTGCGACTGCCAAGCGCTGTTTTGTAAAAGGCTCAAGTTCCTCAAAATATTTTCATTAACGCTTTCAGACATCAGGAACTTAGCTCCCAGGAAACTGATTCACCTCGCAAAGAGACTAGGAATCCCGGGTCTTGAATAGATGAAGGGTAATGTACAGAAGATCTCATAGGTCGAGGTACAGAGAGGCTGAAGAACCATATCGACCCCCCTACAATCTATAAAAAATACTGTGTTTGAGAACCCCCTTTTTTCTCAACTGTCCGCGAACGTGTTAAAACCAATCTAATACCCATTGTTACAGAACCTTGATAATGACTTTAATAAAATTCGAAACGTTGCACAGTGGGGCAAGATACCCAAAACGTCAGCAAAAAATAAAAAAATGAAAATCAGTTTCGGCAAACATTTCTGTATAGAACACATAGTAAACCGTCCTACGGATCAGCTAATAACCTTATTTCCCCCACCAAACTTTTTTATTACGTATCTGTTAGCTATGATTGTCACCGTATCAACATATTTTGGAGAACTGTCAACTTTGGTTCTTTGTTTACTGAACATTTGAATAGTTAGTTGGGGTTATTATTTCGTGATAATTTGATAAAATATGGAAGGTTCAACCTCAGGTAAGTGACGATGATTTTACTATTTGGATGTTACAATATATTTAAAATTAGTGGGTTAATAATACATTTTTAAATTAGATGTTAAAAGTGTTTGAATTTCTGCATGTCACGCATATATTTTGGAACTTTTGTTCTGAGCTCAACCAGATACCGCTATCATTTTATATTCAACCGGAAGCTTGAGGAGTCCTCTTTGAAATATGCTATTCCTTGTTTACTTTTTGATACCTTTCAACTCAATAAGACTGTATGAGTAGTTTTGATGCATAACGGTAATGCAACGTAGCTCGCCCTGGGGTCCTATGTTCAATTCATTTGTTTGTAGAGAAAGTTGAATGGAATAGAAAATAAAGTTTTAATAATAATAATAATAATAATAATTGGCGGCTCAACATGATTTGAATCAGAATATAAATCCCGATGGATCAAGGTTTTCCGTACATATGACGTTTCATTCGCGAGAAACAAGGAATGGCTAGAGACAAATTATTGCTTTCATCCCCAAGTCAATACAACTCCATCAAGTCGTGTTTGTGCTCGGCCAGAGAAGGATTTTGAATCTAGTTCTGATGAATCAAAGAGATTCAAAACCCAAGTATTACGAGAGTCTATATCAGGAGCTATACTGAGCTTTGCCGCTCAAATGAATTTAAGATCTGAAGGTAAATCTGAAGCTTCTCAAGTGATAAAAGAGATCTCAACAACAACCCCAACAAGAGCAACAAAATATGAGGCTGCATACCAAAAGTCAATAAGTTCCAAGTCAGAATATGCTATGTCAGGAGAATATGCTCTTGCCGTGTTAATTAGTGGGAAATCCAAGCGACAGGAACATCAGTAGAAATACCTTTATGGTTGTAGCTACTCATGTTGCAGACTCATAGATCAACTTTGTTCACAAAATGAGGTTTTGATGGTTCATCAGGACATAGCTCCTACAAGCAAGCCTTCCATGGTACTAAAGCCAGCGATTCTGCTGCATTTATTACATGTATGGTTCCAGTCCCTTTGTCATGCAAAAAAAAGTTGATATGGCAAAAGCCGAGTCATGCTTCAACTGTACACTGTTGACCGATAAAAATTTAAGTTATTGAAAAATCCACACAACTCTCAGTTGCAGACAAAAACACATGGATGATGAGATAAATGCTTTAGATAATTCTATGGTAATTGTGTAAAATGGAAATGTTACAGTGTCCCACAAATTGATCTCTGCCATAATTGATGGGAAAGTTTGTAATGCGCTCACGGATACATCTTCAACACAAAAATATTTTTTCATGTGGCGCAACATCAAAAATGTTTAAAACATAGAATACATGATTAGCTCAAGTGTAAAGACTGAAAACGGTTTGTCATTATTGCATGAATGGATTCGCATGTTTGAGTGTCTGCTTCATATTGAGTATAAATTGCCGGTAAAAAAAATGGCAAATTCGAACGAAAGACAAAGCTATAGTGGCCGGAAATAAAGCCAGAATTCAGAAAGAGTTTAAAGATCGCTTGTTTTGGGAACACCAGTGATGGCAATACGGCGAAGAGATCATGCAAAAATGCGGAATTATCAGCAGAAATAACAAAAATTGAACTGGTGTTAATAAAAAAAAATCATGTGATGATAGCTGTCGCAAGTGGTTTCAAAATTGATGTTGCTAAATTTCGATGTTATGTTCATGGTTTTATGGTATTCTACCACTTTGTATACTTGGTACAATATGTCACCAACCATGCACAAATATTCAATACATGGACCTGAGAGCCTTTCCTGTGCACTGCTACTTATTGGACAGTTGAGTGTGGAAGCTCAGGAAGCACGGAATAAGGAAAATATACACAGAACATAATTCTAGTCATTACAAGCAAAAGGAAAATCAAAGAAAGGAAACATGGAAAAATTGCAGTGAAAGCTCTGCAATTGGTGGAGGTGTCATCTCTATTTGATTTATCATCAGAAGAAGAGGAGGAAGAAGAAGCTGATGATGATACCTATTCTGATTTCTAAATCAAAGTATGAGTCGTAGGTTTTTCTTTCCTTGGAGAAAGTTATTCATTAATATATTTTTTTTCTTTGATAAAGTTATTCATTAGAATCCTTAATCCATAGTAAACCCGATTTTCATTTAGATAACATTATTTCTCTGCCGAAAATCAAACCCTTCCCGGGTTTTTTTTCCACATTCATTTCTAAATGGGCTATGTTACCACATTTCTAAGGTTGAATACCGTTTTCTGATTTTTTGACAACTTTTTGAGTATCTTGCCCCACTGTGCATTGGAAGTAAAATATTAATTTTCTTTCAACAAAATCAATCCAAGTTCCAACAAACTTTCTGAAATTAATATTGATCTCGAACCTAACTAATAATCAATATTTGTACTGACTGGGACAGATAGATATGTGGCTAAGCTCATGAGGCTACCGGTTCTTTCAATTTTGATATAAATAATCTTATTTAGACATGCCCGTGTTAGCAGCTCTGGTTAAGAAAAGGGGGTGCGTTCCACGTCTAATCAAAATATTCTTATTCCTGTCAAAAAATGTCACTCACTCCATTTCGATATGGTCGTGATTTCAGTGGGTCGTAAACGTATCCGTACCTCGTGAAGCCGTAAATTCATTTGTTTGGTGACGAAATGGCTCTACCCTGTACCAGGAATCTGTGATGGTTGTAATAACTTTTGGTACACGTGATTCACAAAGGAAGGAAAATTACTTCTCACACTTGCAGGTTCCGAACTGCATTTGAATTTGAAAAGACCAGTTAGCAGAATGGAATAAATAGAGGAAACAATTTTATTTCTGAAATATGTACTATGTATGTTCAAAAATCATGAAGAAAATTGATGCTTTAGCGACGACAAATGAACTCATGCCATAAAAAAATAAAATTTTAATAAATAAATTTTTTATCGGCAAATGTACTCATGCCAAGAAAATACAAAATTTCAATAAATCACGTCGTTTTTTGTGAAACAACATGCACTAGTGCATTTTTCGCGAAAAAAATCAGGTATGTTTGCTTTCTTACATTGCTGATGACATTTCATTATTCGTTGAATGTCAAGATTGAACACACTGCGAGTTTGGTATTATTTTTGATATTGTGCAATAAATTCAAGTGATTGTATATTCGGAAACTCGGTAAAGGTCAAGAAAATGAGATCACCCAGTATCTTCACGAAATTTCCACAGGCGCTTCAGAAGACGATAAAAACATTATAGCAATTGAAAATAAAGCGCCGAAAAAAAAATTTTTGGTGATATGGGCCCCCGAAGGTCCGAAATGAGAGGTTATGGAATGCCACTTTTGGAAACTGCAAACTGATACAAAGAACAGCTTTTTACACTAAAATAGTAACTGTACACTAATTTAACGTTTGAGTAATATTAAAATCAATTAATGTTTGATGAAATCATGAGAAAACTCCGATTACATTTCATTTAATTGTTCATATGAAATGTCAAAAATCAAATATTGGTGGTTGCATTGCTTTTGGCGTTTTATGGACATGCCATGTTGCCAACTATTCAAGTCACGAAATTATCACAAAACTCGATAAAAATATTTTAGCAATCAAAATTTAAGCGCGGAAAAATTTATTTTGGTAATTATGGCCTTTTAAATTAAAAAAAAAGTGTGGTTTCGCTTCTTCAATATTAGAATATGTAGGCTTCGTGAAGTTAATAGATAGATAGATAGATATATCTTTATTTGAATAGGATATCCTAATATACAAATCAGCTAAAAAAAGTTCAAGTAAGAGATATGTGGTACATATTGAAAAAATATACAATAAAATATATAACAAACATTAAATAAAATACATTGAAAAGTTGGTTTAAATAATAAATATCATATTTGTGCATTTGAAACAAATGTCTTTAGTTCATTTTTGAAAATGTTCGAAGATGGGCTACTTTTAATTAGAGTTGGTAATTTATTGAACTGACCGAAACCTTTGAAAATCAAAGAGTTCATGGTGTTTTTGTGATTGGTTCTATTAATATATAAATTATTATTATTTCGAGTGAAGTGGTGGTGAAGGTCATGATTCAAGACAATGTACAGTTTGAAATAACAAGGCCCTAAATTGTTCAGTATAGATTGCCAATTTAAAACATTAAGCATAATATCAATAGGAGTATCCCTAGCGCACTTCAAAATGATCCTCATACCACGATTCTGAAGTTTTTGGAGTTGAGACAATTCATTCAGATTGAAGAGATATAGGATAGAGGAACAGTAGTCGAAGTGTGGCTGTACAATTGTCTCATAAACTGTGATTCTTGACTCAGTTGACAGATTATTGGCAATTCTAGAAAAACATTATAATTTCTTTGAACTTTTTTTATGAATATACTCAAAATGATTATCAAATGATAAAGTATTATCTATTTGGAATCCCAGATATTAAGTTGTGTTCACTATTTCAATTTTTTCACCATCAATGTTGAGATTAATATTTTTTAGGTCTATAAGGCTGTATTATATTTGGTAGTGATTATCATTGCTTTTGTTGTCAATACATTCAACTTGAGTTCATTCATTTTCAAATATTTGTTGACACTTGCTAATGTGGTATTCGTTCTTTCTATTGCCATTTCTAAATTCTCATGACTGCATGCCAATAGGCTATCGTCCGCAAAAATGGCATGTCATTTAAATAGAGTCTGAATAGGAGGGGACCCAGTACACTACTCTGGGGAACTCCAAAATCATTTACAATTTCACAGGAGTATATATCATTCTCTCTAACACGTTGTTTTCTATTGGTCAAGTAATTAGATAACCAGTTGTACACTTTCCCCTCTATTCCATATTTATCCAATTTGGCTAGTAATACAGACCTATCAATGGTCTCAAATGCTCTTTCGAGGTCAAGGAACACTGCCACAACAAACTTATCATGATCCAGTTCGGTTTTGAATTTATTTAGGGAAAGTTGTTCTGGCTTGCATTTAACTAGGATAGCAATGTTAGCCAAGGTAGATTAGGTTGTGTTCCTTCTTGTTACGTAACAAATTGATTAGCATGCTTTCAACATGGATAACAAGGATAGTCAAGCTAGGTTTGGTTTTGTTCCTTCTTTTTACGTAAGGAATTGGGGTTGGCAAATTGGAGGAACAAGCGGTTGGTTTTTTTTTGGTACCAAGTTCGGTTAGGTTGTGTTCCTTCTTTTTACGCAAGAAAGTGATTGGCGTGTCTCGGCCGGGCAGATGAGAAAACATCCAAGCCGAATGCGTTTCTTGGTCCGGTTTACAATTACTTAAAACAAAATAATCTGAAGTCACATTATTTTAATAAGTTTGGTAACTTTCTGAATGCGACATATCAACTTCATGCCTACTTTTCAAAAGCTATTAGACCAAGAAGCGTGGTGATATATTATTTGCATTTCAAACTTATACTGATACACATATATCCATCAGAACTATCAGATCGTCTTTTCATGCAGTAATAGTTATTATTTATATGCTCAATATGTGTGTACCATTTAATTTCAGTACTTTTTTCTTTTTGGTGACATAGGCAACGTCGCATACCAATAAACTCCAAGATCCAGGAGATTCGGATGAACATAACACAATCCACAATCACCAAAGTTTAATTTTTGACATTTCTTCTGTCAAATCGAAAATTAACGGATTTTAATATTACTAAAACGTCAAATGAGTGTGCAGTTACTATTTTAGTGTAAAAAAAAATTTTTATATCAGTTTACTATTTCCAAAAGTGATATCCCATAACCGAAGGCCCGTATCTCCTATTATTATCTTTTCCGCGCTAAATTTGTTATTGCTTTACTGTTTTATCATGTTTTGAAGCACCTTTGTAAATTTCGTGAAGATACTGGGTGATAACATATTCTTGACCTATTCCCCTGGTACTGTGTTTCAAGGAAATATGAAATACAACTACAGAAATAGCAAGAATTTTGAACTGGGCTGTGAACATGCGGAAATGTGATGGTGAAAATTATAAAGAATATTTCTGTCAAGACAATTTGGAAGACAACCGCTAAGATGGTGCAAGAATAGTATTTTAGAGAATTCAACCAAGGAATAATTTTTTTTTCAATTTTAAAATAAAAATTTGGCAACACTGTCGTATGTAATTTGAGGCGTAGAATCAGAAAAACATCAAACATACAAATAGTTTCATTTAAAAAATCGAAGTTGGTGACTATTCTGGCAAAACCGGAAGTCGGCCATTTTGTTTCCATATGTCTGTCAATCCGAAATTGTTTCTCATATCTATTTACAAAGTTTCATTAAAATCGGTTGATAGTGGAAGGAGATAAAATGATAAACTATAAATCGAAGGATAAAAATTATACTTGAGATCCCTTCTGTTATATGAAAACATTTTGTTCAACAAACCATAATGCCGATATGACTAATAGACAAGAACGGCCTAGTCTCATATCGAAAACGTTGAAAATAGTAATTTCCAGGAGTCTTTATGATAATTGGCATTGGACTAGTAAGAATAAAAAACATCAGTGTGCTGCGTTCTGTGTATTCTATGGCAGACTATCCGGTTAATTAATAATGTCAATTCCCAGCAGGACTTGCAACCCCACTGGGAGATCACTGACACAAATCACCCTGTTACTTGTTATTGGTGCGGGCTTTTGTGTTCACTTTAGTCTCTTATTTTTATTTACCTTGGTATGTAGGTACTTCTTAGCTTCTTTTTGCATACTTCGATGACCGATTCTGAATCGTTAGATAATTCCAAAGGTATGTCACTGACATAGACCAGGAGTTTTCTTGCATGTTTCGGAAAATTTCTCGATTACGCCAAAGGCACTAATAAATCTTTAAGAACCAAATTATATGAAAATATATAGGTCAATGAGCAATTTACAAGGAAACAAACCGGAATTCTGATTCAACGTATTCTGTTATATTTTCACTGATTACCAAAAGAGTGATGGAGGTGTGACACAAACTGGATTCTGCTAATCGCAAATGATTTTCGAGTTTTTTTGGTATTGTGGTTTGGTTTCAGCAGGTCCAAATATCAGAACAAATTTTTTAGGGTGGGCGTTCAAGTAGTGTATTTTTATTTCGAATTGCATCGAGAAACGGTTATACTTTGAAAACTCAAATTAAGTAGGTGAACTCAGATTAGAGTACACAGAAAAAAATGCTTGTCATCATAACCAGAATAGTGACAAGAATTCTGATTAGTATGGCACAGCCAAAATTGTTGCTATAATGACAAAACAAAAATTGCTACAAATATACAAGTTACTATATAATATTTTGTCACGGATACTATATGATATTTTGTAATGGTTACTAAAAGAGTATAATGAGGTTTAAAATACAATATTGTCACCTTAACTTGAATTTATAGTAACTTGTAAAATAAATTATTGTTACCTCATTAATCTTCGACTGTTTTCCCCTCAATTTTATATTGTGCTCATGACACAAATATTTGGTCATGGTTACTTTATATTACGAAAATTGAGATTTTTCTTTTGTCGACAATTCAACTCATGTAAAAAAAATCGCATATTCCACAGTGCAATTGTCAGTTTGACAGCGGCAAAAGTTAGCTGCAACTTTTATCGCGGTGTTGGTTGCCAAAATAAATAGTTTCACATGTTTGTCAACAACTTATTGAATTTCTAAGCACTAACAATGAGTAGATTCGGTGAGTCTGCGAACGCCGAAATTAGTCAAATTGTTAATACCTGTGTGCCTACTAATACAGTTGCGACGCAATCATCAATCTGGCGACAATTTTCTACGTTTTGCGATGCAAAAAGATATGAATTTGAGCCAGACTCTTCCATCGAGAAATGTAATATTGCAAGATTGGGCATTTAATATGCGAAAAGGCAAAGAAGCGGTAGTTAAAACAATTTGGAACACCAACGCTAAAATGCTACAAAGTGAATATTATAACGAATTCAATATTGTATTTAACCCTTTCACCGACGTTCAGTTTAATTCATCACGAGCTGCACGTATTGCTAAACGTAAAATCCTACAAGCACAACCCGAAAAGAGAAAATCTAGTGCATCAGCTCTTAATAAATCTGAAGTATTTGCAATGGCTAGATTATATGACAAAAATGAACCGGAAGGACTTCAAAAGAAATTATATTACATTTTGGCGTTCGAATCAGCTTAGCGCGGAGGAGAAGCAGCTTACTGCAAAACCACTTATTTTGTATCTTAAATTGAAAATAATGGAAAAGAAACTGGACGTATCGAGTATAATCCTCTATTTTCGAAAACGAGACAAGGCGGTAACAATAAATTATGTTACAGCCAATGGATTACGCCTAATATTTCAGAGGAATATATTTGCCCAATACGTTTATTTAAAAAGTTAATGAAAAAACGAGACACTTTTATGATATTGGACAGAGTATTTCTTACACCAAATCCCTTTTGGAAGAAGAAAAATTCTAGAGGTTTGTATAAGAATGTGCCGATTGGAATTAATGAAATTTTCAAATAGACTAAATGCTCAGCACAACGTATTGGTAAAGATGTCAAATGTGTCGAAATTACAAATCACTCAAATCGAGCGGCAGCAGTTAGCGAATTGAGTAAAAGCGGAATTGAAGAACAAGCTCTAATAAATATAACAGGACACATCAATTCATCATCAATAAAACCATACTTACAAGTTGACAAAGAGTATCATTCGAGCATTATTCAATCACTTCGTTTGGAAAAAGAAAAAACTTCAACATCTACTACAGAAACGATTAGCTGTGGCACCCACAGCGACATCACTGTTCCTAGTATAAATTTCAATAACTGCGTTTTCAATAATTGTACATTCGAATAAAAATGTGTTTATTTCTAATGTTTCATAAATTAAGTTTGCATTGATATGTTTCTGAATTTCTTATTCATTAAATTGTCCTGCCGAATTACACTCGATGTTTGTATTGATCGGGTATTTGTGTCAAATTCTAAACTGTTTCCTTTAGCAATTTGACTCGAAAAACTGTCAACCTTCGGTGTCGCTATTTTGATAGTTGACAGTTTTTCTCGTCTAATTACTAGGCAACAGTTTCTCATTAAACAACCCAAATTTACCCGATAAAATACAAACCTCTCGTGCAATTATAAGTGGAAATTGGAGGAAATGAGCCAATATATGTTTCTTTTTTATTTCAAACGAAAGACCCATGAAAATAGTTCAACTTCCGATTAAAAGCGAATCTCCAGACAATTTGTTTGGGACAAAATGAAAGTTTCGAATTCGAAGATTATTCATAATCGTATCATGGAGAGTGATTTGGGAAAGAATAAATAAAAATCAACAATCAATGACGGGGTCCCGAGGTTCAATCTGTATGATATAACGAAGCTTTTCCTGACTGATAAAAAGCACTCAAGAAATAATGTTTCTAAACTTCCTTATGAGGGTAGTGCACCTCTTTGCCAGTTAATTTATTCAATATTTTTACATGCTTTTATCCAAGTTTCCTTGTTTGTTTCTCTGTGATTATTATTAATTTCTCGATTTGTACATTAGGTGAAATTTTGCATATGAGTTTTGATCCACTTCTAGTCGCCCGATTAACTTTGGCAGGTGTTCATAATTCCAGTGACAATCTATTATGAAATTTTTGTTAGAGAAAAAAACTAAATGGCGGACGAGTTTCGTGATTATGAGGCGCCTTTAGCCAAAATTGGTATGGGGGTGTTCTTTGGGTCGAAGATAATTAATTTTTTTTCAAAGTTCATTGAGATAAGATGACGGTTCCAAGATGGAGAACGAGTTTTGCGACTATGGTCCAATTCTATTCAAAATTGGTGTGTCGGAGTTTTTGGGGTCGGATACTATTGGTATAAGGGTGTTTTTGGGTTCGAAGATAATGAATTTTTTGCCAGAATTTAATAAGATAGTGGATTTCATGCATGACTAGAAAGAAGTAAATATAAATAATCAAAATTTTTTAGACAAATGCATTAAAGAGAAAAAGTAAAAATAAATAAAAAATATGGTTGAAAACAAGTTTTTATACTAATGCACTAGAAAAACAAACATATTTCTTCAATTGTTTGACCTAGGTTATTCGATGAATAACAGATTCATAAGCTTGCCGCGAATACACAATATGTATTCTTGCGCCTTGATATTTAGGGTTTTTGAGGGAATGGGTTTTGTGATTAATGGTCCGGGTTTTTGGAGTCGAAGATTAGGATTTTGTTGCCAAAATCAAAAACATTCAGAATGGCAGCTCGAATAAACTTCTTTAAAACGGCAAATATGTGTTGCATTGAAAATTACTCTCTGAAAAATGCTTGTAACCATTGAACACTCATAACACGATAATGAACTGTAACAATTCGCTTTCGAAGTCCTGGAAGAAAATATGGTTTCTTTGGGGGTTTTGAGGGCGCGTAGTACACATTTTTCCATTAAAATGGAATAATTTTTTGCTTTAGATATGTGACGTAAATAAATTATTGTAGTCTTATATTGGTCAATATAAACCTCCAAATGAATTCAGCTAATCAAATGCATTTATCTAACCAATCAAATCCCAATATCAGCGAATATACACCATGTTGTTAGTATATCCACTACTATCTATACCGAAATGAATTCAGCTAATCAAATGCATTTATCTAACCAATCAATTCCCAATATAAGCGAATATACACAATTTTGCTAGTTTATCAGCGAATATACACGCTACTCGCTATTAAACAAGTAGGCATTTACCATTGTTTATACCAAACCTATCAAAATAATTATATCACTGTCAGATGACGTCCAAGTCATTGTCAAATGAAAAAAAATGATATCCGACCGTTTCAAAAACACTTCTTCAGAAGAAATTCGCAAAAAATGTAGAAAACATATTTTTTTTTCAAGTGTGGGTCATATACTACTCGTGAAAGATATTTTGGGTGGAGTATACTTTGATATTTTTTTCGCCAATATTGTTGCAGAAATACCACTCAACCAAATTTCTTTCAAAAAATATTTATAAAGAAATTTGGTGACACAAAAATGTCAAAGAATACCCACCAAAATATCCATCCCTTGTGTTATGAATACTGAAAATCACACGCAATATATGAGAATAAATTAATAATTTCTGATTTTACAAAAAAAAATCAGCGAATAACATATAGAACGTAAAAAAATATCATTTATTTCTTTCAATTTTTGATTCTACAGCATCTTCTATCCACGGAGGGTCGTAACATTTTTCATCCCTCAGAAAACGGTGTCTGATTATTTCCTCCAGTACACAATTCATATAAAATATTCCTAACTTGGGAACCATTTTTTCTCTCCACAAAATGTCGTCTCTTTCTCAACGAATATTGAGAAGGAGAAATATTCAAGTCGTTCAGAATGAACCGTAAGAATGCCACAGATATTGCAAACAATGTTTTTATTAAAGTCGAGTAAAGTTCTGTTGAGATTTTATTTTTATTTTTTCTCAAACATTATGAGCTTCAACATCCAACTCTGATATCTTCTGTTGTGAGAATTCAACTATTGAATTATGGTATCAAAAAAATTATTTGACATATATACCATATCATAACAATTTCCCTGAAATGTATATTCAAGATTATTCTATTTCATTAGTAGAATCTGAATATCAATTTAATTACTGTACCAAGGTTATTAATATTTCTTTTCTTTTTGTTTCAGATAGAACCTACCATTGGAAATCTTTGATACAAATTGGAAAATTATCAAAATGACAAAATTCATATAGTTATCTGAACTGATAAATACTATTTATTTCAAAAACTCCTCTCAAAGTTTTATCATATGGATTAATTAGTCTGTAGATATTTTTAGCCTCTTCGTTATCTATTTCAAATGGTCCTTCAAATGGTAATTGTAATTTTACACATATTGACATGTATTATAATTCTAGTTTCGAAATTACTATCTGTTTTTCTTTGTTCTAATTGTTTAATTTTTTCTTCCATGTTTTTAATTTTTTCTTGACATTTATTATTATGATCAGTGCTGAAATTTTTCTCTCTTTAATTTGTTAAATTTATTTTTATTTTAATTTTTTTTATTTTATTTTTTTCATATTTATGTCACTCTTGATTCTTTATTAGTTTTATTAAGGTCTCTTCTTATATTTTATAATTGTTTATCATTACGTTCTAATGAATTATATTAATAATTGATATTTCTTGTCTTATAGTTACATAAAATTGCCTATTATTTTGTTCTATTCTTCCCATGTTTTCTTTCACACCTCCTATATTTTTTTTCATTGTTTTTCTTATTTTTCCTATGTTTTCTTTCATTCTATTTTGCATACTTCCCATAAAATCCATCAATTTTTGAAACTTACTCTCCATATCTGTTCTATCACTTTGTGCTTCTATCTCTCTTACATTACTACTCTCTCCTTTTTCCTACCACCTCTTTCTCTGCCTTCTACACTTCTTCCAAACCAACTTTTTTCTTATCTCCAAAATCCATTTTCTCCACACTTATATTCATTGATTTAATAAAAATCGTTTAATTCCCAACGACTTATTCAAACAAACTAACACAAAATAATCGCAATGAAACTGCATATGAACCTGGGATTCAAAACTGATATATGCCCGGTTGACAATGCGAGATTTCCAAAACATTCACTAGAAGAATATCAAAATTTAGAATCCAATAACGATTACTCTGCCGGCGCTGGAATAATATATTCTGCCGTAAAATTCGTGACGAGTATTTCCTTATTTCACAGGATAACCCAACTGGCACGTTGCCAAGCCCGCCAATACAATTACGAATCTCTAGGTCAACTTTTTCAACTTTTGTTTGACCTCATAATAATGGATATAACAACATTGTATTCTATTTCCAAAGAATTTTATATCGAGATAACTATTTCACGAACCATTTTTTCCTGATTAATTTTCAAATCAAATGATATTTGATACTTCAAGACAGCTATTACATGGAGTACGTTACTTCATCGGCAACAGTGCTCGCCGGCCAGTTCCCTGGCTATTGTCTCGTAGTAGAAATTAGTTTCGACTATAATTACTCTTTTGCATGGTTGGAGACTTGGATAAATATCCACTATAATGCATTGTGCCAGTTAAGTATTCGGAACTGGAAATTAACTTTTTAAAAAACACAAGTTTTGGAAAACTGAGCAAACATACAGCTTGGTGTCTCTATGTGAACTGATTTATTTTCATTATTCAAATACATCGGAAAGAAGCACACCTGCTTATCTTAAAAGTAACATTCAGCAGTTTATACATTCTGCGCTACAAATAAACAGATATGATTCATCTTAAATAGCATTATTGTTCCTATAACTCCTCCATCCCTAGAGAGAAAATACTGGGGTGAGCACAGGATTTTGGATCATCGAGGTTTCTTGAGAGTTCATTGGTTCCTCTGATGATTTTTTAAAATATCTTTTAAAGTACACATGATACAAAGCATATAGTACGGATACAATGATTAATATATAGATTAATACAGTCCAAACACTTATTCTATGAGTAAGTACTGGAATGTCTGAAATAGAGTCAACTTTTTGGTTTTGTATTTCCAAAGCACTTTGAACATTTTTTATATCATCTAAATTAATAGAATCAATTTTCAAAGGTTTGAACTTAATTTGAGGGTCAATATTCGGGTATTTTCCTATTTCTAAATTAGGAAGTTCAACAAATTTGAGTCTTTCATTGAAGTCATGATAACTTCGTAAGGTAATGTCTTCAATTATCACTTCACATTTTGAATTGAGTTCTAAAACAATTGTCCCGTGAAGTAAAATATTGTCTTTATTCGTACCACATTTTTGGATAGCCACAATATTTCTGGGTGTTGAAATAATCCAATTATTTTTCTCCATTTTTTGGATTTTGACGTTTTCGATCTTGACTGGGATCTGCTGGCAATTCGTAATATTCTTGACGAGTTTCAACAGTTGAATTTCACAGGGAAGTCCTTGTTCTCGTAGTTTCATGGGATTGGTCTCATGGCAAATATATTCTTCAGAAGTAATCTCTTGACATTTCGTTTCGAGAAACATATAATTTTCTTCATTAAGGATAAGGTATTTTGATTGAGGTGAGATGATTTTAAAGGATTCTCCTGTAGGTATTGGTAAGGAATATAGGTGGAAGTAATTATAACTTTCATTTTCCACAATTGGTATTTCTATGATAAAAATTATTTTATTTCCTTTACTATAACTTTTGATTTCCATTATTTTTTCAAAAAGAAGAATATTCTCAACTTTTGGTTCGAATGGTATTTTATTATTATTTGTTAATTGACTAACAATTATTTTTAATTCTTGCAAAATTTCATTTGGTTCGGCAATGGAATTATGAAAGGTATTTAGTTTCGAAAAAGTAATTGCGATTTCGATTCTTTCTAAAATATCGTAAATTACTTGAAAAGCTGTGGTCATCTGAGAAATCATTAGTTGAATGAGAAAATATTCATAAGTTTTGAAATTTTCCATTTTTATAGTTGTAGAATTTTTCAATCTCAGTAATACGATTTTGCATTGAAATCTCATTATGTGCCATGTTCTGTAGTATTTTGAAATCTTTCAATAGATTTTGAAGAAGGGTGATTTGATCTTTCACAATGGTTTTTAATTTCAATTGATTTTCAGATAATGTCATAATAGCTTTATCATATTTTTCAGCGTCATTCTGGTCTAAATTTCCTGTTAGGGATTTGATAATGGATCCTAATCCATCAATTAAACATCGTTTTATTCTTTTATCATTTGAAGGATTCAGTTGATTAATTTGAGAATATATTTTTCGTTCAACTGTTTCAATTAATTCGTATGAATTATAGAATTCTTTTTTATAGTCAGCTTTAGTGGTATTCAATATAAAAGTATCTTTCAATGTAGTAAATTGTTTTTGAAGTACATGGAATTCTTCGATTATGTGATTGATGTCAAATATTTGGATAAATGACCAGTGGTCAATCTTATTTTGGGCATTTCCAATTTTGAAAGGTAGGAGACCTGGGTTGTCTTCTATGTGGTGGAATCTTGGTTGGATTAATTTTCTGTTGGTGCAGCTGATAAGCCTGCAACAAGAGGGGGTTTCCTTAGTTCTTTAATATGAATAATTTCTTTCTTATTTTTATTCTTTTTATTAGTTATTTCAACTTTGTTTCTTTCTAATATTTCAGTTATTTCATAAGGGCCTATGAATTTATTACTCTTTTTATTACGTTTTTGTGGGTTTTGTTTAAACACTGTTTGACCTAATTTAAATTCAGAGTTTGTATCACCATGTATATTAGTTTTCTTTATAACTTTTTCCTTTTTTTCTTGTAAGACATCATGAACATTTCTATAGACATGATCAAGTTTTTTCTTATGATGTTCTGCATAGTCGGTAAAAAATGCATTTGGTAAGAATATTTCATTAGGATTTCTCGAGTTAGTATGTCCAAATGTTAGTTCAAAAGGAGTATACGTAGTTGCACTATGTATGGAATTATTATATCCAATAATAGCGTAGTCCATAAGGTTTTCGTTTTCATTGGGGTACATTTCTTTTAAAATCAATAATACTTGAATGAAATCTTTCAGCAATGCTATTTGATTCATGATGAGTAGGGGTAGTGAAATGAATTTTTATTTTATGTAAATTCAGGATTTCTTTAACGGTTTCGTTATTGAATTCCGTTCCATTGTCAATAATTAATTTTTCAGGTATTCCAAATGAGGCAAAATATTTAATAAGAGCTGAACTAATATGTATTGCAGTTTTTCCAGTTATTTCGTATGCTTGAGCAAACTTCGTGAAAGAATCTACAATTGTTAAATATATATTTTGGTTGTAAAAGAATAAATCAATATGTACAATTTGGAATGGTTTTGAGGCTGTTTCTGTTAATACTAATGGGGTATAAGGGAGTTTTCTCGAGTATTTAGCTCTTTGACAAGTTTCACATGAATTAATAAATTCAGTTATGGTGGTTCTCATATTTTTCCAATAATAATTTCGTTTTAAGGATTCTAAAGTTTCATTTATTCCTCTATGATTTGTTTTTCCTTCATGACAGTTTTTTGTTAACATTATTTGTTCTTCTTCATCTGTTATGGTATTTACTAATTTAGTACATCTGATAAGTTTAGGACCTTTTTCAGAAAAGTTTTTCAAATAGACTTTATTGAAAACTTGATATAAAAATTCGTTATGAAAATATATACAGTAGAGTTTCTTTGAAACGGTATATTCTTTCAGGAATTGAAAAACAGTATTTTCATCATACATTTTTGAAATAGGAATTTTTACTTTCATAATTTTATGATTTTCATAAGTTTCATGGCTTACTTCCAATTTACGATATGGATGTGGAAAAACTATTATTTGACTAACTTTATTATTTATTATTTCATCATAAATTTTGATTCCATCATTCGTAGTCTCATTGTTAGTAGTATGTTGTGTCGAATCATTCGATTCACTAGAACTTTCATTATCGATTGATGAACCAATCGATTTTTGTTTGGGTTCATATGCAGGTTTTATTATACTATCAGAAATAATATTAATCTTTGGATTTTTCTTTTTTTCTATCGGGGGTTGTTTACTTGTAGAAGGTTGGAGTTCATCTTGAAGAGGATTTTCAGCAAGATTTCGTAAATATTCTAATGTTTCTTGATTTATTTCACCTGGATTATTAATAATTGATTCATTTTCCAAAGCATTTAAAGCATTTATTTTTACTCGTGATAATGCATCGGCATTCAGATTCAATGAACCTTTTTTATAAATTATATCGTAATCAAATTCTTCTAATTTGAGACGCCATCTCATTAATTTTGAGTTAGGTTCTTTTAAATTAAATAACCAAACAAGGGGTCTATGATCTGTATAGATAGTGAATTTTCTGCCAAATAAATATGGTCTGAAATATTTACAAGCCCATACTATAGCAAGTAATTCTTTTTCTATAGTGCTGTATTTTTGTTCTGATTCATTCAGGGTTCGTGAAGCAAAAGCAATAGGTTTGTCTGAACCTACTGGACCTTGAGAAAGAACTGATCCTAGTGCGACATTTGAGGCATCAGTTGTTAAAACAAAGATTTAGAAAAATCTGGATATTGAAGAATTGGGGCATTAATCAATAATTTTTTACAAATATTAAAGGTAGAAATAAATTCTTGAGTATGATTCACTTTAGCATTTTTTTTCAAACAAAGTGTCATTGGTTTAGTAATTTTTGCAAAGTCTTGTATGTATTTTCTATAGTATCCTAATAATCCTAAGAAACTTTTTATTTCTTTTTGAGTTTTTGGAATAGGAAAATTCTTAATAGCTTGAATTTTATCAGGATTCGGTTTTACTCCTTCAGGTGTTATAATATGTCCTAAGTATGCTACTTCTTTCCTTAAAAATTCGGATTTATCAAGTTGAACTTTAAAATTCGCATTTCTTAGTCGTTCAAATACTTGTTTCAATTTTTCGATGTGTTCTTGAAGTGATGTGCTAAAAATAACAATATCATCTAGATATACCAAGCAAATTTCGTTTTGTAGGCCTCTAAGTACATTATCCATGACCCGTTGGAAAGTGCCAAAAGGCATTCTTTTGAATTCATAATGTCCATCCTGTATAGAGAATGCTGTTTTTTGAATATCATCCGGATTCATCTCGATTTGATGAAATCCATTAGCTAAGTCAAGAGTACTAAAGTATTGACTTTTTCCGAGTTTATCTAAAGTTTCTGTAATATTTGGAAGGGGATATTTATCATTAATTGTCTTTTCATTCAATTTCCGGTAGTCAATTACTACACGCCATTTTTTCTTCCCAGAGGCATCAAGTTTTTTTGGAACAATCCATATGGGACTTGACCATGGAGAACTTGAATTTTGAATTATGCCTTGATTTAACATTTTTTGAATCTGGTCTTTCACTTCATTTTTATGTATTTCTGGATATCGATAGGTTTTAGTATATATAGGGGATTCGTCAGTTAAGTTGATTTTGTGTTGAATTTTATTCGTGAACGTCAATGGAATTTTTTCATTATAAAAAATATCACGATATTCGAAACATAAGTTTTTTATTGCTTGTTTTTCTTCTTGATTACAGTGATTCAATCTAAGATTTTTCATATTTGATTTTTGAACAGAGTCCATGTATACATCGATCTCTTCATTAGTTTCCATTTTTTCTATAAAATTAATATTTTGAATATTCAGAATTTCTATCTCGTATGGTTTCAAAAATTCAATTTTAACTGGTTTTGAATTAGAATTTCTAATGGTAGTGATTGCAAAATAATTTTCAATGTTTACTAAGGCTTTTGGGGATTCAACTAAATATTCGAATTGAATATAGTCTAATAATCCTATACCTTGTTTTTGATTAACCGGTATTTTAATAACTTGTTCTGTTCTAGCTGGAATTATCAATGTATGATTTTAATTGCATTTTTTCTTGTTTCATATTTTTTCTTTCATAAATTATAGGAATTTTAACGAAAGGAGTTGATATCGTTTTTTCACTAACATTTATGGAGGCTTGAAGTTGTCTGAGTAAATCTATACCAATCAATCCATCATATTTTTGACTGAATTTGAAAAGGTAAAATTTATGTTTTCCCTGTACATTAAAATAAATTTTTAAAAATTGGAATTACTATAATTTCATCATGATAGCTGATATTATGGGCAGATTGAATATGGAAATCTTCTTTTGTAATGAAATTTTTATAAAATTTATAAGCTAATTCTGGATTAATCAAACTACGAGTACTACCTGTATCAATAAGAAAATTGGCTTTTAATTCCGGGATAAATATATATGGAAGATTTGCTATAGAAAGGTTAAGATTTATTATGTGAGATTTTCTTGAGAACTGTCCTGGAGAAAATTTACATTTGTATAATTCTTCTGGTTCTTGTACTGAGTAAATATTATTTTCATAATTTGGGTTTTCAAAATCAGAATAATTTGGTTCATATTGATATCCAACATCTTGTTCTGAATAATAAGAATCTTGTTCATAATAATTTTCTAAATTTTTATTTTCGTATGGATTTTCGAATTCATTTATATTTTGTGTGAATAATTCGGTACTAGTGAAATTTTTCTTGGGTTGTATCCTTGTGTTACTGGATGAAGTATCCATTGGTTCTGGTTTATATGGTTTCTGAACATTTTGAAAATTTCTGTTTTGATTTGAAAATTGTTGTTGATTTCGAACTATTTGATTCGTGTTTTGTTGGAAAAATGGATGTCTTTGAGTAGGAAATCTATTATTTGGTTGCCATTGATGTGGTTGTTGCACAAATGGTTTTGTTGATTTTGTATAAATGGTTTGGGGTAATTATTTTGAAATTCAACTTTTCTCAATTGTTGATTTTGGAAATGTGGTCTCAAGTTTTGTTGCTGAAACTGTGGTTGTATAGGTCTTTGAAAATTTTGATTTATTTTTGGATTTGGTGGGTTTTGAGTAGATTTGAAAGAATTTTGGAATTGTAGACTGTTACTCCTATTTTGGCTGTAAAGAAAATTTTCTTCTTCTATCAAAAGTGACATAGCTTTTTCAAGAGAATCTGGATCTCTTAAACGAATATTGTTCTGAATTTGATTGGGTATTCCTCTAATAAAAGTTTTCAATGCCAAATCGTTATAATTTTTGAGTTGAACTACTTTCTCTTCTGCTGATAAGGGTAAAGAATTTAATTTTGTAATAATCAAACTTCGTGCATCTTGACATTATCAAACTTTCACAATTTGTAATGAAAACACTCAAAGTTTGGGGATTTCCATCAAAATTCGGAATAGTATCGACATATAGTCTGAGTAATTGATAATTTACGGGTTGAGCCATTGTTTCAACTATATCTTCAGTAGAAATTAATTCAAATAAATTTGACAAATTTTCTATATCGATTTCTGTCGTAAATCAATAATTAATCTATTTTTATTTCTATTCTATGATTATATATATACCTTTGTAGAAATGAAATTTACAATTAAAATTCGAAATGAAAAGGAAAGAAAGGAATGTTTCTCTTACAGTAGTGTGATGATTGCTTTCATCTTTTTCTTTCTTCTGTTGGTTCCTTAAGCTACTGCCAATAAGATTTGGGCGATGCTTTCCCTCGTCTCTGGACTTCCTATGGCTATGCTGGCTTCGACGATGTGGTTCTCCACCAGTTTTTCGAAACTTCGGCGATGTGGGTCCTCTGCTTCGAATGTGTTGAATTTGGCGATGTAGTCCTCGTCCAACACTGCTTTCCACTTGGCTTTGTTCGAGTCTTTCGGCTCCGAACACACTTTTTCAGAGTTTGTCAATAAACTGTTGATACAAAACGATTTCGCGATTTTTGTCGAAACGTTTGACAAATCCTACCGACTGCGCCAGTTAAGTATTCGGAACTGGAAATTAACTTTTTAAAAAACACAAGTTTTGGAAAACTGAGCAAACATACAGCTTGGTGTCTCTATGTGAACTGATTTATTTTCATTATTCAAATACATCGGAAAGAAGCACACCTGCTTATCTTAAAAGTAACATTCAGCAGTTTATACATTCTGCGCTACAAATAAACAGATATGATTCATCTTAAATAGCATTATTGTTCCTATAACTTGCCTCCTCTATCGGATTAGTTTTACAAGCCTTATTTTTCGCTAACCTTAACAAAATTTGTCGATTTTTGTCTTTTTGTTGTAGTAACCAGGAGCAGAAGGCTAATCAATTTCTTGAATTTTTCAAAGTTTATAAATAAAAGATGAAAAGAAGTTCAAATTTTTTTTCGGAGAAATTAGTTATTTATACATTTTCTGAAAATTGGTTGACCGTTTTCTTCTACAGTTTTGGCAAAAGAATTTGTTTATACTCATTCATACATACAGTTCTTGCAATCCCACAACTTTCCTTTGACATTAGTGAAAATGGAATGAGAATAAAACGAGGATATCTGCCAAAAAAATACGAAAAAACTGCAAATGATATCCATTTCCTTTTGTGTTATGAAAGGGGGATAGATATAGTACCCGTAATATCAATGAATCAATGAATCAATCAAACATTTATTGAAAAAGTTTTCTTTCACAATCATTTAAAAAAAAACATAACATCATCATGGAATACTAGCTAATTCAACAGGTCAAACATCGAAAAGATACTATGATACAGGGTTTACTACACAATTCATATATACACAGACAACTAATTAAGTATACAATTGTTTTAGAACAACCAGCACAACGAATAGGACAAACAATATTGTAATATATATATATATATATATATATATATATATATATATTAATATATATATATATATATATATTTATATTTATATAATCTAATCCTCCTAGGATTCTAAGAGAAACTCATCAACAGAGTAGTGAGCTTTTTGCAGTAGAAAAGATTTGAGTCGCCTTTTAAAGACCATGATATTTGAGGATTTATTGTCATCACTAAGCTTATTATATAGCTAACCCCACAGTACAAGGGATGATTCTGAGATACTGTCAATCTATTATATGGTTGATGTAGTTGAGATTTATTTCTTGTGAAATGTCCATGAATATGTTCATTTTTTTGAAAAATTGAAATATTGTTTTTAATTTACATCAAAGTTTGGTAAATATGCAAACAAGGCATTGTTAATAAATTATAATGAATGAATGTTCCCTTGCCGATGCACCTGGCAAAATTCTAATCGCCTTTTTCTGAATAACAAAGACTTCATTAGCTTAAGCTGATTAACCCCATTGTTCAAGGCCATAGGAAATAACAGATTGAATTAAACTATGGTATAGAAGTTTGAGAACACTGAGAGAGACAGTTAGTCTCAACTGACGCAGTGAATATATATGTTTACTAAGCTTAAGTTTTACACTATCAACATGGTACTTCCAGGTAAGTTTATTATCAATAGCAACCCCTGAGAATCTAGTACAATTTACTTGATGAATAGTTTCATTATTAAGTCTAACCAAATAGCATTCATCTATTGTTGAATTTTCAGTAACAAAGTTGATCATTTGAGATTTAGCAGTATTTAGCAGTAGGCCATTTAGAGAACACCATTCAGAAATTTGATCTGTTACTTCCTGAGCTCTATGAATTGCTTTAGACATAGTACCCGCAGATACCAAGATATCAGTGTCATCAGCAAAAATAAAAGTAATGGAAGCTTTTGTACAAAATTTCGGCAGATCATTTATAAAAACTAGGAACAAAAGAGGTCCCAAAACAGAGTCTTGTGGTACCTCAATTGATATACATTTTCAATCAGAATTTATTCCATTCACACTGACCAGCTGATTTCGATCAGCCAGGTGAGATCTCGCACACCATGAAACTGCAATTTGTGTAATAACATGTCATGGTCAACGAGGTCAAAAGCTTTGCTCATGTCAATAAAGAATCCTATAGTATGCTGTTTATTTTCTAAGATTTCCAGCAATGTGTTAGGAGTTTATCAATTGCACTGGCAGTGGATTTATTTCTTCTATAAGCATTTTGACAAGAAGAAAGTTATCCGAAAGATTCAAAGTAATTATATAATCTGTGATAAAAACAGTATTCAATAATCTTAGAAAACTGACTTACTAGGGATATAGGTCTGTAAGAAGTTTACAGTTCACAGTTTCCGTTATAGATATTTCCAATATGTTTTCACCGGACTGCACCAGAAAAACGGTAATTACCCGACTGCCCCTGGCTAAAATCTACTAATTACTACCAACTTGATTTTTACTAACTTTTAAAATATTTACCTAGCTAACTTACTACTAACTTGATTTTCACTAACTTTCAAAATACTTACTTAGCAACCTCACTATTGACTGTTATATAATATAATTACCCACTTCAATTAGTAATGGTTATATAATATACAACAATATTTTTATACCAGCATGTGTAGAACTACAACAAGACCAAACACGAGGTAGCTGCTTTAAACCGTTGAGGAGTTTTCTCGACTGTCTTCCGTCTTCATCATCAGATTAACTCCAGGTCTTCATTATGTAGTGTCATCAGAACTACATATGTATGTCAACCATTCCCTTATTTTTCTGCCCTTATTCATTTTTCTTTATGTCTATGTCTACTTAGTGATTGTGAAACTTTTAAACAGAAACAGCTGAGACTCTGCAGGAATATGCTCTTCTACTTTTTAGAACTGACAACGTATATTTTTCTGACTACGACATTAACATTACATTATACAGGGTAAATGATTTCTGAGAGACGAATATAGGTCAATAGCGTGATGAACCAGTATAATTTCTACAGTGATTATAATTCAATATAAAATAATATAAAATCGCGTATCTTGGAACTAAAGCTTTTGTGATATCCCCTGTTTATTTACATCATCATCTAAATATCCGAACTCATATATGATGAAGAAAATTTCTGGATGACTATCAATTTTTTGTTTTCAACCTTCTCCTTTTTTTTTCGAGTGATCGTCTAGGTAGTCAGCTCCACCCCTAAGGTAGCAGGATCTAATAGAGGATATGCAATCCATCTGCTTTCAGAACATAGCTTGTATTTTTTGTGGCACCCTGCCTTATTCAGATAGATCCCTGAAAGTATTGACCCTCTAACTTTCCACGTTGTGTATATATTTTTTTTATTCCCGTTCTCCACTTACCTCCTTAACCCGTTATTCCCGTTATCCCGTTTTCCCCTCAGTCCGTCATCCCGTTATTCCCATTATCTCATTTTCTCGTTTTCCTGTTATCCCGTGATTGTTTTACACGAACTCGTTGCATTCTGAATCTATCCACTTTTCAGTCACTCTCGAATGCGATTCGGACATACCAATACGACTATTATCATTATCTGTGGCTCTCTGGGGTTTGCACGTGAGATAGCTCGTCACACATTTGATTGACTTTGACGACCTATGTTAGTATTGTAATAAACTTTGTTTTGACTTTGACCTCAAACTCAAAAAATTGTGGTTACCTACAAAGTCAATATAGGGTAAATAGAATGGCAGATCAAAATAAATGACAAACCTTCGCAAAGTGTACCTAAATTCACTTCAACCAAAACTTCTCTTAAACTCCACAACGTTTAAAAACGATTTTTACACAACCACACGGAAGAAATGACATTTTTGTATATATAGCACGTCAGTCAGACGATAGATCCGTTTTTCGATTTTTCAGCTGTTCTTTTGGGGTTTTCCAATTTTTTTCAAATTGCTCAAGCCGTTTTTGAGTTTAAGCTAGACAACCGAACAGCAATTGATTTTTATATATGGGGTGGATGAGCCGGGATCCATGACTTAGCAGAAAGTAACATTGTAGCACTATAAACCTACTCATTTCGAACATTTATCAATTTAGCTATTGGGTAGTCACATCGTGGTACGATCAATTAATTTCATCAAAACCGGACAACTATATCTTGGTGATTCCTAGTTTATAATGACCTGATTCAATTCACTTGATAACATATATTTTCCTCAAAGTCAAAAGTCCATCATCTATATTTTCCTAACCTTCCTTTATTCTTTGAATTCCATTATAAGAGATTTTTGTTATTTTTGTATTCAATATTTAAATGAGAGACTGTTTAACAATTAAATAGTCTTGGATCTTAACAATAATCCTCCAGAATTTACTCCCGACAACGTGAGTAAATAGTCCTTAGTATGTTTACATTGCCACAAACAAGGAGTTGGTCCTGACACAAGCTGAGTGACCAGCCGGAATCTTTTTGTGTGCACCCGTAAAGACAAACCCGTTACTTTCTACGGTCACTCTTCAAGTTGAAGTTCTGGATTTATTTATTTATGGCAAGAAGTAACTTATTTATGGCAAGAAGTAGCTCGGCTCCACTAATTCACAGATGTGCCAAGGTTTATGAAACCAATAGTTTACTCGATGTTATGGCAAGATCCAGCCCAACCTAACTAGACAATGTTGACTCTATCAAGCCTAATTGTACTAATTTGATAGTCACACTAAATGATCTGGCAATCTCTTTTCTCTTAGAACTACTTCTATAGAACTGATATAAACAATATAGAATGCAAAATTTAGACTCAAGGCTTATTTAATTTTAATCATCAGTCAATGCTCATAGCTGAATTTATAAAACTAGTTTGATTATGAAAAGAACACCACCCAAGATCAAGGAATTTATGTAATCTAACAAGACCCTGGGCTCGTCTCACACTCTCTATTGTACTTTTTCCTTAGTGAATCAACATTATTATTATTGCTATCATTAATATTATTTGAAAGTGGAAATATTGTGTCTGGAATACATATAATGCAAGAAGGAAATTTTTGACATAGTGGACAAATTATTGAATTAAAGAAAACAGCATCCTCAAGTGGGAGTCAGAACCCACGACCTTCTGATCTCTAGCCATACGCTCTAACCAACTGAACCATTCGAGAACATAGGAATCGACACACACGTGAATCCTTTCCTTCCATAATTTAATGTTCATGTTAGAAATGAATCGAAGATCAAACGTACTTATCGTCGAGATCCGTTACCTGTCACTCTAACTTCATCGTTATCTGACGATTTCAGTAGCAGATTCAGGAAGATGATCTCTTACCACTGATGAGACTCAGCCAAATATATAATGTAAAAGTGGAAATATTGTGTCCAGAAATAGATACAGTGGCACCCATTTAAAATGGAACCGCCTCTGTAGAATATGCATTTTCAATCAATCTAAAACAAAATGTTTTTCAATATCAAGTATCGAAAACTGTATCTTGACACAAATTTTCATAACTTCAGTTTCATTTCAAGGCACTGTAACGAAGTTACTATTTTCCCCTATATTTATCAGCCAAAAGCTCCTGTAAGGAATTAAACCCCGCTTGAAAGTAATAATAGGTCTAGAAATACCATTCAGGTTCGTGATAAATCCGTGAATCACCCCTAACACGATAAATAGGCTAAACACCCTCCGTAACTCACGCCAATACCGCGAGCGTGGTTGTGAAGAAAGAACGAATGATTGAAACAAAGCAATCGTACGTCACCCGCCCCACTCTGGAGCAAGCACTTGAATCGAACGCAAAACTCGAGAATCAAAGTTTCCACTGAAGATCGCATTTCATTCACGTACGAGCCAACAGTCCGATCGCCACCCAGCACAGTTGAGTCTAGACAGAGACGCGCGCACCGAGCTGACGTCACAGCCGTCGCCACCGAGAACATGACACTGTGTCCGAGCAGCCGTTGACGTCACGAAGGAAGGGAGGCCGATATTCTGGACGTTGGATCAAATGCGAGAGAAAGCAGGCAGTCGTTCCAAAGCAGCGAAGCCAGCCAACACGCCAGGGAGAGAGTTCCGCCAGAAGGACGAGAGTACAGCGGAGGCGCACGCACCGAGCTGACGTCACAGCAGTCGCCACCGAGAACATGACACTGTGTCCGAGCAGCCGTTGACGTCACGAAGGAGGGGAGGCCGATATTCTGGGTAATTATTCTGTGAAGGTATAATTTGTATCGCAAACGACAGAGTCCTCAAAACGGCGCGCGCATATAAGTCGATCAGGAGGGATTCGGAAAAGAGGGAGAAGCCGGCCGTAGTTCCGTTTCGACATATTTCAAAGAATTAGTAGCTTGCCCAGCCCAAGAGAAGCAGTCACGCGGCCGACTAGTATCCAGAGTGAGAGCCAGAGACCGAAGCAGTCCACGACCGTCCCGGACCTTGCCGAAGCAGTAAGATCGGAGTTTGGTAAATATGTTGTATCAGGTAGAAGATATCAGGAAATGTTTGTAAGTACCACAGATGCGATGTGCGCATGAACGTAAGAGGCACATATTCATTTCAATGCTGTGCTGGTAATTTCTGCATACGAGTCCGTACAATACCCCCCCCACCGCAGAGCTTTTGGTTGTTAAGTTTACCCCGCTTGCTTGAAAACACCCTCCTTGCTTTCTCTGTATATAGTGCTTGCCATGTGTTTATTTGTTGTGATAACTTGAGGCCGCCGTCAGCCGCCCTCACTGTATTTCATTATTTTCAATATACCTGTTTATCCTGTTCCTAGTATTCTTTCATTTACTATTTTGAGTAGAATTTTAACATCTAGTGCGCAGTCGCCACCCAGGTTCGAAACCCAGTTGAAGGCAATTAAAGCCTGCCTTGCTGGCCCTGTTACAGTGTCACGACTATATTGACCCCTGGAGTGTCTTTCTTCACTGAGACTGCCCGGAGCAAAAGTGGCCTTTTCCACTATAAAGCTAAAGGTGGCGCCCGAGGAAAACCGAGAACAGTGAAAAGCGCCAAGGTTTGATAATAGGGGAAGGTAACCCCCTTACAAATTGGCGCCCGAGCAGGGACCGTTTTTATAGTATACCGAGACCTGTCATTTTTGACAGATGTCAACTTCGACTCAAAAGAGAGTCAATATGCCGAGTGACCCCTCGTTTAGTAGGTTTCCGGGGGTGTAGAACCGATTACCGTCATCCGTTTCCTTTTCAGGTTAACCATTCACGAGATACGTGGGTGAAGAGAGAGAAAGCAGGATCGTACGACAAGAACAGTTGGAAATCCGTGAAGCTAGTTCCGCAGAGTGTATAGAACCGAAATCCGTTGAAGGCTACCGACCTGTCATCTTTGACAGATTGTCAAACTCGGCTCAGAAGAGAGCCAGGCGTCCGTGCGATACCTCCTCAACGAATTATCGAGTGCGCAGAAGCGCTCCCCGCCATCCGTTCGTCAATAGGAGGTACGGTGCCCAAGATACGAGCACTAGACAAGGAGTTGAGTTTCGACTGTGAACCAAGTAAGACGTGCAAGCTGAGAGAGTGGAGTACCGACTGCGAACCAAGTAAGACGTGCAAACTGAGGAAGTGGAGTTTCGACTGTAAGACAAGTAAGACGTACGAGTTCCAAGTATTCGCCGAAGATGCCGACAGGACTAGGAAGCCCCATCGCCGTGCCAGTGACCACCACAGGCCCCGCCGGATGCCCCCTACCGCTGAGTCCAGGTACAGGAAGTGACCCTAACGACACCCGCGTCGGATGGGTGTATCAACTACGGAAAGAGGAGCTAGACACCGAGCTCGCTAGATTTCGCTTGGATCCAACCGGCACCGTCGACGAGAAGCGAAGGAGGATCATAAAATTTCTCCGAGAAGGACGAGCAGCATCACCCCCACCGACCGTCATCAACCTGTTTCCGTTCCCCGACGAGCCACGACAATCGCACCGCCGCCCGTATTACCCACCATTACAGTGACGAGCACTGGAAACCCGATCATGAGCAACGTGCTCACAGGGACCCCGTGGGAGCACAGGCCGCCCACTGCCGCCTCTCAAGCTATGCCAGAGTACTGGAGGGAGAGTGACCTTTAATGGGACAACGACCCGCCGCCTTCCTCGAAAGATTGGAGGAGATCCGAGAGTCCCAAGGTATCACCGCAGACCGCCTCCTGCAAGCTATGCCAGAGTTACTGGAAGGGATGCCGGCCCTCTGGTTCAGAAACAACCGGGCATGCTGGCCGAGATGGGAAGGCTTTTGCACCGCCTTTCAGGACTTCTTCTTCCCCGTCAACTACCGAATTGACCTGGAAGCGGCTATCAGCAGGAGGACACACAGCCTGAGAGAGAGTATGACAGCCTACATCACGGACCTGCAGACCATGATTCGCCGCCATGGTGGAATTTCGCCTGATCAGGAGTTAAACTGGCTGTACCGCAACCTACACCCAGAGTTCCGACGTGAAATAAGAAGGACGGACTTCAACAATGTCCATGAATTCGCCAAAGCTGCCAGAGAGTACGAGCTTTTGCGAGCCGAGATTGAACAAGCTCAGAGTACGACTCCAATGCCGCTTTTTGCACCTTACCAGACCCCATCAGCCCCACCAGTGGTCAGTAGGCAAGCCCAACTAGCCACACCGCCCCCTAGGAGCCCAGTAGTCCAGCCAGTTATGAGCCAAGGCAGCCCAGTTATCCGCCGCCCCATCGAAGGAAACCGAGAGTGTTGGCAATGCGGGCAGACAGGGCATGTTAGGAGCCAATGCCAATCAGCCCCAAGGATATTCTGCTCCCGATGCAAGCGAGACGGAGTAATGTCTCGTGATTGCACATGCCCACGGCCGGAAAATCAAAACCACGACTGGAGGTACGTGCAGCCCCGCTCCCATGACGCCTCACCTACCGCCATCATCGCTACCACCGACCACCGACCGCATCTTTCCGTCAAGATTCCCGGTGGCACCGCTGAAGCGATGATTGACACAGGATGCCATAATCTCCTATGTCGGCGACAGGATAGCCAGGCAGTGGAATCTGCTAGGAGTACCGAAAACTCCAACTGCTACGAGTTCCGCCCGACTGGCCAATGGAGAAACAGTTACCGTCCCCACAACGTATCACGTGGAGATCCGAGTTGGAGAACACCGCTTTGAGGAGTCTTTTGGACACCTGAGTGGACTGTCATCCGATATGGTCCTAGGAATGGACATATTGAGGAAAAGGCAGTTTGGACTCGACATAGGAAGTGGCCAAATCTTGGTAAAGAACCAACCCATTGCAAGGGAAGCTCGGCCCGTACCATGCTTTCCAATTGGAGTTATTGAGCCAAGACCGGCCCTGACACTTTCCAGAGAGGAAGAGGACCACTTGCAAGACTTCCTACAGGACGAGGTACGCCCATTCGAGGACATTCATGGGGTAACGCCGCTGGTAGAACATAGGATCCGTCTCCTAAATCCAGAGCCGATAAAGCAGCGATACCGACCCCAGAATCTCAGGATGCAGGAAGTTTTCAATCCCAAAGCTGACAGAATGCCACAGGAGAACATCATAGAACCCTCCGAAAGCCCGTGGAGCTCGCCGGTAGTCATCGTCCGAAAGAAAGATGACGAGCCGAGGTTTTGCAGCGACTTCCAGAAAGTCGATTCCGTCTCCATGAAGGATGCGTACCCGTTGCCGTTCATCAACACCTTCTGGACCGATCAAGCCGCCACCCGAAGACAAGGACAAGCAGCCACCGCCCCAGCAGCTCCGGAACCCCCTCTGACTCTATACCTACCCGTCAACAGGGATCTGTGCTGGCACTGCGGTCAACCAGGGCACACACGCACCGTGTGCCAACGAAAACAGCCCCTCCTGTTTTGCTCCCGATGTGGCTTGAAGGATGTCCTCTCTCGGGAGTGCCACTGTTCCGACCCAGCCGCCCAGAGGAGACCAGCCCAGAGGAGACCAGCCCAGAGGAGACCAGCCCAGAGGAGACCAGCCCGAAGGAGATCAGCACCCTTGTCCATGTTGATGTCGTATCCTGGCCCGCATATCCCCGATGCGGATGTTCAGCACCCATGTTGATATCGTATCCTGACCCGCATATCCCCGATGCGGATGTTCAGCACCCATGTCCATGTTGATGTCGTATCCTGACCCGCATATCCCCGATGCGGATGTTCAGCACCCATGTCCATGTTGATGTCGTATCCTGACCCGCATTTCCCCGATGCGGAAGTTCAGCAACCATGTTGATGTCGTATCCTGACCCGCATATCCCCGATGCGGATGTTCAGCACCCATGCCATGTTGATGTCGTATCCTGACCCGCATATCCCCGATGCGGATGTTCAGCACCCATTAGTTTGATGCCGTAGCCACACCCATAGGATCAGGATGCGGACGCCAGCATCCAATCATGAAAGTAATGCCTTAGCCACACCCATAGGATCAGGATGCGGACGCCAGCATCCAATCCAGGAAGTATTTTTTTTTTATTAGTGTGGTATGACTATTTTTTTTTTCATTTATGACTGGTTATAGTTTTTATTTTTGTTCAATAATCATTGTACACAGTAGTCCTGTTTGTTGCTCTCCGGCAACCAGGCAAGAGTTTATTTTGTTTTTCATTTGGAATAATTTGAGGTCCACATTTAAGTTTATTTTATTCCGTAATTTATGTATCAGGTGGACCTACCCCGAATAAAGGGTTTGACTATTAGGGGGGTAGGTACCTGGCGGGCTATACTGTTATATTCCGAATGGACCTGTTTTTTTTTTGTTAGAACATAAGGTTGCTAGCCGTCTAAGTTTTGAGAATGTTCACAGCAAAACGAGTTAGTTTTCAGGTCCCTCTGACCATACGAATGCATGTTAAAAAGGAAAAAAAAAGTTTTTTTTTTTTTTCCCCGAAGTAGGAAGGGTGGTTTCCTTCGATGGTGGACGAAGTTACTATTTTCCCGCTATATTTATCAGCCAAAAGCTCCCTGTAAGGAATTAAACCCCGCTTGAAAGTAATAATAGGTCTAGAAATACCATTCAGGTTCGTGATAAATCCGTGAATCACCCCTAACACGATAAATAGGCTAAACACCCTCCGTAACTCACGCCAATACCGCGAGCGTGGTTGTGAAGAAAGAACGAATGATTGAAACAAAGCAATCGTACGTCACCCGCCCCACTCTGGAGCAAGCACTTGAATCGAACGCAAAACTCGAGAATCAAAGTTTCCACTGAAGATCGCATTTCATTCACGTACGAGCCAACAGTCCGATCGCCACCCAGCACAGTTGAGTCTAGACAGAGACGCGCGCACCGAGCTGACGTCACAGCCGTCGCCACCGAGAACATGACACTGTGTCCGAGCAGCCGTTGACGTCACGAAGGAAGGGAGGCCGATATTCTGGACGTTAAAAGGACGAGAGTACAGCGGAGGCGCACGCACCGAGCTGACGTCACAGCAGTCGCCACCGAGAACATGACACTGTGTCCGAGCAGCCGTTGACGTCACGAAGGAGGGGAGGCCGATATTCTGGGTAATTATTCTGTGAAGGTATAATTTGTATCGTAAACGACAGAGTCCACAAAACGGCGCGCGCATATAAGTCGATCAGGAGGGATTCGGAAAAGAGGGAAAAACCGGCCGTAGTTCCGTTTCGACATATTTCAAAGAATTAGTAGCTTGCCCAGCCCAAGAGAAGCAGTCACGCGGCCGACTAGTATCCAAGAGTGAGAGCCAGAGACCGAAGCAGTCCACGACCGTCCCGGACCTTGCCGAAGCAGTAAGATCGGAGTTTGGTAAATATGTTGTATCAGGTAGAAGATATCAGGAAATGTTTGTAAGTACCACAGATGCGATGTGCGCATGAACGTAAGAGGCACATATTCATTTCAATGCTGTGCTGGTAATTTCTGCATACGAGTCCGTACAATACCCCCCCCCACCGCAGAGCTTTTGGTTGTTAAGTTTACCCCGCTTGCTTGAAAACACCCTCCTTGCTTTCTCTGTATATAGTGCTTGCCATGTGTTTATTTGTTGTGATAACTTGAGGCCGCCGTCAGCCGCCCTCACTGTATTTCATTATTTTCAATATACCTGTTTATCCTGTTCCTAGTATTCTTTAATTTACTATTTTGAGTAGAATTTTAACATCTAGTGCGCAGTCGCCACCCAGGTTCGAAACCCAGTTGAAGGCAATTAAAGCCTGCCTTGCTGGCCCTGTTACAGTGTCACGACTATATTGACCCCTGGAGTGTCTTTCTTCACTGAGACTGCCCGGAGCAAAAGTGGCCTTTTCCACTATAAAGCTAAAGGTGGCGCCCGAGGAAAACCGAGAACAGTGAAAAGCGCCAAGGTTTGATAATAGGGGAAGGTAACCCCCTTACAGCACACTATGTTTTTTTTGCAATGTCAAAAACGGCAAAAGTTCATTAGTCAATTTTTGTTTTCAAGATTGACTACACCACTGGATTTGTAGTCGTTATAAATAAAAACCATCAATATTTCATAAAAAAATATTGGTTAACAACGAAGTTACAACAACTTCAATTTTGGAAACAAAGTATTTGATTATAATTTTTATTTAGATTATAGACATATTTAAAATCTGGCAACACCGTCGATACAAAGTAGAACACCAGTGAACTTGTACAGTGAAAATCCGAAGCCAATAGCTCATTCCGTTCTACAGTTATAAGAATGGTAATGTGAGCGATTTGTTGTGGAAGCGATGTTGTAATGAAAATCTGACTAGACCACTGGATTTGTAAATTATATTCCCTTAAAATTATTTATTTGAGTGAAGGTAATAAGTGTATTCGAAAAGAACAGAAAATTTTAAATTCATTTTCAAGTTAAACAGTAGTACACTCTTCCATAGCCGATAAAAACGAAATTAACAGAAATAAGTTTCAAAGTATTTATTCAACAATAAAACGTCATTAAGCAAAAGCTAAAACTAAAATAAACATTACTGTAAAATTGAATATTTGAATTTTTGTGGCTTCTACCAAACCTCCATTTGGTTCAACATATTTATCGTATCTCTTCCGAATATTTTTCACATTATTTTTTATTCGTTGAGGAGTGATTTCGGCACAAATCCAGTGGCGTAGTCAGATTTTTATTACAAAATTGCTTCAACCTCAAATCACTCACATTAACCATACTTTCAGGAGTTATAACTGTAGAACGGAATGAGCTATTGACTTCGGATGTTCACTGTACAAGTTCACTGGCGATCTACTTCGTATTGGCAGTGTTGCCAGATTTTTAATATGTCTATAATCTAAATAAAAATTATAATCAAATACTTTGTTTCCAAAATTAAAGTTGTTGTAACTTCGTTGTTAACCAATATTTTTGTATGAAATTTTGATGGTTTTTATTAATAGCGACTACAAATCCAGTGGTGTAGTCAAATTTGAAAACAAAAATTGTCTAATAAGGTTTTGCCGATTTTGACAAAGAAAAAAACCATAGAGTGCCTTGGAAATGAAACCAATTTTTTTTTTATTTGATTGAAAAAAGCGTATTCCACAGAAGTGGTTCCATTTTGAATGGGTCACACTGTTTAATGCAAGGAGGGAATTTTGTGGCATAGTGGACAAATTATTGAATTACAGAAAAAAGCATCCTCAAGTGGGAGTCCTCGGATGGCTCAGTTGGTTAGAGCGTATGGCTAGAGATCATAAGGTCGTGGGTTCGACTCCCACTTGAGGATGCTTTTTTTTCTTTAATTCAATAATTTATCCACTATGCCACAAAATTCCCTTCCGGCATTATTATTATTATTTTTTAATCATGTTTATATGTCCTATATGTGTGTGTGTGTTATTTCTGGAGTGTGATTCAAGTAAGAAAATAAAATGTGATTTAGGTCACAGATCGATGATTCGTCCTATATGTTATAATAAGTGAGCGAGTACATTTTCCCATTCATCCCAGAACTTGAAGTTGGAAATAAACCTCTATCGAAATCTTGTTCAAAATTTCGATGAGAAACAAAATTCTTTGTAATAATTTTCGGCTACCATTCGATTGTCTTATGTTGGGAGTGTGGAATGAGGAACGTCTGTTTCCTGTCCATTTTGTCGGCACGTCTGCATCGCTGTAATCGGTGGTTCTGAGAACACCCCGACAGTTTGCAGCAGTTGCCTCGACCTCTTGTCCGCCTCTTATTTGTCACCGTTCCAACGATGTCTCGATTTACCGGCGCAGCCTACAGTCATACTCCGGGAAAATTCGTGAGAATTGTTAAAATGTTGGGAAAATAAAAAAAAAGAAAGTACAAAATGGTGAATTTTTCTTCTTACTATCACTCGTCAACCCTTCGATCCGTCCTCAAAATTGTACCAGTGAAACGAATTTATCAACAATTATTAGTACGATATTCTACAAGCAGTTAAGGTACCTTACTCGTTAGCAACAAATAGAGGCTGCTGTCATTAACTCAATTCAATGGAGTTTCCAACCAGAGAGGGATATATTTACGAGCTCAACATCTGTGAACGTGCGTGAGTAGTCCTCTTCGAAGGATGGCATATCTATTGCCATATGTTATGCTCATTACTATAACCCCCCAAGTAGCATTTTCAGGGGACGGAACGTAGCGGCTACTATTCTGGAAAACTTTGAGGTGATTGACCACGCGGCGGATACCAAAATGGGGAACACTTTTTTGGTGGCCGCTATGATCCGATCTACGTTCCTGGGTCTCAGATAGACACATTCCAACCACGTTGTAGTCACCTGGCAAAAACGTGCATATGTATTGACCGACACCAGACACGTTAAACAACTGACTGTGCGTGTGTAATTGATATGTAGCTCGAGCTCTGTCCTGCAACATATTTTTATAATAAATGTTCTTCATTCTTCCATTTCGCTTGGTTCATTTCTAACACTCGATCGACTATGAGTATAATAATATAAACATACAAATACGTAAGTGAGTATATTGAATTTGGATACTTCTGATCAAGATAAAATTAGAATGATTGAAAGTTTACTGTGAAATCTGTGAACCAACAGTTGTCTGTTCCTAGTAGTTCCTCCTTTCGGAGGACCCCTCCGTCTCTATCTGTTGGAGGCATTATATCGGAGGTCATTCCCAGAACGCTGTGACTACCCTCCGTATAAGCCTGTTGTGTGCAACTAGCAATATGCACAAATCTGTATATCGTTTATCTAGCCTCTCTATCCAGAAAAATATAGAGAGGCGATAAGTCTAGAAGGATTTCCATAGCTGCTGACGGTATGGTGCTGATAACTCCAGTGATCCAGGCCTGTCTCTGTATACTAGAGAGCTTTGCTTGGGCCGTCCGTTGTGAAGCTCTCGATGGCTTCATATGTGATCATTGGTCTTATAATCATCACATATCCAGTGGGTTTGTTTGGGGCATACGCCCCAAGATTTCCCACAAATCCTTCGACATGTCCATGAGGATAATTTGGATTCGTGTAAAACCTTTTCCAAGAGAGCGTTCCATTTGAGCTCTTTATTCAGGATAATACCTAGATATTTCGCTTCCGCTGCAAATGGAATGACTTTGCCGTTGAAAAAAGTGGAGTTAGGTTTTCCAGTTTCATTTTCCTGGTGAAGGGTACTATTACAGTTTTGCTGGAGTTGACAGACATCTGTTCCCTCTGGCACCAACTGTGTTCATAATTCAAAGATTTTTGGAGGATATTAGAAGCTACCGCCCGCGACGTTGTCCTTGCAAAATGACAAGGTCATCAGCATATGATTGAAGTTCTACACCTCTTCTTTCGAGAACATTAAGTGAGGTTCTCCACCAGGAGGGACCACATAAGGGGGGATAGTACCCCGCCTTGTGGCAACCCCTGTAGACATTGAACCTGATGGCCTCGTTTTGTAGAGATGTAGTAGCTGTTCTATTTATGAGCATGGCGTAGATCCAGCCGGTGATGGTTGGTTTTATGCCCTTTTCAGCCAAAACTGATCCAATAGAATTTGGCAGTGCATTATCAAATGCTCTTTCGATATGTTGCCTGGTGGTCAACGAGTTTCTCACGGAGCTGAATGAGTCAGGACTGTAAACACTATTGTAGCTCGATTGTGAGCATGTGCGCCATCTGAATACTCTTTATTCAAAGAAAACATTATAATTTTGGAAATCCTCTGAAATTATAAACTTAAATCTCTAAAACATTTTTTTATCAACCTTGGTTACTTGAAACCAATACTAACGTAATAAGTCACTACATTTGATGCAGTACTGACGACAAATAAATCTTCATTGAATGTTTCCTTCATTTCTCCAATAATGGCGACCTTGCACATTCCTGTAAATATGGCGGCTTCCCTTGAATATAACTTCAAAGTGGGAGAAATTGAAAATATACCACTATGAAGTTTCTCTCATCATAAAGTGGCCAGTGGAACTAACTTATTAACTGTTTCACCACTAGAAAGTTTCGCTCACGTCGCAGGCTCATGACTAACCACTTCATAATTATAACCTAAAAATTACAAAAGGTCTTGTACCCTTGAGAATGGCGAACCAAATTGCGGATACATGTCCATTAATTGTTAAAAAAGGACATGTAGCAAGTATGGTGGATTTATGCAGCTCCAATTTTCAATTATCATGTATCAAGTAACAATTATCAATTAACAAGTTATGAAAATGATTGCATTTATGCAAACTGAATTAACAATTGAGGTATGAATATTGGTTTAGTGCACATTTGACATATAGCCGACATTGGAGGTAAACAACCTCACTTTACCGATTTGTTTATGTTGGCGAGTTGAACATTTTCACCGATTTCAAAAAGAATTCAGTAGTTGGATTACATGTGTTATTGTTTAATCCGTAGATGATCATGTCTTCATATTGTGCTGTTGTGAATTGCAAAAAAATGAATCAAAAGACGGCGAAATACGATATTTCAGGTGAATTGTGGTGTAGGTTCCATATGTAAATGATTGTATTTTTGACCCTGTGAATTGTGGTGTAGGTTTCATATGTAAATGATTGTATTTTTGACCCTGTTATCAGAATTCCATCTGCTGGTGGGAGGAATAGAAAAATGTATAATATCAGGATACATTATTTTGGGAAAAATAAAAATATCTGTTGATAATTCTTCAGAATATAGGGATCAATGTTCCAATGCCGAAATTTTCTCTTCATACCGTTCTCGGTGAATATCATCTAAACTGAAAAATATATTGTTAGGTCCATTGCCACAATATTTCAAACAATACAACTTTCGAAAAAACGTTTTTTACCAAAGTAAACATAGCGGAAATGTGAGGTGGTTTTATCTCCAATGTCGACCATCTGTCAAATGTGCACAAAACCAATTAAGCAGGCGCACAAGTCGGAGATCAGATCTAAGTTAACCTTTCATACAAAATCAAGAAAACTGTCTATTGAAAACGCATAACCCATTTCATTTTGAACAAATATAATTCACGTTCCACTTAACAGGTAAAATAAACCTTTTTAAGCCACAATAAAATAATTTTAGAATGTGAGGTTGGTTTCCGTTATCGCGCGAACCAATCCACGGTCACTTCAAAATAAAGAGAAATTATCTATTGAAAACGCATTACCCATTTCATTTTGAATAAATATAATTCACGTAACAGGTAAAACAATTTTTTTAGCCATAATAAATCAATTTAGCTTTCGTCATCGCGCGGACCAATCCACGGACACTTGTTGGTGAATTTCAAAGGTAATTGTGACTTTCATTGAATGTGATTGTGACTAAGTGATATTCGAGTGGTACAGGATGGTTACCGCAACGGTTATTTTCCACTTTCGAATTTGAAAAACATTAAGGCGATTCTGCTTAGTGGCCATAATGTTTCAGATATCTCAATTGACACTAACCAGTAATAGAACCGTGGAGTGGCTACCATAGATGGGAATTACGTGACTACAACCATGCAAACATAAACTTTTTGTTATTCTTACTGTATAATGGTAGATTTAGTGGTGACTACGTAATAAACACCGAGAGCTTGGGCAGCTCTGAATATGCTACAACACCGCAGTTGTACGGGCTTTCATCGCGATTGATCCCTGGCAGGCGGCTGGTCACCCACCCAAGTACTAACCACGATCGGTGTTGCTTGGCTTCGAATTTGCATAGACTTTCGGGAATCGGACAAACTCTGGTGTGACCGATGTCGGAGATGGCATGTCAAATATGTTTTCGCTCGGTAATTTTTGAGCAAAAAATCGTAGAGACAATTTCACTAGTATTCTATACCAGAAGTGCTCGAGGAATGACAGATCAGTGGGAATGTGCTTTGTCTTTCAACCCGTAAATGAAATTGTTAGATATACATGAATTATATGAATAATTTTCCTGGAGTATGGAGGTCTTTGTTTGTTTTCCAAGAACAAAACTATCGATGCATTCCAAATATTTAAAGAACATTTCGAAAATCGGAAGCGCCTAAATTCGTGTTCTCTTTGACCAGATACTTTGAATACACGAAATCTCAGAGTGAGTTTTTTCATAGGACCATTTTTTTCATGAAACCAAGCGTTGGATTCACCAAAAACTCCCGTTTATGAGTTTTTATTTAGATTCACCTGTCCCATTGTCTGTCTGTAAACAAATGACGTGGAATTTGGAATGTGTTCATAGTTTCCGTGACAATGTATTATGGAATTATTAATTGGGGAAAAAACAAAATGGCGGCTCTGAGATGGCGGACGAGATTTGTGTTTCTGGTCCGATTCGACTCAAAATTGGTATGTGGGGGTTTTTGGGGTAAAACATTATGAATTTTTCGTCAGAATTCATGAAATAAAAATGAACCGACGATCTCTGTGATTATGGTCCGATTCTATCAAAATTGGTATGTGGGGGTTTTCGGGGTCAGATATCATGAATTTTTATTCAAAATTCAAAAATTCGAAATGGCGGCTACAAGATGACGGACGAATTCTGTAATTATGGTCCGGTTTGATTCAAAATTGGTATGTGGGGGTTTTCGGGATGGAAGATCATGAATTTGTTGTCAACATTTATAATGACAATGCATTAACAGAAATGCATTGATTAAGGCGAACTTACTAAGAAGCACAAAATAAAGTGATTAATGAAAAAAATTAAAGATGAAAGCTTTTATTGAAAGGCGCTTAAAGTAACAAATGATTGCTTTGGATGTGTGACGTATGTTATTTCGTCAGTTATAGATTCAAAAGCTTGTCGCTTTTGTATTCAAACTGAAAACTTTGCGGGACAATAATTTTTTTCTTTTTAGCGCATTTGAATAAAACTTGTTTTCAAAAAGGCTTTTTTATTAATTATTTTAAAGATATCGGAACGCACTTTCCTTGGTTTGAAATACAGTAGGAGGAGAACATTCCGGCATATCTTACACATGGTTCTGTTTACGAAGGCGAACTTAGTTTTTTCCTGATTTTTATAAAAAAACTACAGGTATTTTCAGGGAATATACAAATAAGAATTTAACAAAAACTTGTAAATATTTTTTTACTGAAAATTAAATAAATTTTTTCAAGAAATTTATTATTTACCAGAAGTGCTCAAAGAATGACAGATCAGTGAGATGTGCTTTGTTCTCTGTCTTTTAACTCGTAAGTGAATTTAAATAAATTAATTCTATGAATAATTTTCCTGGAGTATGGAGTTTCCCATTTGTTTGCTTGTCGAAGAACAAAACTATCGATGCATTCCAAATATTTGAAGAACATTTCGGAAATCGGAAGCGCCTACATTCATGTTCTCTTTGTTTCACAGAGTTGGTGATTTCTTTTGTTCAAGTCAGTAGTTCTGATGATTCTCAAAAGTTCAAAGTAGTACCAAATTCGTTTATGTGAACTAGGTTGATTGCAAAACGGGCTTTTGAAATTTTATAAGTAACCTTTTTTGGTATGATGAACACGTACTTTTTCGAACGCACGAGAGAAGTTTTTAAACAAATCAAGCGGCTTTTGAAAGAATACACGAAGTAGCGAACATATCAAGATTAACGTCTGTCTCTCGTAGACAACAAACAATACTAACACGCCTCAGGATTGGTCACACTAGATACACACACCAGCATCTACTGAAGAAAGAAAATCCCAAAAGATGTGTCTCCTGTTATGAAGAACTGAACGTGAAACATATAATCTCTGAGTGTCCCGACTACAGAGAGGAGAGAATAACTTCAGGACTGCCCGGAAAACTTAGCGATGCTTTGAACCTGGATAACATCATGTTGTTACTAAAGTTTTTGGACTCAATTAAACTTAAAAAAAATAAATATACTGTACCCCCCCTAATAACCTTCGCGGTTAAGGGTTTTTTGAATTAAAAAAAAAAAAAAAAAGATTAACGTACTTCGAACTCTTTTTGACAAGCTTTTATTTAGTTTCACTTGTTAGTTCGTTCGTTCGTTTGTTGTTTCAAGTGAATTTTGACCGACTTCTGGTCGTCCGATTAATTTGAAATTTGGCAGGTGTTCATAATTCCGGTAACAATGTATTATGGAATTTTTGTTAGAGAAAAAAAACAGAATGGCGGCTTCAAAATGGCGGACGAGATTTGTAATTATGGTCCGATTTGATTCAAAATTGGTATGTTTTGTCAAAATTTATAAATTCAAGATGGCGGCCCCAAGATGGAGGACGAGTTTTTTTATTATGGTCATATTTTATTCAAAACTGGTATGTGGGGGGTTTTCAGGTTCGGAGATTATGAATTTTTTGTCAAAATCTATAAATTCAAGATGACAGATGAGTTTTGTGATTCAGATTCTATTCAAAATTGGTGTGTGGGAGTTTTTGGGGTAGGCGATCATAATTTCTTTCAGCTCAAAACTTACAAGGAAGCGACCTTTTAATAAACAGATTAAGGCGAACTAACTGAAAAGCAAAAAAAAAACTAATAAAAAAAAATTAAAGGCAAGCTTTTATGTAAGCCGTGTACTAAAACATATAAAATAATTTTAAGTCATCGCTGACAATGATTTGATTATTTTTTGTTGAATTATTGGGTTTCAGAAAGGTTGTCTCGCGAATTGTAATAAAATTAATAACTCGACAAGTTGTAACTTACCAACCAATCATTTTCCAATGAAATTAATTGATACGTACTTTTATGAATACTTTGTAGAAATGAAATATTTTGACAAGTTCTCACTTACCAACCAATCACTGCCCAATGAAATGATTTGGTACCTACTTTTATGAACAATTCGCGTCAAGCTTTTTGAAATCAAATAATTCAACAAAAAACAATTAAATCGTTTTCAGCGATGACTTAAACTTATTTGATATGTTTTAGTACACGGCTTAAATGTAAGCTTTGCTTTGAAAAGTTTTTTTATTAGTTATTGTATTTAAACTACTCTGAAAAACGAGAGTTTTGTTTTGTAATTATGTTAGATAGATCTTAGGAATTTTAAAATTATGATCTTATAAAGATCTCTTGATTGGTGATATCCCGGTCTCATTCGGGTGATTATGGTTATGTGACGTCTGAGAGTGAAAAGGATTTTTGAAAACCAGCTTTTGAATGGGAAACCAGTCTGTACCTTTTTCGAGACGATGGAAGATCCTGACTTAAGTTTGTCTTTCAGTCACAGATAATTCCACGTCTGATTTTATTAAAAACCTGTTCATATTTTCTAACAAATCAATATATTAATTTTTTTGAAGGATTTATGTAGGAGTTGTTTTTATTGTGGACTCCGAAGGGTGAAATAAACAGGTGTAGAAGGGGAATTTTCTGAGAAAAAGAGTGTATATATTGTGTTAAGAAGAAAATGGATTGATTTTGTTAGTGTTTCTGTCTTCACGAAAAAAAAAGACTGAAAAGCAAAAAAATAAATGAACTTTTTAAGTCTCAATAACTATGCTCCAAAACTAACGCAACTAACTAATTTTGAGTCTGCGCCAAACAAACAAATGAGAAAATTTATTACGTAAAGCGTAATATGATGACAGCAGTGTGCGCGACGGTTCGCGAAGTCTATATCAGTCAGACAGCTACCCGAATGGGCACTCACGTGAGGGCACACGTCGTTGCGAGTGGTCGTGCGGAGAGCGCATTTTTGGGATGTTATTGTTCATTGCTAGGGATTTCACGTTGCATTTTTATGTTATTTTGTTTTGATAATTTCTTTAAAGTAATTTAATGATCTTCGTTGATTGTTTGGTTGGCGCCGACTCAAAATTAGTTACTTATATTCGTTTTGGCATTTAGTTATCAAGACTGAAACGGTTCATTTTATTTTTTGCTTTTCAGTTTGTCTTCGTCGGTTTTTTGTTAAAAAGTTTTTATTTTTTAATTTTTGTGGCTAAAATCTACTGATAGCTACCTACTTAATTTGTATTACTTTTGAAATACTTACTTACCCAACTATTAACTGCTATATACTATAACTAGCTGGTACCGCGTTGAACTTTGTATTTTTTATGACGACTCTTACAAATTCACTCACCCATTTAGGGACGGAATTTCAAGAAATTCTGAAACACATATTTCTTAATTTGTAACAAGGACCTCAAATACCAATTTTTATGACTCTATATGACTTCAAAACTAACGGAACCATCACAAAAACTTTCACCCCCTAGGGGTTGTATTTAAAAATTTGCAACCAAAATTTCAATTACCAATTTTCATGACCCCAACTTGAAAACTAATGATATTTTTACAAACTTCCATTCCCAATTTAACCACCATTTTACCCCTTTGGGGGTTGAATTCAAAAAAACACTGAGATATGTATTTTTTATTTATAACAGAGACCCCCCAGACAACAATTTCCCTGATCCTAAGTTTAAAACTAAGTATACAGGCTTTCAACCCTCATTTTAACCCTCAAGGGTTGAATTTTCAAAAACTCTGAAACACATGTATCTTTATTTGTGAAGAAAGAATTTTTAAAAATACTGGAACACGTATTTCTTCATTTGTAGCAAAGACCTCAAATACCAATTTTTATGCCCCAAATTTCAAAATGGAATCCTCACCCCACATTTCCGCCCCCCATTTCACCCCCATAGGAATTGCATTCATTAAAACACTGGAACATGTATTTCTTTATCCCTTACAAGACCTCAAATACCAATTTTTATGACCCTAATTAAAATAACGGAACCCCCATACAAATTCCTTTCCCCATCAATATTTCTTCTATTTGTAAACAGAAACCTCAAATATAACTATTTTCGACCCCAACTTGAGAACTAACGGAATTCCTATACGAACTTCCAATCCCAATTTAACCCCCATTTCACCACTTTCGGGGTTCAATTTCCAAAAACACCGAAAAACTTATTTTTTATTTGTAACAAAGACCTCCAAATACCAACTTTCATGATCTTGACTTTAAAACTAACTATACAGACTTTCAACCCCCATTTTCCTTTGAATTTTCAAAAACCACGAAACACATTTTTCTTCATTTGTGAAGAAGAGCACAAATACTAATTTCCATGACTCTAATTTCAACAGTACTTTCACTTTCACCCCCTACTCACCCACCTTTTCACCCCTTTAGGGATGGAATATCAAAATTTTGGCTCTAAGGTCCAGCGGTTTTGTCTGGGCGTTGATCGTATATCAGTCAATCAGTGAGTCACTTAGTCAGGACATATAATTTTATATGTAGAGGAAAGTGACCAAATATGGAATACCGTTTTGATTTTCAGGCATAACTTTCACAAATTTTATAAATAAAATACTTTTTGTGGTAATTATTAACAATCATAAATTTTCAAAAACTAAATACTATAATCACTATGAAAAATTAACCTTAACTTATAAGAGACTCTTTGAAAACTTTGGTATAATAAAGAAATGAACACAAATTATTTACAAAAATCGCAAATCCAGGTATCAAACTTTGGCCCAGCGCAATCATTATGTGCCCAGAGCCCACACACTCCGAATCTTCAGAGTCTGGAGCTGTACATCCTATCAAGGCATCGGGTTCGCTGTCTGTATCAAACAGCATCACCTCCTCATCATCTGAATCAGACATAGGCTTAATGAACCCCTTTCCGCTGAGGTAAGAGAAGCTATCTGCCGTTTTCCTTTATGTCCAATCACTTGGGGTACTACGGTAAGCCCTGATTCATCCACGTTGTATATGCGACTTGGACCATAGTTTCCTTGAGCATAGACGTCTTCGAGGAGATCAAAGAATGAGTCTACTTTTTCTTTGCTAAATCCAAAGGCTCTAGCAAAAGACGTGCCAGTTGGTCTTCTCACTGATAGCTTGTCCTTATGGCGTTTCAGAAATAATTTAAGCCATTTTTTTCCAGCCATGCCAGTCGCACCAAATTGATTTTTCAACTGATTACGACTTGCTAACATGTACGCCATTCTTCGAACATCATTTCACGTCAAGCCATGAAATTTGCTCTCCATCGTCAAAATGTAGTCTACCAAAAGATTTTCAAGGGTTGTCCCTAAGACAGTTTTTCTTCCGAGTGTAGTAGCTGCGGCTTCTTCTGGAGAAAATTCGTTTTTATGACATAAACGAAACAAGGTAGATCTTGGCACATCGAAGTGTTTTGCAGCTTTCAAATAACCCATTTTTTTTTCTCGTACTAATTTTATAGCTTCTGCCATATGCTCTGAATTCCATTCTTTTCGCTTCATTTTCCAATTGACGCCCGCCATTCTGATAAAACCCGAAAAAAAAAAATTAACAAAGTCATTAAGTCAGCTGATACGTCACAGTGTCCAATTATGGAATAGTCCATAATTGGACACTGTGATCCGTCTATATTTGGATTTTCCAACTATTTCAAACTGATATTCACATATTTATATTTCAGAAAGTAATACTATCTAATACCGCTAAAACATACTAAAGAACATCTAAAGGGTCTCTAAAAGTTATAAAAATAATACTGTGTGCACTTTCTGTACGAAAAATAATTATTTTTTACGTACCTCAGAAAGTTATGCGGCAGCGATAAAACAAAACACTGTCACTACGACGAAAGGGCTGGCTCGACTGACATGCTACAAATGGGAGTAGAAAGAGACAGAAAATCACTGTTTATTGCGTGTGTGAGTTTGCATTTGAGAAAAATGGGGCTATTCCATATTATGGATACTATTCCATATTTGGTCACTTTCCTCTACATATTACCCCAAACACGAGGTAGCTGCTGTGAACCATTGAGGAAATCCCTCGGCTGTCTTCCATCTTCATCATCAGATTTACTCTGGGCCTGTTTTAGTGTCATCAGAACTACATATATGTGTCAAAGTTTCAACAGAATCGGTTCACAGGTGTTAAATCAATAAATCTTCCCCTATTTTTCTACTCTTAGCGTTGTAATTTTTTTTTCGAATGCAAATGGGATCCACTTCGAAGCATACCATATACAATAAAGAGAGGATCATCCAAATCGGATAACCCAGTACAAAGTTCTGCGTGGTAGAATCGGTTAGGAAGTGAAAATTCAGTGGGTGATTCAACAATCATCCTCCACTTTCCTACCTTTAGGGGTGGAATTTCTTTTTCAAATTCAAATGGAACCAACTTCGAGGTATACAATATCCATTAAAAAAAATCATCAAAATCGTACTACTCTGAAAAATGTTATGCATACGCGTCGACTAGAGAACCTCCTTCTTTTTTTTTCGTCGGTTAAAAATACGTAGATACTACAAATTTCAGTAAATTCAGAGGTGGAAGCATCTTATATCTTTGCAATGTCTGGATTGAATCTCTTTTTACAAGCTTTCATTTAGTTTCACCTGTCCCGGTGTCTGTCTGTCTGTGTGTCGGTTTGGGTATCTGTCTGTGTATGTCTGTCTGTCTGTAATCAAATATTGCAAGTTAAATTTGACCCCCTTCTAATTTCCGATTTCGATTGATTTGAATTCTGGTGACAATTCATTAAGCAATTTTTTGAAAAAAAAATAAAAATGGTGACTCAAATATGGCGGACAATTTTTGTAGTTATAATCCGATTTATTCAAAATTGGTATCTAGGGGTTTTCGGGGTCGGAGATTATGATTATTGTTTCAGAATTCAAAAATTCAACATGACGCCCAAGCGGCATTATAGTGACGGAAACTGATACTGCAACTTCGACTCGGTGGTTATCACGTAATCACCACTAAATCTACCACTATGCAGTAAGAATAACTGAAATTTCATATGTGTATGGTCGTAGTCACGTAATTCGCATCTATGGTATCCACTCCACAGTTCAATAACTTATTAGTATCATTTGAGGTGTCTGAAACATTATGGCCACTGAGCAAATCACTTTAAAGGTTTTCAAACTTAACAGTGGAAAATACCTAACTTTTCTGAAATTATTTTATTGTGTCTTACAAAAAGTTCGTTTTACCTATTACGTGAAACGTGAATGATATCCATTCGAAATAAAATGGGTTATGTGTTTTCAATAGAAATTTTTTCTTGATTTTGTGAGAAAGGTTACTTTAAATAGATCGGATCTCTGACTTGTGGTCCTGCTTAATATTCATACTTCAATTGTTAATTCTGTTTGCATAAATGCCATCATTTTCATTACTTGTTCATTGATAATTGTTACTTGATGATTGTTGATTGGAGCTGCATAAATCCATTATACTTGCTACATGTCCTTTTTCACCAATAAATGAACATGTACCCACAATTTCGAGGTTAAAACTCCGAAGTGGCAGGTTATAATAGCCCGACATGTTCGCCCCTTTCAAGGGTATAAGACCTATTGTCATTTTTAGGTTATAACTTTGAAGTGGTGAGTCATGGGCCTGCGACGTGAGTGCCACTTTCCAGTGGTGGAAAAGTTAATAATACAGTTCCACTGGGCACTTTATGATGGGAGGAGCTTTAGAGTGGTATATTTATACTTTCTGTCCCTTCAAAGTTATATTCTCCAAAAGCCGCCATATTTACAAGAACATGCTGGGTCGCCATTATTAGAGAAATGATCGAAATATTCAATAAAGATTTATATCAAACGTAGTAATTTGTTACGAAAATATCTGTTTCAACTAACCAAGATTCATGGAACAATGTTTGAGGGATTTAAGTACATAATTTCAGAGGCGAGTTATCTCCAAAACTTATAATGTTTTCCTTGAATAAAGTGTATTCAAATGGCGTGTCCTCACAATCAAGCTACAACACCCATATTTCACAAAAAACTTTCAATCGTTTTAATTTTATCCCGATCAGAAGTATCCAAATTCAATATTCTCACTCAAGCGTTTGTATGTTTATATGCTATATATTTTTAAAGTTGATCGAGTGTTAGAAATGAATCAGGCAAAATGGAAGAGGAGGAACATTCATCACAAAAATATGTTGCTGAACGAAGATCGAGCTACATATTATTTACACAAACGCAGTCAGTTGTTTAACGTGTCTTGTGTCGGCCACTACATATCCACGTTTTTGCCAGGTGACCACAACGTGGTTGGAATGTGGCTATCTGAGATCCAGGAACGTAGCTCGGAACGTAGCAGCCACCAAAAAACTGTTCCCCATTTTGGTAGCCGCCGCGTGATAGAACCGTGTATATTACGTGGCAGTGGTTGTGGCCAAACACTTCAAAGTTTTCCAGAATAGTGGCCGCTACGGTCTGTCCACTTGAAATGCTACTTGGGCGGCTCCAAAATGGCGGACGAGTTTTGTAATTATCGTCCGATTCTATTCAAAATTGGCAAGTGGGGGATTTTGGGGTCGAATATTTTTTCAACAAGCTTTCATTTAGTTCCACCTGTCCCGGTGTCCGTCTGTATATCTGTCTGTCTGTAATCAAATTTGGCGAGCTAAATTTGACCTACATCTAATCGTCCGATTGATTTGAAATTTGCCAGGGGTACATAATTCCGGTAACAAGGCATCATGGAATTTTTGTTAGGAAAAAATTGCGGCTCCAAAATGGCGGACGAGTTTTGTGATTATGGTCCGATTCTATTCAGAATTGGTTTGTGGAGGTTTTTTGGGTCGAAGATTATTTTTAGTTTTACCTGTCACGGTGTCTGTCTGTTTGTTTATAATCAAATATTGCAAGTTAAATTTGACCCACTTCCCGGTTCCCGATTGAGCAGAAATTTTGCATGCATACGTAAATCGAATGTTAATGCAATATTATTATGGAGCTGATTTGATGATGGAGCCGGATTCCCTGCAAACGAAATGGATCGAATGAGAAACGTTACAAATAACTAACCAGTGATTAACAAATTTGAATATTATTTCACCATAACTTAAAACGAAGATCACAATCTCATATGAAAATAAAGTAAAGGGTTTTGTAAAGTCCTATTGATAAAATATATGTTAATTCGGTAGAAATGACTAAAAAGTTTGAAAGAAGTACGAAAAAAAATTAAAATTGTTATTAAAAACAAGCTTTTAATAGTTGTTGATAAAAAAAAAAACTAAAGTGTTAAAAATAAAATATACAAAAAATATTTTTAATTACAAGCTTTTATACGAATGCACTAAAATAAAAAAATGATTTCTTTCATTGTTTGATCTACGTTATTCTGTGAGTAACAGATTCAAAAGCTTGCGTGGATACAAAATAGGTAATTTTGCGCGCAAGATTTTGAATCTGTTACTCACCTAACCTAGATCAAACAATGCAATATTTTTTTTTTCTTTTCAGTGCATTTGTGTAAAAGCTTGTCTTTCAAATTGTTTTTTTTTATATATTTTATTATCCCTAAAACTTGTGACTGAGAACTTCTGACTCACCGATGATTCAAAACTTCTGCATAAATATAGCATTATTTCAAACGGTTAACGTTTCTTTCGATTAGGCTTCTGATTCATCCGAATGCAATGAATAATTCTTCGAAAATGATACATGCGCGTTTGAATACTGGTAGAGGATGCATCCCGGCTTCAGCAGGTACTTTCAATTTTTCGAAACACGGAGGGTCAAGGCCAACAGGCGATACTAATTCTCGATGAAGAATAAATATCTTAATCAGCGGGGTAAGTGCATCCAAGCGACCATTAATATTAATCAAAGCTAGATCTGATAAAATCGGAGAGGTTGATTTTGTTGGACAAATATTCTTGGTTGTCCTTTGGATTGTTTACGATCGGGGATGGCTATGATAAATAGGTGCGGGTACTTCAGATGTTTTCTCATGCCCCTAGACGATCGCAGCAGGAAGCAGACGCTTTCTTTATTATTATTGGAATTTGTCGAAGACGAACATGGCACACTAGGACCACGGCCAACGCGGGACGTTAAATTGTGACTACACGGTGATTTTTTTACCTTATTTTCAGAGGTCGACCATAAGAATGTCCACATGAGGTGTTGCTTCTAATAAAATTAATAAGTATGTTTATATAGCAGTCCCCACAACTCCCTACAGAGGGGGCTCCTTTTGTGACAAACAAATGGAAATAAAAAGGCTGAGAGGCGGCGCTGCGGTTGTCGCAAACTAAATATCGACATTTATTACTGTAACCGACTGTGAATGTGATGAAATATGCCGGTGATTATTCCTCACTGTTTGAAATTCTGAACGAATCGCTGGATAAGTAATTGCCCAAGAAAAATAATTAATTAACCATATTTGGTAGAACAAAAATTGCATGATATAAGGTCTTCATTTACTGCTTTTCGATATTGACGTTTTTCTCTCAATGCCTTTTTTCTATCAATCAAGTTCTTCATATTACAAACCAGATGTTCCACATATGCTGAGCGCGAAGGTGAAGAATATCCACAAAAAAAATAACGCTGCTAGTTGGAATAGTACATTGTATATATCTAGTAGAAAAAGCTGAACATTCCTGGAATCCGGGAATGTGGCTTTTCATACGAGGTATACATACTATTTCTCCGAATATAATTTTTTTTTCTAAGGACTGAATTATTACAATCAACTTTTGATATGAGCATTATTAATTTTATTCTTTTATTCACAAATGAAGGATGCCATGGAATATTGAATTGTCAAAATTAAATGTTTATGTTTTGGCGTATATTCCCATAGTGGTTTTGTTTTCGAACGCTCTATAAAGCAGAACTGTTCTCCATTTCTGGGACCCCCCCGAACTTCAGTAAATACAGCTTCATTGGATTTGATGCCAACAAAATCCAGAGAAAAACATAACTATAGTATATCCATTCTTAGTTGCATGAGGATGGGGAGTGTCATCTACCCCTGATGAAACATAATAGGATTTGCGCTTTGATTGAAAATGAGGCGGGGATTGATTCTTTCACTTCAAATGTAACTTTGCTTATTTTTGTTTATAAAAACTTCTTAACAAAAAATCAAACCGACAAAATACGGAACTGAAAAGTAAAAAATAAAATGAACCTTCTCAGTCTCAATAACTAAGCTCCTAAACTAATGTAAGTAACTAATTTTGAGTCGGCGCCAAACAAACAAGCAAATGAATTAGGTAAGCGGTGACATTCTGATAATTTTTTTGAAGTAATTTGATGATTTTCGTTGATTGTTCGTTTGGCGCCGATTCAAAATTAGTTACCTACATTAGTTTAGGAGCTTAGTTATTGAGACTGAGAAGGTTCATTTTATTTTTTACTTTTCAGTTCCGTATTTCGTCGGTTTAATTTTTTGTTAAAAAGTTTTTATTTTTCAATTTTTTGTTGCTGAAATCTACTGATTACTACCTTCTTGTTTTTTTATTACTTCCAGAATACTTACTTACCCACCTTACTTCAACTATTACCAGTTAAATAATAAGATTATCTACTTTTACTATTTGTTGTAATATAAATTATTTTGGTTGTTCTGGTTGGTTTATTTCATTACTTTGTATATCATCCCATCCTCTCATAGAATATAATGATTGTGACGTATGTAGGAGAACAAAAATAATGACAATAGCATCTGTTATTGTCAACTACATATGTGTGCCAATGTTCACAAGTGAAAAATCAATTATCCCCTATTTTTCTACCCGTAACGGTGGATAATTCCATTCGAAATCCAAATATGATCAACTATGAGGTATACCCTATCTAATAAAAAAAGAATCATCCAAATCGAAAAACCCAGTACAAAGTTATGCCTGCTAGAATCGGTTAACGGGCCAGAATTCAGAGGGTGAGTGATCAATATCCTTCATTTTGCTACCCTTAGGGGTGGATTTCATCTTTAAAATTCAAATGGACCAACTTCGAAGTACACCCTATCCACTGAAAAAAGAATTATCGGAATCGGACGTCTCAGTAAAAAGTTATGCGTGGTCATATATAAAAAAAAATATACGCGTCGACTAGAAAACCTCCTCCTCTTTGGTTTCGTCGGTTAAAAAACAAATTTCAGTCAACTATCTGGAATAGGAGATTATTAAAGGATTTAGAAGGATTGTCACTGAAAACATCTTTTTGTAGGTCTGTCTATTCGGTGATAATAAGAAACGGTTCGAAAGTTAATAACTATTTTTTTTTGTATCCAAGCAGAAATACTGTAACCATTTTTTGATATCACTCTGGGCTTGAAAGGAATATTCAGGAAAGTCGGATAATTTCTTGTTGATTGAACACTACTTTAGGGGAGGCTGGGGTTGGAAGTAAATTTTTTTTTGCATTTTTAGTGCTCATGTCCTTATATTTATATATCAGTTATATTTATATATCAATAAATAGTGTATTTATTCTAGTTTCAAAAGAAATAAGGCATTTTTCTTCTAACATTATCTATTCAGGAAATATTACAATTCATTTTGTAGAAAAAGAGACTTTCAACCCCGTGTCCGGAATGGTTGTCACAGTGTCTAGGGTAGGTAGTCACATAATAAATTGAGACAGGAATATAAAAAGAAACACTTATTTAAATCAAATGAGTATTTTTATTGAAGATAAAATGTTGTACATAACTAATTGTACCAAAAAAAAAACGAAAAATGTCTTATTCATAATAAAAATAAGCAACATTCGCTTTGAGCGACTAACTTCTTGTAACGAAAATAACAAAAATATAACTTTAGTAAGTCACTGATCTCTTTGGACGCAATGTCATATATATATATATATATATATATATATATATAGTACAACTCTTAGGAATGAATTCAAGATATTATCTCTAGAAAATAGAAGACAACTCTCAGTATTGGTATTTTTATATAATATTATAAATAATAGAATTAGCTCCCCTGAACTTTTGGCCTCAATTAGATTTAACGTGCCACCTAGAAGAATGCGCCAGGTTTCAATGTTTAATATTCCCCCATCATTTAACATTTCGAGATCACCTACGGTAAACATGTTTCGACTTGCGAATCAATTCAATGCATTAATAGATCTAGAATGGACAGTTTCTACTAGAGTTTTTCGCAAAACAATCTTGGAGCATTTAATACTGATATCTCTGTGAAGAACTTTAAAGGTTGTATCAATCCTCATACAATTCAATTAATTTAGGAAAAATTATACGAATATAATTATATATTTACATATAACTAATTTTCTTAGGTGTCTAAGGGTTTGGCCTATGTATTGTTTGTCGCAACTTCGACAAGGGATACTGTAAATGACATTTGTAAGTGAGGTTAGATAATTTTTGTCTTTCACTTTCGAGAAGGCTGATCTGATTGTTAACACAGTTTTATTTGCAATTTTGTAATTGTCCAGAGAATTGAATAATCTGGTGAGTTTAGGAGTGAACTCTCTTATGTATGGAATTGAGGTAAAAATAGGTTGAGTTGAAACCGTGTCAATTTCATTGTTGATCAAGGCTGTATTATTGACTACGTTATCATTAGCATGTACATCAATGGTAGCCGATGAATTAAATAGAATTTTGCAAAGTAATGATTTTGGATATGAGTTATCTAGAAAAAGTTTCAAAAGTATATTTAAATTTTTTGTGTGAAAAATGGTGTTTGAAATTCTAATTACTCTGTTTTTCATTTGTTTTACCAGACTCACTTTCATAGAGTGCTCGTGATACGAGTTATAACTCAAATATCTTCCTGAACTGCATGGTTTCCTGTACCAATCTATCACTATTGTGTTATCCAAAGTTCGGATATATTTTGTGTCCAGAAATGGTACGGAATTTTCGTTGTTTTCAGTCTCTTTTGTGAACTGGATATGTGGATCATAGCTGTTAAAAGTATTAAGAATCTCATTCAGCCCTTCATAGTGGCTTTGCCTGAAAAGATGCGCTCTAGTAGAACATGTAAACGGTTTGGATCACCGAATGAATTCTGAATCAGTAAAAGTGTTAGCGACTGAGTCACATAGATCAAAAATAACTTTCTTAGAAATGGCTTTCATTTCACAATCCAATAATTGCATCAACAATATAAGAGTGACATCAATCATTTAAGTGAGATATATTCCTTTTTACTGTCACTAGACTCTAAACCAAATCTTCAAAGTTTTCATAATGAAACCATGTTAACCAACACGACCTGAAGGCCAACCACAATCCGGTCATATATTGAATTTTATTTTTGAAAAATTCAACAGTTGGTAACACCTAACCTCAAACGTCATAGTTGACGTGTGTCATATGTCGATTGTCTCTAGAAAATGACATGTACCAGTACCACTTCATACACCACATGGTGAGATAAACTTAAGTATAGTTTTTTACAATTTTAATGTGTTTTACAACTTTTAACTTAACTTATTTGTTATTCTTCATTTGACCTGATTCACAATGTACGAACAATACAATTTTTGTGTAACATCATGGAAGCTAACCTCAACATAGATGTAAGTTACAATATGAACTGCAATTAAATAATAAAATAACCCACTTGTATTGTTCTTCGATTGTAGTCTACCTGATGATGGGAATAAATATTCCCGAAAGCTTGGAATAATCTATAAAGATTTATCTTTTTCCTTTGCTGCAAACCCCAATATCCTCGAGTTTTATATATATATATATATATATATATATATACATATATATAAAATAACTATGAATTTGAAATAAACTTTGTAGAAAGGATATTCCTTGAGGTTGCAGTCAAATATGTATGAGAAAGAAAACTTCTATTAGCTTGAAATTTATATTGTCAAGTCAGAGGAAATGATTTCATTAGTTTTCAATCATATCACTATGACCCACTACTAGTAATATATATAAAAATTAAACAATGGCACTCGCTCATATTGTTTCATATGATTCAACCATGTGGTAATTATTGTGCCTGTTCAAATTTTAAAGTGTTTAAATTAAGTATCTAAAACAATATGTGCGAGGGCCATTGTTTAATTTTTATATATATTACTAGTAGTGGGTCATAGTGATATGATTTTGAAAAGTTCTTCAATCACGAAATGGTGATTAGTTCGCTGTCTTCACTTAACCTCACCTTACTTGTCTTGATAATGAAAATAAACATTTTCGAAAGCTTGACTAAATAAGAAAGAATTTTTCTTTTCTCATAGGCCATTATTTTGACTGCAACCTCAAGGAATATCCTTTCTACAAAGTTTATTTCAAATTCATAGTTATTTTCAACTAGTCCAGTCACGAGACTACCCTTCTTCAACTATATATATATATATATATATATATATATATATATATATACAGAATCACAATTGTGGCAGATGTACGGAAATAATATTTCCTCACAATACAAAAATAAATATTTCCTAACAGTTACTTTCCCTTGCCTGGCAAGTGCAAGTAAATGTTGACTTTTCCTTTCAAAAATGCCAATATTTCTGATCGATTTTATTGCATGCGCACCACATTTTTTGTTCTTTGTTGTTTTATTGCTCGTGGAACATTTTCCACTCACAGGTGAAGCATTTTTTCAACCTATTATATAATAGATAACTAATTTCATTTTTGAGCGAAAATATTTAACAAAAATTGATAAATAAGAGGCACTTTGAATTACAATCGGGAGTCAAATTGGCTTGATCGCTTGTTGGGGATTGCGGTTTTATTATCTGATTAAACCACGAAAGCGTGGTTTAATCTTTGATAATGAGGCAGTTCAAATTACACGAGTTAAATTTCCTGGAAGCAAAATGCTTGAGGGAAAATTAAAAAAAAAATGCGAATGATATTTGATGAGAATATTCCAGATCACATTTGAAACTGGATAAAATTACCAGAATTATTGTTATATTTGAATTTTCAACGGAAAAAATTACAACAATTCAAAATTGAAGGAATCGTGTCCGTTCTTAAATGCTTCGTTTCACAGATTCATTAATTCAAAATGATCAATCACTGCTGTTAAACTCACCCAAAAACCTAAAATATATAAATTCTTCACTATCAAATCAAATATGTTTGTATCTGAAACCGATTAAAAAAAAGCACCTTGAATTGGAAACGAATTCGAACCTACCGGGTGAGAGACTGACACTCTAACTACTATTCCACGAGAACTGTTGTAGATATTATGAAAATAACGGAATTCAATTATTCATTGCTTTATTTGAAAACCTGAGGCTTTCAACATGCTGAAAAAGGTTCCAATTAAAATATCAAAACACTGAGTTTAGTTAAGTGAGTTAAGAATCCCTTACTCAATCAATTTTGCATTCTCTGTTTCCCTATAAAGGAATTGAATGCGTTGACATATAATTCTGACAGGACCTTAGTGTGGTTTTATCGCAACACAATATCGAATAGACTGTGGTTTTATCAGCATAAAACAGCGAGAAGACGCTTCATTACTAAAAAACTCATATGATTGGTTCTCTGTGAGAAATTTCGACCATTTGATTGGCTCAAAAATAATGAGGGAAATAGTCGATATTAATGACTTTTTGTTGAAATCATTTTGAAAAATGTGCAATTTTAATAAATAAAACGAAAATAGTGATGAAGATGTTTTGCCAGAAGACGTAGAAAATGAAGCTGCAGATGCGGTGAACAGTTTATTGCTGCAGAAATCGCGTCTTAAGTATGAAAGAAAATTTTCAATAGACGCGGCCGATACTTGATGAAAATCCATAACTAAAATAAACTAAAAACTCTTCACTACGATTTTCCCAAAAAAATTGTTTACAAAACCCACTACACATGTTTCGCTATACTATAGCTATTCCAAGTGGAGATAAACTAAATTATAATTAGTTTGATTGCATCCAAATCGTAGTTATTCGCAAAAATTGCTGGGTATTGGACAGAAAACAACTGTTCTACGTCTTAGCTAACGTTTCGCGATTTATTTATCGCTTCTTCAGAGCTAAAATAATTGAAAAGAAAACAATACATGATATTTCACCAAAACACTGACACAATCCACCTCAACTGTAAATACGGGTAAACCTACCTCAGGCGTAATTAACGGTACATAGTACTGAGTCCTTGTTGATGTGCATTGTGACAATGCATTGTCGAAATAATTGGGTATGAATCAATAAAATAGAAATAAAATATTTAAAAGAGGCTGGTCGATTGACGACTAACATTCAAGTGTGAATAAAACTTATCAGTAACGACAATGATAAAATAAGGAATAGAAAACATTACAAATAGAAAATATATACAATAAATTAGTTTTTAACTACAAATAACTTGATGTATATAAACCTTTCGAACAAAATCAGGTTCATGTCCACATAAACAGATCTCACAAATTCAATTCCAATTTCACGAACGTTCAAGTAATTGATGAGTCAATGATGTTGTTGTATATTCTACTGAGATATTCGATATCTGTATGCCTGTTTACTGAATTTCTGTGGCGATTAATATGGATCATTTCTAAAATCAACCTTCTGCGCTCGATGTATTCATGATCTATTATTTGGGTGTTATCAAAATCGAAGTTGTGACGGTGATCATGGTGATGTTCGAATAATGCTGTTTTTCCGGATAGTGATAGAGCTCGACAATGATTTTTATGTTGTTTTACTCTCTTTCCTGATAACTGCCGTGTTTGTCCAATGTATACCTTTTCGCAGTTAACGCATTCAATTTTGTACACTACATTCGACTGTAACTCTTTAGGTACTTTTTCCTTGACTTTCGGGAAAATTATTCTCAATTTATTTTCATTATACAGTGCTATTGATGATTGTTCCCCTTGTAATACTAAGTCTCTCTGATAGCCCTTTTATGTAAGTTAATTTGAAATACTTGTATTCCCCCGTGGAAACAGTGCTGGTGTTTGAGTTCGGACGGTTATGTAGGATTCTATTGATTAGTGCTTTGGGATACTGATTTTCAGATAACATGTTTTTAATTTTTGTGAGGTTCTCTTCGTGGAAATTACCATCACTAAGAGCGAGGGCCCTGTGTTTCTTTCCTTTAATGATAGCTGTTTTTTGGAGAAAGGATGATGTAATAAAAAATTGAGTTGTTACATAAAAATTAAACCGACGAAATACGGAACTGAAAAGTGAAAAATAAAATAAACTTTTTTAGTCTCAGTAACTGAGCTCCCAAACTAATGTAAGTAACTAATTTTGAGTCGGCGCCAAACGAACAAGCAAATGAATTAGGTAAGGCGTAAAATGATGGCATCGAGTTGCGCGGTGACATTCTGATAATTTAATGATGTTCGTTGATTGTTTGTTTGGCGACGGCTCAAAATCAGTTACTTACATTAGTTTAGGAGCTTAGTTACTGAGACTAAGAAGGTTTATTTTATTTTTTACTTTTCAGTTCCGTATTTCATCGGTTTGGTTTTTTGTTAAAAAGTTTTTATTTTTGAATTTTTTATTGCTGAAATATACTAATTAGTACCTACTTGTTTTTTGATTACTTCCAAAATACTTACTTACCCACCTTACTTCAACTATTACCAGTTAAATAATATGATTATCTATTTTTACTATTTGTTGTAATATACATTATTTTTGTTGTTCTGGTTAGTTTATTTCCTTACTTTGTATATCATTCCATCCTCTCATAGAATATAATGGTTTTAACGGATGTGGAACAGAAATAATGTCAGTAGCGATCTGTCATTGTCAACTACGTATGTGTGTGCCAATGTTCATAAGTGAAAAGTCAATTATCCCCTATTTTTCTACCCGTAAGGGTATATAATTCCATTCGAAATCTAAATATAAGGTATACCCTATCTACTAAAAAAAGAATCATCCAAATCGAAGAACCCAGTACAAAGTTATGCCTGATAGAATCGGTTAACGGACCAGAATTCAGAGGGTGAGTGATCAATATCCTTCATGTTGCTACCCTTAGGGGTGGATTTCATCTTTTAAATTCGATTGAGACCTCCTTCCAAGTACACCCTATCCACTGAAAAAAGAATTAGCGGAATCGGAGGCCTCAGTAAAAAGTTATGCGTGATAATACATTTAAAAAAATGATGGAAAAAAAATATACGGGTCGACTAGAGAACCTCCTCCTTTTTGGTTTCGTCGGTTGATTATAGTTATTATTCATATCAGGCATAGTATTAGTTTTGAAATAAATGACCTTCGAGTGGGTATATTCGACATATGAGAGGGTAAAATTGACATCTGAGTGAGAAAAAAAATTTATGATTTCCTCTACTCCACGATAACTGTTGTTGATTTTATGAAAACAATGGAATTCAAGTATTTATTGCCTTACTTGAGAACCTAAGGCTTCTTACATGCTAAAAAATATTTTAATCAAAATATTAAATCACCGTTAAAAGTGTTTCTATGCTCGGATATGCGTTGCTTGAAAGCTCTAGCTGTTTGTCCTATGTGTCACGTGTCGTGGGTTTTGTAAACCAACTTTTTGTGAAAATCGTAGTGAAGTGTTTTTAGTTCACTTCATTTATGAAAGAAAATATATGGCGATTCAAAGATGGCAGACCATAAACAATGTTATTGGAGTATCTGGAAAGGTACTGTTGGATTATAGTTATTATTCATATCAGACATATCATTAGTTTTGAAATAAATGACCTTTCAGTGGGTATTTTTGACATATAAGTGGGTCAAATTGACATCTGAGTGGGTAAAAATTGTATAATTTCAGTATTTTAAATAAACTGTTATGTTGACAACAAGTTTTGTGACTTTAAAATGATAGTTTACCATCCGCGATAGAATAAAATAAATAAAATTAACCCATTAATTAGATGGTTTTCAATTTGAAGCGAATGTATTTGTCATAATATATTATGTATTCTAACAATTACTTGATGTATGGTGTTTAGTGGGTTATTTATTAATTTATTCGCAACTAATTCCTTTGCTATTTTGAATTACTATTTGGAAGGCAGTTAAATTAAGTGCAAATTGACTCATCGATCATTCTATTGGTGCTATGGTGAGGTTGTATCATCCTAATCTCACTTTTTTGCTCCGGAACCGTTCTACAGAAAAACGAACGAACAGACAGACACGTCGCTAGCCCATCGAGAAGTCAGTTCACAATCAATTGCAAGATTTGTACCGGACAAACCGACAATGGAAGCGAGTTGGTATAAACGAGGTATAAAAAAAGAGAAAGACTCATGTGTGAAGAAGGAAGATGAACTATTGGCAAATGACATCTAAAAGACAAGAATGAAAGAACCTGTTATGAATGGAGCATACGAAGCAAACAGAAACTATTATTTAATTGAAAAACATCAATAGAAATTAACAGCGATTTTCTTTTTGGGTGCATATCTCAGAAAAAAATTCGTGGAGCTCAGGAAGCTCTAGCTTGCCAATATTGATATATAAATGCAAGGTTGGGATTTTTTTTATAGCCGCCATTTTGGAAATACTTTAATGATTTGATCCATTTTGGAACTTCACCGTGATATTCATGGAAAGTATTGTGCCAAATTGTGGCCTTCAGTTTGTCTGCATACATAGTGTTCCTGTAAAGAATGCGTTCCTTGAAAGGGTATGTAGAACATGCCATTTACAACAACAAAAATCTATAATTTTTTTCCTAATGTTTGAATGACTGAACATCATATATCAGAAAGTGATAACGACAAATGCCGCACTCAATGATACATTCATTGCCGCCTCCGCCACCAAGGGCAGTGTGTAGTTGAACATGTGTATATTCAAGTAATAATATGAGCCGGTAAGATGAAATTTTTGTCGCAAAGACTTCCATTCGGACACGTCACGATATACATATGTAGAAACGGGAAGTGTGGTACTGAAACAAGTAAAATAACACGTTTTCATCGTATATTCGATACAAATAAAAATATTTTGGATATTGTCGCAAATGATCCAACAATAAGTACATAGTTTGTGGCTATTTCACATCAGTTTTCTAAATAAAATATTCAAGCTGAATATGATTTGAGTGTGTTATATCCTAATGAGAATGGCACAAGAGATGTTGACATGTCTTAGCTTTCAAAGATAAATATTTGAATCGCGATTTTGTTATGTTAGTGAAGGCAGCAGTGATAGTGATGATTTTGAAATATTATCATTTTTTGGCAAAACATCCGTGTACGTTTGGTGTTTAATTATAAATAAGTTGAAGGATGTATTTTTATTTTATAAAACATATTGTTTTATTGGGGAAAAATCAAATTGTGAAACCTTCAAAAATATCAATACTGATTTAGTATATATATTAGATCAAATAAAACTTGACAAAACTGTCGATAACAAAACTTGTTACACACTTCCATTAATGCCTGTCGTGTGATATTCAATAGAACGTTCTAGTGGAGTGTTTATTATTATTATCTTATACTACTTCTATTATAACGTATTGTATTGCTTATATTATTATTGAGTGTTCATTATTATTATATCATACTACTTCTATTTTATTGCTTATATTATCATGTGAATGAATAAATTTATTATTATTATTATTACTCCATCCTCAGGAATATTTTGAATGCGTCGGTCATATTTATTTAGGTATGGTCATTACTGAATTTCCATCTTGCCCTTCCTCAAAGGGTTAAAATAATGAAAAAAGTTCAATAGTTGTGCCGTAAAATCATACTCTCAAAGGAGTAGGGAATATTTCCATTGAAACCTTTTTGCAGTTCCATAATTATGCGAAAACTATAGATTACAGCATGTCTCTGAATACCCTTATTTATTTTTCAATTTGATTCAACGAACTAATCGTGATAGTTCCGAAATAATCGTATTGTTCCAAACATTTCTCTCAGAATTTCTCATCGTTGTTATTCGGTTCTCATGAAAGGTAAAAGAGTTCAAAAGATCCAATAATGATTCAGCAGGGTGCTATCAGCAAAATCATCACTATTCGTAGTTCGATAACCTCTGGAAGTAGGTGAAAAGGAATAGTTCAAGATCAAGTTCTATTGCTACTTGACCTTTTGAAATTTATTGACATCGTCTCGAATTGATCAACAAAAAAACTGTATACAGTACATAGCGCGGTTGAAAAAATAATAACATAAGAAGTCATTGGCAACATGAATATTTGGGTACGAATAGTATTTGACATCTCATTGGAATTTGGTAGGAGTAAATATTATTTGAAGTTTTTGGAGCTTTGTGCGCGTAATGGAATAGAAGGAGTGAAATATTTTTGTATTTCGTGCAAAATTATTTTTATTTTTGAAATCGTAGCAGAGCACTTTCGACTGTATAATAGTCATCTTCAGTGCTTACCTACAAGTAATTAATACCTAGGTGAAATTTTATTTAAAGTATTTTGACATTTTGAATGATAAAGATTTTCAGGTTACTTACTCGTCAGGTTTACAAGAAGTCCATCAAAACTGTTTCCAGTTTGTATAGAATAGGTGAAAACCTTAAGTACATATAACATGTTAAAACATTTCTTAAAAAACACTCATGTGTTATAAGTTGGTGTAATCCATTATTTTGAATTATATTCCACATGGTTTCATGGAAGTCAATGTTGAAGTGACGAGGAAGTGGATGTTGACGTTATGGCAAACGCAGATGGCGTTCTATTCCATTTTGGAGTAAATAATAGTAACTCTAGAGTGAAAATAGAGTTCTCAGAGTGGAAGTTGACTAGGAACAAAATGCTAGAGTGTTTCTGAAGTGAAGCATCATAGAGAAAGAAGAGTTTGATTAAATGAAATTGAATAAAAGATCTCTTCAAATTGACTTGTGAGTTCAGACGGAGGTCATTTTTTTTCAATTCTTTGTTCATGTAAAGGTCTTCCATGAAGTCTAACTTCGTGTTGTTCTTGTGTCTGATTTTATGTAGAATTTTTGAATTTCTATTCGGGCTGAAATTCTGTTTATTGCATCTGAGATGATGACCAAAGGCTGATTTTTTATTGTTGTTAAGGTGTTCTGTTATTCGAACTTCCAAAGGTCTACAAGTCCTACCGATGTATGTCGCTGTACAATATTCGCAATGTAGCCTGTAAATACCACTTTTAGAAAGTTTATCAATTTTATCTTTACTATTGACAAATAATAATAATAACCAAAAATTGTAAGGAAAATGTCAAAGTTGCCTTCAAAACAACGAACAACTTGAATAGACATCTTGTGTTTTTTAAGAAATGTTTTAACATGTTATATGTACTTGAGTTTCTCATCTATTCCATACAAACTGGAAACAGTTTCGATGGACTTCTTGTAAACCTGACGAGTAAGTAACCTGAAAATCTTTATCATTCAAAATGTCAAAATATTTTATATAAAATTTCATCTAGGTATTACTTACTTGCAGGTAAGCACTGAAGATGACTATCATATAGTCAAAAGCGCTCTGCTACGATTTCAAAAATAAAAATAATTCAGCACGAAATAAAAAAATATTTTACTCCTACTAGTAAATATTATTGTTTATTTGGTAACTCATTTCCACGGATTGATCAGATTGATACTAAGAGTAAAATTTGGAAATAGCTCACAAAGGTCCATATCCCATTTTTCCATTTCTCGTTTTTTTTTTAATACTCACCATTGAACTGAAATTTTTATTGGGGGACGATGGAAAACGTTTCAATGTGAGGTTTAAACGAAATGCTTCTGGCGCAAAAAGGTAATAGGTACATGGCCAGAGAGAGAGAGAGAGTGAGAGAGAGAGAGGGGGAACAGAGAACTACGCTATAAACGTTGATTATTTATTTTAATTTTAATCATATTTCTAATGATTATAAATAAGGTTAGGATTCTCGAATACCTATAAAAAAAACGGATGCCAAAAAAACGTGCCATGGTATCTTGCATAAACTATTCTGCAGAGAGAGTAATGTTGAGTAATTATCTTAAGTGGTTGGTGATAAGCTAGTTGATTTACGTTTTGAAATAAAAATTATATAGTATAATTATATGAAGTATAAATTGTTATTGACATTGTTTTTATAAAACTGCTATTAAAATGACGTTTTTAGGTCATAGGTATGTGAAATAAAAACTGACGTTCTCTTATAATGTGCCAAAATCTCTTTTAACACTAGTATGCAAAGTAAAATGATGGTGGTAGATACTCAATAATGTGAATATGTTCAATAGAAACATTTTAATGGAATGTTATAATAGTAATCAGAACAGTTACCTAATTATGAGGAATTATTTATAAACATTAACATGTATTTGTCAGTTTGAACAATTTTGGTATTATCAATTCTCTGAGAAGAAACTGAAGAAGTATTCAATTCAACTACAGAACGTACATTATCGCTACCTAATGACGGTGATATTGGAGTGAGATAGCGAAATGATGTAGGTGCAGAGATAGAACTAGTACTTGTACCAGGAAATATTTTATCAGCAATTTTATTTTTATTTTCAATGGAATCCTCGATGTAACCATCAGCTATATTTGGGAACTTTCATCCTCTATGTCGTTTCATTGTAGTCAAATTTGCTTCTGAATTTTCTAAGAAAGATGGTGAAAACAATGGCCGTTAAACTGCTGCGGATCTGGTAATTCATGAAATTCGGCAATGGTGGAAGGATTTTCCCCAAAAGTATTTATTCCAATTGATTGAAAGTTGTTAGAATAATTCAGGAAAAACTGACGATGAGTTATGGAAGTTGGGCGTAATGCAACAATATCACGGTAAAGATTCATGTAGTTTCCAACGACGATAACTTCGTTGAATGTTGGTTTTGGTTTCCGAAATATGAATTAGTAATGAGTTAGTTGTTTCTTCAATATCATCCACGCTCAATTTGCAGAGTTTTTCATGAAGGCATGCTCCGAATAATCCAAAAATGCATGAGATATTTGGTATCAGGAGCTTCATTCAAAAATATGTCGAATTGTTCTGTTGCCACAATTTTCCATTTTTTTGGACGGCATACGACACTCTTTCGTTTAAAAAATGCTCACAATTTATAGTAACTGCTTATATCCACGTTCTCCTCAATTTTCAATACAACTTTTATCATAGAGAATTTAGAAACAGCATTGATAACTCCCATAATTAAGGATGATTCCAGTGAACGTACCTTAAATTTTCTTCATTTGACTCCATTCGATGAATCCATTATAGGCAATTTCATATTGTTGCCGTGATCTTTCGGGCAACAGATTCAAAGTTGCTCTGTTTGTAGCTTCTTAAATTTTTGGTGAAAGAGAGCAATCTGAATAATCAATTTCAAATTATATTTATATTTGCAGCAGTTATAAGTACGATCAGAGAGAAGCTAGGCAATATTATTAATTTGAGGTCACTAATAAACAATTTGCAATTGTTTTGCCATGCGACCGGGATATAAGACCAAGTGGCTGGAGTGCCTGTTTCGAAGTCCAAAGATCGTAGGTTTGAATCCCACAGGAGTTAATTAAAAATATGTTTTTTTCCTTTTTTTACTATCATCTTTTTATATCAGTTTCGCACATTTATTACTACACTCTTACAAAAAAAACGGTCTCGTAACCTTAATTATCTAACGCAGCTATAGGGCCGATCTCGGTTACGAAAGTAACACCCCCATGAAGTATAATCGAAACATTTAGAAATAACCTTACTTTTTGAAAAATTGACAAATTTGACAAGTGTTGACGATCGATAGAAAAAAATCGTTAACGTTATTTTGCATTATTTTAAAAGCAGAAATTGGTCATGAACTCTGAATTTGCGGAAACTGAATAATATACAGTACGATGCAAATGTATGGAATAAATTCGTATTTCACATATAGGCGACTTTTGGAAGAAAATCCAAAAACACGTAAGTTTTAATTTTTGGAGCCCCATCTCATGATATAAATGTAAGAGACGTGACGTCACCGGTGTTGGCGTAATGACATAATCGACGATTTTTTCAAAAACAAACAGGGGTCATGTGACACCTCATATAAAAGGTCTACTGATCGTCTTTCCAACAGTAGAATTATTCAAATATGTATTCACAGGGTCAACCAAAATTATGTATTTAGAAGATTGAAATTACAATAAATGCCCATTCGTTGAACTAAATTATGCTAACAACATTCTTATATTTTCATTAGCAAATAAAACCCATATTACCCATTACAATTGAAAAAATGTCCAAATGACCTATCCATTCATTTTCTGCTCTCATTTTAAAATTCCTGCCATGATTAACATGGCTAGTGGCTCAGTGGTATGATCAGATCCCACTATAAGAGGTAAGGCTCCCGTGATCTTAACTCGTACAAGTTTTCATTAGGTTGATCAAACAACTGAGGAAGCGGTTAAAAACAAAACAATGTTACATTGTTACAATTTGGCCATTCAGTAAGGTACACTTGATAAACCTCGCAGAACATCACTGGACTGTATGGCACATGAAACACTGCATTCAGTATTCAGAGTGCATTCTGATTCTACCTTTCATTTCCTGCGTTGTTTTTCAACTGAGAAAAACGTGGAAAGTGATGAGTGTTTGCACTGTTGTGAACATTATATAATAGATATTTTTGATATCACTGAATAAGTGAATAAAGTAAGTATTACATGAATTAAATGTATTAGCATAGTCTAGAAACATGATATAACCTCAAAGGCATTCAAAGTGTATTTTTTGATAGGGTGATCGAATCTGTAATGACATGGTCGAACTGTATCATTGGAGATCCATAAAAAACGACCTGTTTTCTTTATCATTTTTCCATTAGGAACTTTGTTAGTTTTCAGATTATGGGGAGTTCAAAAATAAAAAACAACTCCTCATGTTTTCCAACAGACTTATGCGACCTAAAATATATTGATTCTCCAAATAGAAGAATTAAGTTTGTGATTGAACTGAAGAATCACTGTAAAAATGTATTTTTCTAAATGTTATTTCAACTGAATCTTCCTTCCTAAAGATACAATTGAAAAAAATATCTAATCGAATTGCAATTATATTCAAAATTGGTGGTTATATATTTCACATCGAATCTGTTTCATGAGATGAAATCTTAATTTCAGTCCTCTTAGAAATACAAAAGCCTTGTTAGTTATAAAAAAACTTTATTCTTATTTTTCAATATCAACACTATCATCCTAACAGTTTCACTCAGAATGTGTCAAGTTCGTTTTTTCAAGATATGATAGACATCCTAAAAGAGTGGTTGTATAAAAATTGAAAAAAACCATTCTAAATAGAATGTGACACAATCAAATGTCCAGATAAATAACAAAAGGCTCCAGAAAGTTATCTCTAGAAATGTTTTATTTACAGCGATTTAATGTGCGCAAAACGTTTTGGGAATGTTCTGTTGTGTCTATGAAAAGGATATCAAAAAAATTTATGACAAGTTCTTTTTGTGACATCCCAGGGATATCCTGAAAATCGCCATCTGCTGCGGACATTGGCTGTTCTATAAACGTTATATTCATGTATAAACCATCGCAGTGGATATTCAATGTCTCAAAATCTCGTAGGTACTTTCAACATCTCTGAAATGTTTTTGTGCTCGCTGGTTAACCACTTCTGCATTTCTGCATTTCCAATTATGAATAGAATATGTACTTTTATTCAATATACAACCGATTTGGCTTCATATTGACGCTTTTCGTAAAAATGAGTAGATAACAACTCATATCTTTTGTCCGACCGAATATCATAATATAATCAATTCTTTATTCAAAGTTGCCATCGATGGTTCCTACTATACGGATGTGTGAAGCCTTTCAAATATACGAATAAAAAACGACCCCCGCCAACGCCGTATCCAACTTTCCATCTCGATCTTCCCATCTCAGTTGTTCATTTCTAATTTCGTATGCAATCGTAGGTATAAAAAATGTCTTCCCACAACTCTACCCATGTCTCATTCATTTAACACAGTATTTTAAAGAACCACTTCATATTTCATATTCCTTTTACGCGGAGCAAAAATATGGTTTAAAAACAAGCCATACAAACTAATTCAAAGCGGTTTTATTTTCCCAACGGTCGCCCAACAAAGATAGAGTCACGAAGTCGACATGTTCTAGTAAAAGACGGCGACGTGAGCTTGTGAAGTCGAAAAGATACCTTCTAGTATAAATGAAGTTACCCTACACTAACAATGGTTTTATTCATAAGTGATTCATCACTGGGGGCCCAAGAACATATTTATCAAGTGTGCTGTCAGGTTATGTTAGGTTAAGATCTGATGTTAGAAGCTATCGATATACAGCCATAGATTCCATGGAGCCAACAGTGGCTCGTTTTGAACTAACAACACAAGGGAAATAATATATACTTGTATTTGTTCTTCAAAAATGTTGGGTTTTCATGGAATGATCTGAATTTTTTACCTAGAATCAATGGGTTATACAAATGTTTTTTTTGCAGAAAAACTGCAATTAATATGGAGGCAGGTCATTAACTCTCGGATAATTATGTTCTCGATCAAATAGGCGACATCACTTTTTTCTGGACAAAATACCACAATCTGAGAAAAGTGGTGGTATATTTTTTTTCATTTTTTTTCAGTATGAATATAACACTAGTAGTAGTTTGTTATATACAGTGCGCGCGTAAAGTATGGTAACATAAATACATCTTTGACACCCCGTAAGATACAATAACAAAAATTTTGTTATGTAAGTATATTAAATGGATCAGCGATTTTAAATTTTATATTTTCGACGTTACCAAATATACGACGAACAATATGTTTATTTTTAAATGGGACAACCCGTATATTTTACAATTTTTTGTTGCAGTTTTTTTATTGCCGATGCAGCATACAAACTGTTAATGGCCGATATTGACCATTAATTTCAAGAAATTAGGAAAAAAATTTTTATTGCAACCGTTGATATTAACATAAAGAGAAAATAAAATGGGCCACTTGGTATTTGTTAAAGTTTAAAAAAGTCTTTTCTGTTTTTGTACTGTCAAGTCAAGTAGGTTTTACTGTCAGTAGGTACGTCGTGATTTACTGTCAGTAGGTACGTCGAGAATTGTTTTTTGAAAAAAGGCTTACCAGCGTTAAAAATTAGAGTAAAATACAATGGTATATTTAACAGAGCGTCAAAGAATTGAAATTTTAATACTAAAAGGATGTGGTGACATTATTTGTAGGACACGAGCACATGAAGAGGTATGTGAAATATTTAATAACAAGTATGAATATAGAACTCCTATAGCACGTGGTACTGTATCTAAAATTATTCATAAATTTGAGGAAAGTGGACATGTACGAAAACTTCCAAAAAGTGGCCGCCCTGCTAATCCAATGCAAACAAAAACTGACATTTTTTTGTCGATGGTTGAAGACCCTCATAAGGCTACTAGAGTTGTTGCAACCAAAAATCACATCAGTCAAACAACAGTTCGTAAATATTCAAAAAAAGAAAAATGGCATCCCTATAAAGGACAATTGGTACATGAACTGAACAAAGACGATCCAGATCGCAGAATGGAGTTATGTGAAACAATGTTAAATAGATTTGGCACTAATCCTAATTTCTTTAATCCAATCCTTTTTTCTGATGGGGCTACTTTCCAGTTAAATGGCACGATCAATAAACAAAACTGCAGGTACTGGTCAGATGAGAAACCTCATTGGATGGTGGAGGCACATACGAAGTATCCACAAAAGAATTATTAATAATACTATTTCTGGACCTTATTTTCGGAATAGAACCATGGCAGGTGAAGAATACTGGGCATTTTTAGAATTACAGTAAATTCCAGAATTAGCCAGACCCTTTCCTGATGATTTAAATCCTCATATCGTGAATAGCTCAATTTGTATTCAGCGAGTTAGAGCGCCTCCTCATTATCTTCGAAGCGTTCGTGAGTTTCTCGACATTACATTTCCAAATCGTTGGATTGGAAGAAGAGGAGCTATCGAATGGCCAGCAAGATCTCCGGATTTGGCACCTCTGGATGACTTTTTGTGGGGTTATTTGAAAAGCAAAGTGTATGTTTAGGCCACAGACTATCCAAAGACTGGAAGAATGAATTACAGAGGAGCTAGCACTAATTTCTCCGGAAACGATTAGAGAAGTCTTGGATGAATTTTCATTCAGAATGGATTTCTGTTTCCAAAGACAATTGAACTTCTCCTATAATATTTTTTTAGGTATTGTTTTCTGTTTATACTGCAATATTAATTACAAAATGAAAATATTTTTCCTAATTTCTTACAATTAATGGTCAATATTTTTGTATGCTGCATCGGCAATGAAAAACTGTAACAGAAAATTGTAAAATATACGGGTTGTCCCATTTAAGAATAAACATATTGTTCGTATATCTCAGAACCTGTACATTTGTCAACGTCGAAAATATAAAATTTAAAATCGCTAGAATATCTAATATTCATAACCAAAATTTTGTTATTGTGTCTTCATGTTTCCATACTTTACGCGCTCACTGTAAATTTAGGCTTTTACTATAATACGCCACTGGGAATGGGCGACGATCGAGAAAAGATAGTACCCCGTGAACGGTATGTGGATGATAAAAAGGCATGACAAGAGTATTCAATGTTTTGTCTTATGCCTGTGGTATCCAAGACGATGTGAGGGAATACACACAACTTGTATGTTTGTTTTGATGATATGGAATATTTTGTATATTTGAGTTTGTGTGTGATTTGAGTTTTTCCTTTTAATTTCAAAGTCAGCTATTTCAGTACTGTTTTGTTGGCTGGACTTATAGGCTAGAGGTCCATAGTCGAGTTTCGTCCTTTTTTATTAGATCTATACAGTGCTCGTCTAAAGTCCGTTCCCCCTCTACTAATTTTTGAACCACCCGGTATATCGAAACGAAATTTGGAGGGCTTAAATGGGAGATGAAAACCTATTTTTTCATGAAAAAATCACAGCTAATAGTTTTAAATGGGCGGCTGAGCGCCATCTCCCATAATTTTTTTAAATGAAGCACCCCGTATATTATTCCATTTTCGAAATCTGCTCATAATTCTCAACAGTTTCCTTCTATACACTTCACTCCTAAATATTAACGTTTGAAAAGTGACATTCAGGTTTGAAATAAAGTATGGATTTTGGTCACTTCCGGTAAAACATTTTGATAACTAAACGTTATTATTAATTTGTAGTTGAATCTGTTAATTAATTCGACTAATAGGAGGCGTAAAGAGAGTTTATTAAGGATAAACAGTACCGCTTACCGGAAAAACTTCGAATGTGTTAGGAAGCCCCGTTCTCCTTCAATTGTTCTTGTTAACCACTCACAAAATTCAACCCTCCGGTCTGGATCATCCTCCGTGAGAGCATGCATGATTTTCATTTCATAAGGAAGAAACTTTTCTTTTTTTAGGACTCTTTGGACACTTTTTGAACTGACTCCACATAATTCAGCAACTCTAGACGTAGACTGAGTCGGATTGATTACCATTTCAGCAACAATTTCTACCTTTTTTTCTTCTGAAAGAGGCGGTTTTCCTGATCTTGGAGCATCTTTCAGCGTACCAGTTGCTTGGAGCTTATTTAAAAGTTTGTGCAAATATGACATCGAAATAGGATTCTCGGGAAATCTATCATCAAACATACGGACTGCTAGATGATAGTTTCTTCCAGCTTCTCCAAATATCAGAACAGCTTCAAATTTATCTTCTAAACTACGAGCCATGATCACACTTTTCATAAAAGGATTTAGACGCTCAACGGACTATTTGACAGTTAGCAGTTCAGTTTGACAGTAAACAAGATGTTACTGCGACAACGATTTTTTCCAATGCAAACTTGATTGAAAGCAACATTAGTGTTTTTGGTTGGGGTTCAAATGACCAAAATGTCACTTTTCAAACGTTAATATTTCGAAAAAAAAAATTATTTGCTATAGTTTTCAGAAAATTCAATCCCTCCTGAGAGAACGTTACTAGTATTTTTTTTTCAATATGTTGAAAGTTTCAATGAAAGACATCTGAAAATACACACAAAAATGGAAACAAAATGTGATTGACAGAATTTTTTTGTACCTCAAAGAAATTTTGCTTGAGATATTTATATCCGAGAGTTTTTCTGATTTTCAATATTATTTTTCACATGAAAGAGATAAATAGAAAGTCCAAGTGTTCGACATGTGGAGTACTGATATAGTCGAGAATGGAGAATAGACCGTAATATAAGTATTTTTTCAAAAATGATTGAAAAACTGATAAAAAAAAAATCGTCAGATATTTTGAAAGCAAAAACTTTTACTTTGAATATCAGTTCGGTTTCCGGGAAAACTGCTCCACCACGGAGCCGCTATGAGTATTGTTGGCAGCATAGTTGAAGGTATTGAAGCTGGTAAAATTGTGGGAGTCACACTTTTGAACTTTGTCTCCCACAACCTTCTCCTCGAGAAGCTATCATATTATGGTGTTAGAGGTATTGCCCTGAATTTCATTGCTGAAATCAAAACCATGAATATGTTTTGTTTCAAGCAAGTTATGAAAAAATATTCCCAAAATAACTGTTTTTACTCTGTCTCAGAATATTTACTCCATTTTCGATGTCACATCTTTGCATGATGTAGGAACATGCTCGCCGGATTCCATGATTTGAATGTATTAAGTTGTATGTATCTTTTGTTAACTTTTTTGTCTGTATGTCTATAATTGTGAATTTTCGTTTTCAGACTAGCTACAAATGAAAGTGATCAATACAAATTTCAAATTCTGAATAGTCAAGGTCAGAAATCTCGCAATAAATCAATACAATCAATATACATTCGTCAGTCACATATCGAATACCGATGCATGAACCATTCTCATGATGATAACGATTTATCTAACAAAAATAATATTTCTTGGGAATCGAAACAATATTTGAAAAACGTCCCTGCACAGCAATGAACAAAAACAAAACAGTAATATTGTCTCTTGAAGAAAGGAACAGAAGGTAGTTAGAGTTCGGTAGGTTCAGAATGTTAGTTTTGAAAATAATTCTGGTTATCCTATGTGAAGAAATGATCAAGGAATACTCCAAAATAACAGAAATAACTCACAAATGATCATAAAATATTGATTATTGCACAGTTCATCTATTACCGACATCACGAGCTGTTGCAAAATTAATAGCTAGTCGCGAATGCCGTCATTTGCAATCAAAATGTGTATTGTCGCAATTTTGGCAAACATTTCTATACTCTGTTTCCTAATGTAAGAGGGTAATAAATCATTATTGAACTGTAAAACCGAGTCGTCTCCGCCGTATCCCATAGGCGTACGAGGTTAAATCTAAAGTTGATGCCATTGGATAGCTTATGAAAAACTGAGATAGAAATGTGCTAATAGGTATAGGACATCATTAATGAAACATATCTAAATTTTCCCGGAGGACCCAAAAATGAAATAATATACTGGGTGTCCCATTAGAAAAAACAAAAGTTTATATCATAACTTTTTAATGCGACGTTCAATTGTTTTTCTATTTACATTTCCTGGCGGTTTAGAAAAAATGCTACAACTTTCTTGATTTAACCACTAGCTATTGAAATACGAAGGATATCTATTGATCCAAGTATAAACATTAACCCTGTAAAATTGGTTCAAAGATATTTTGTACCAGCTTAGTGAGTGTTAATATGATTAGCCCCTAACAATGTACAACGCTTAAGTATGCTTAAAATATGCTCTGTAATTTCCTATTCCAGGTACAATAAAATAATAAATTTACAATCACCCACCTGATTATCTTTTTTTTACTTCAAAAGTTTTTTTAGCAAATAATATTATGTAGATATAAATCCGTCCCTGTGATAAGAGATAACAATATGGTCGGATTTGTTTCACAAACGGAGGGTTTTTCTAAGAAAACTATTATTAGCTCAGGTAGAGGCACAGGTAGTTTACCTACATGTACATTAGTGTTTCAAGAATTTGAAATGTTCAGTTACTTTCTGGCATTGTTGGAAAAGTTCGTTCTTGGAAATGGCTAGTGTTTCTGAATTTATTACCGAGAAACGGATCAGTAAAAGCTTTCTGAAAATGAGAAAATTATTATTCTCAATGTGTTCAACGGTGTTCGCCACCAAAACTCAACATTTCGAGTTACAAAAATAGTTGAAATGTGTTTGAATATGACTGGAGTCGGACAATCAACAATATACCGAATTGAGCACGAGGATAAACGCGGCCCTTTCAGGTAACCAAAGAAAAGAACACGAAGAAAAGAAACTGTAATGAATGAGGAGACAGCCATCAGAAGAATTATACACTCGTTTTACTTATAAAAACTTTTTAACAAAAAATGAAACCGACGAAAAAATAACTGAAAAGCAAAAAATAAAATGAACCTTCTTAGTCTTAATGATAATTGAGTTCCTAAACTAATGTGAGTAACTGATTTTGAGTCGGCGCCAAACGAACAATTATCGAATTATATTACATTGAAGAAATAATCAAAACGCCGTTGTGCATCTCACTGTCATCATTTTACCCTTCACCTAATTCAATTGCTAGTTTGTTTGGGGCCGACTCAAAATTAGTTACTCACATTAGTTTAGGAGCTCAATTATCATAAAGACTAAGAAGGTTCATTTTATTTTTTGCTTTATTTAATTCCACCCATGGGTAGGAAGAAAGTGTGGAAAACTTAGAAGGAAATGAATTTTCGTTATAAAAAAATTCAAAACAGAAAATCACTTTTTTTTATTTTAAATTATTTTTTGCATCAACCACGGAGGGTTATTAGCAACGTAACGGTATGTTTGTCTAATTCGATAATATACTTGTATATTTCAACATTTCACTGTTTTCTTGATTTTTCTGATGATATCAATATCTGTTAAAAAGGAAACAACACTTTCAATGTTATAGCTGAACCCCAGAATTTGTGCCATAGTCTGACCTAGACCATGTTCCTGTCTTTATTCTGCAAACTAAGGACATTCCACTAGTATATGTTTGACCGACACTTGAACTTGACACCTATCACATATATCAATTTCCTGACCTTTCGAAAAGTGCTCATGCCTGAACTTGGTATGCCCTATCCGTAGACGTGATAGGAATACTTGTTCCCTCCGTTGTTTCGGGTTGTTTTTGCAAGGGATGACTGAACTCTTAACCTCTGCTAATTTGGATGGACTCTGTTGCCATACATTTTGTCAATGTTTTTGGACTGCTCTCTTCACATGGGCTTTCAGGTCTCTATGTGTCGTTGAATTTTCCTGTTATGGATTTTGGTCACTGAGGGCTTCTCGGAGTATCTTGTCAGCGCTTTCATTTCCCGGAATTTCGATATGCGAGGGAACCCATATTAGTTTTACCAATTGGTTCCCTTTTGTCATTTTGTATATTTTTTCTTTCAGCCTTATAGTGGGTGGATTATCTAAATATACTCATCGTAGACTGTTGATTGCACTCAAAGAGTCACTGATAATCAAAGTTTCAGTTAATCCTTGCCTTCCACTATACAAAACCGCTTGAAAAATGCCATATGTCTCTCCTGTACATACAATACTTTGTTCCAAAAGTCTGAAGCCAGTATGTGAGTTAGGTGTTACAATTGATACTCCATCTTCCGATTTCCATGTATCCGTGTAAATTTGAGTGTAGTCTTGATGTTCGAATAATATTTGCTTAAAGTTATTGAGGATTATTTTGGAAGGAGTTTCATTTTTGGTAAAATATGCTAAATTTGTATTGATCTGAGAAATGTTGATCAACCAAGGTGGGAATCATGTATTTATTCATAGGGTATACTTTTGGGAAGGTAATTTTGATGTAATGTTTGTATCTATTGAAATCATAGAAAGGTGGAGTGGTTCTCGTGGTTTGTTCTGATATGAGAAAATCACTTTTAATAGAGGAAGACCAAATCATCTGCTGGCGACGACGATATTTGAGGGCAGTTAGACAATTTCGAAGGGGTAACAGGAATATCTATAATATGGAAGAAACTTGGTTAAATGAAGGATATACCGTTGGTAAAATATGGCAGGATACAAATATTAAATGCGCGAGGCAAGCTTTCATGGAAGGATGGTCCACTGGAATAAAAGCACCTTCGGGAAAAGGTAAAAGATTAATAATTACTCATATTTGTAGCAAAAATTGATTTGTCGATGGTGGCTACTAGCATTTTAATCAAAACGGACTGGAGACTATCATGAAGACATAAACGCTGATATTTTTGAAGAACACTTCCAGCAAATGCTAGATCTTATTGCTCCTGGGTGTATTATAGTCATGGATAATACCAGCTAACACTCAAGAAAATCCAAAAAAATACCATCATTCAGTGGATTACTTTAAATAAGAAGCCATTTCACAAATATATGCTGAGAAAGGAGCTACTGGAGATTGTAATATTGAATAAACCTCTTTGTACGGAATATGTTGTTGACGAAATCGCGCAAGTAAAAAGGGTTTGTAGCGAGGCATGAAAGTACTTTGGAAATAGGAGACGTTGAGAACCTCGTGCAAAAGGGAATGAAGACACTGGATTGTGAAAAACGGAAGAAGTGCGTCAAACATGTAATTAGAATAGAAGAAAGAATGTGGGAAGCTGATAACATCCCAGAAAACACTGTAGAGCCCCTTATTATTTCTCTGGGCCTGAACGACGATATTTCATCAAGCTACTCGGAATATGATGCCTAAAATTTAAAAATTAAGTTGTATTGTAAATAGTAATTTTTTTTATAAAAATTAATATTTATTCCAATTTTTATTTTCATATTATCATTACTTTTATATAAGTTTTTATCTACTTAATATTAGAATAATTAATGTCTCAATTATCTGCCTATCTCTATAATTATAATCAAGTATAATTATTATTAAACTTATTATTCCAATAAACTAGCTGTAGTTAAGCCGTTGTTTAATAAATTTCATCCACAAAACTCCTCTTTCTATTGTTATGCAAATTAAGTTGACCCTAATTTAGGAGCGATTCAGGGTGTGTACGTCTTAGATAACTGAAATACGGAATTTTAAAAAACTATCATTGCAAGTTTACAATACAACCTTTAAGTTGTCCACCCTGTTTAATGGGTCATTGCAAATTTACATTTGATCACTCTCTCATATTAGGAAACAAAGTATAGCTAATGAAATATTGTTGTATTGTACATTATAAAAAATTCATCATGCCGTCATAGGAGATAGTTGTAAATTTGCACAGTCATCTAAGGTGGATTCAGCACCCATTGACTCTACAAGTATGTTAATATTTTGGTCCAAAAATAAGACCAAAGAATGTTAATTAACAACAATTAATTACTTTGCCGGTGTCACAAGTGGTTACAAATTAAGCAATATCCTCTTACAACAACCAAAAACAACGTGAAAGATTATGAAAGTAATACATGAATAGTAAAATTTATTTTTTGTGTCGATTATAAATACTGACCCGGCAACCGACCTCAGGTAGTAGAATTCTTAGAGATAGGTTTCATTGGATTCCTCAACTACAATGAGCTGGTTCAGCAGTATTTGTACTATAAAAAGACCTCATTAACAGATCAATCAGAAAACTGACACTCCTCGAGATGTCGAATCCGGTCCTGTTTAAGATTGATTGTGTTATTCAATGATCAACCCCTGTAGATTCCCGAGCATAACATAATATTTGCTTTGATACCAACAATAGTTCATTAATTTTGTGCCGACGAATGCATCCTGTATCGAGTGAAAATAACGTTAGGATTGTTATTATTTCAGAGAATGAACCGAGCTATGTCGCCAGGTGTCACATTTGATTGAATAGGGAACTGAAAATAGCGGTTGTTTCCTCTAAGTAGGCCTAATGTTCGTTCACATCTGCCATTAGCGATGCAATTGGTATTGCTACAAAACCTCTCGTCAATTATAAACAATCGGCCACTGATCCACTCCTTGTTATCCAATACATTTAATATTTTCAGGGGAAAGACAAAAAATTTAAAAAGTTTAAACTTTTTACCACAAAATTAAACCGAAGAATTAAGAAACGGAAAACCAAAAAATTAAATTAACCTCTTAGTCTTAATAATAACTGAGCTCCAAAACTAATGTGAGTAACAAACTAATTTCAGCACCAAATCAAATCAAATATATTACAAAGTTTGGTAAATACAAATGTGATGAAAAGAAATAAAATTGGATGAATATTCATGAGATATAGTTTGGAATTACTTGTATTACGAGAACTTCTAAATGAGCCATAGCTTGTGTTGTGGAACTCGAATTTAAGATATGAAAATGTGTTATAGGTTTTTCCCAATATCAATTGCAGAAGCATAAAAAAGTCTTGCGGCGAAATCCTTTGAGCAGCAGTGGCGGAGATAACTAATTTTATTTAGATATTTTAATATTCTAAAACGTATTTCGATCGGCACACACCAAGACCACAGACGCTACCGGTTTTTAATGTTTCAGAGCTATTAAAACACAAATATAACGCGTGATTTATGACCTCCCATCGTATAGACACACCTGCCAGCATTGATGTCCGACTTGATTGGCCCAGACTAATCGGTTGTAGAACAGACAGCAGTCACTCAAGTCCACGTTGACCAGCGGGCTCTTTGTGCCGACGGAGACTGTATACAAGTAGTAAATATTATTTTTCGTTCCGTTTCTTCGCATATACGTTCGTGTTAGCAAAATGAGTTTTTATTTGCTCCCTATAGAAACAGCTTCTGCAATTGATATTGGATGGACTATACTTACAATTCTATTTAGTTTCAAATATAACTTAAAAAAATCTTTGAAATATTACAATGTGAGATTGAGAGTGTTAAGAGGAAATGGAAGGAAAAATCTGATACAGCTGATCCTCTGAAACATTCAAATTAAATTGAAAAGATACATAAATTATCTATCCTCATTATTGTATGAAGATAGTGAAACTTCCTTCCCATTTATATATTAATTCATTATTTTTATGAAATTTTGGAAGTTGTTTATGAAGGTTTTAAGTTTATTTTATTGTTTTTATAGTTTTTTAGATCGATGAATAAAATGTTATAAAATTTTGGGCCATAGTAAAAAACGAATTTCTGAGTGTGTGTCTTTTTGCATAGGGGTATTTCAACAGATATATTTTCTGTATGTCATGTGTTGTGAGTGTGGAATTCAATAGGGAGTGGATTTTTAAATATCCATGATAAACTTTGGAGAATAAAAAATTTCCTCACACAAAATAAACGCGATTCGTGATATAGGGTTTTAGTAGAATATCGTTTCGGTTTTTTCATGATTATTTTTATTGAAGTATTCTGGGTCGTTTCCAAGTTATGAAGAGACGTTTTATACATTCCACCCCAAACTATACTACAGTATTTTATGACAGATTCTGCCAGAGCATTGTATACTAGGAGCAAAGTTTTTTGTTCATAATTTCTCTACGTTGGTAGAACTTATATATGAGTTTTTTCAGTCTTTTATTCAGATGCTTGACATGCTCGGTCTATTTGAGATGCTTATCTAGAATCAAACCGAGATATTTTATGATCTTACTATGTCAATTTGTGAGGCAGTTGCAAGATGAACCATTTCCAGTGAAGAGGAGAAAGATATAAAATGAGTTTTTGTAATATTTAAACTAAGTAAGTTATAATCCAGTCAATGCTTTATTTTAGTTGGATTTGATTCTGATGTAGCGTAAACTTCTTTTTAAGAGTTACCAGAACATAAGATGACGGTGTCATCAGCATAAGAGATTATGGATTTTTTTACGGATTTTATCTTTGTGATGGTATTTATATAAATCAAAAAGAGAAGTGGACCCAAAACTGTGCCCTGAGGAACACCCATAGTCACTGGTAGCAACTCACTACTGACATTGTCTATTAGTACACTTTGCGTAGCCTATTCGACAGATAATTTCGAATTAAATTTATTGTAGTTCCTCTCATACCTACCTCAAGTCAAATGAAATATCACTCGAATTAAGTTAAGTGTAAATTGAATTAAGTAAAGTGTAAAATGATGGCAGCAGGGTGCATGGCGGCATTTTGATAATTTTTTTAAGAAATTTAAGGATCTCCGTTGATTGTTTGTTTGGCGCCGACTCAAAATTAGTTACTCACATAAGTTTAGGAGCTCAGTTATTATTAAGACCAAGAAAGTTTTTTTTTTGCTTTTGAGTATATTCGTCGGTTTGATTTTCTGTTGAAAAATTTCTTTTTAAATTGTTTATGGCAGATAATTTCGAATTAAGTTCATTGCAGTTCCTCTTAGACCTACCTCAAGTTAGGTAAAATATAACTTGAATTAAGTAAAGTGTAAAGTGAATTAAGTAAAGTGTAAAATAATGGAAGCAGTTTTGATATTTTTTTTAAATTTAATGATCTCCGTTCATTGTTTGTTTGGCGCCGACTCAAAATTAGTTACTCACATAAGTTTAGGAGCTCAGTTATTATTAAGACCAAGAAAGTTTATTTTATTTTTTGCCTTTCAGTTTATTTTTTCGTCGCTTTAATTTTTTGTGAAAAATATATTTTTTAATTGTTTATGGCTAAAATCCACTAATAACTACCTACTCAATTGACTCCAGGTATCTATTATGTTGTAGTGTCATCAGAACTACATATGTGTGCCGAGTTTCAACAGACTCGGTTCACAGATGAAAAATCAATCAGCCCCTATTTTTCTACCCTCAGGGGTTGATCGATTTTTTCCAAATATGACCAACTCTAAAGTATATCCATCCAATAAAAAAAGAATTATCCAAATCGGAAAACCGAGTACAAAGTTATGAGTGGTAGAATCGGTAAACGGGAAAAAAATCAGTGGGTGAACGATAAATATCCCCTAACTTCGAGGTACACACCTATCCAATGAAAATAATCGAAATCGAGCTACTCTGTGGAAAGTTATGCGTGGTCATACATACAAAATAAAAAAATATACGCGTTGACTAGAGAACATCCTTCTTTTTTTTCGCCGGTTTAAAGTGTGATCTGCAGAAATATCAAAGTAGCTTTTTGTAAGTGCCCCCAGTTTCAGATCTTTTTATTGTACCACCCATGTATCAACCACTTATGCAAACAATACTTTCAAAAATAAAAGAACCCGGGGGCGCGGCCAGTTGGAAACGATGATGTCAGAATGTATTTATTGATTCTGACGCTTTTGAATCATGTGTCAGAAATAACAAGATATATTTTCATTGGAAAACACAAACAGCATTTCTATTTTTGTACTAGCTGACCCAACAGACGTTGTCCTGTCCAAATTTCTATCTACAGGGTGTTATGTAATAAGTGTCCGATATATTACAGGACGATTCCTCAATTATTTATAAGGTGAAGAGTTCATATAAGCATGGGTCCGCAAAGCCTTCATTTTTTATATACAAGGTGTTGAATATTTATTTTTATTTTGGTTTTTTGTAAATAATTTTTAAAATAATGTCGAAATTTTGACGAAAATTGGTTTTCGAGGATTTTTCAATATGAGAAATTCAAATTTGATATTAGTTTGGCCCTTAATTGTAGGAGGCGCCGCCTACAGGTCTTTATCTCTTTTGGGGATTCACAACTTTGTTGTGCATGTATGTATCACATTTTATAGGAGGAAGATCGATTCTTCTATCATTTTTACGTGAAAAAGATATGATTTTCAAAAGTCGCTACAAGCAGCCGTTTTCGAGATATTTTTATTTAAATTAATCGATGCATCCAATCATTGATTCGCGATTTCTTTGAAAATAAAAGTAGCAAGTAGGCTAGTACGTTTATTCCAATGTTTTATCAATCAATCAAGATATGCTTTATTGTCAAAGAATAAGATTCTTGAAGACAAAGCTTAGGTACATAGTTGAACATATAAGTAATAGGTTTGTAAAAATTATAAAAATAATCTGAGATTATGCACATACACTTAGGTTATAACTAAATAAGTGGGTAACAATATAAAAATATATATATATAAATAGATTGATATTGTCTAGGATACGCCATATACATATACATTTAAGACGTGCAGACCAAAAAATACAAAGTGTGGTAAATAGGCAAGGTTGAATAAAGGACAGAATTCAGTATGTGTGAAAATAAATAAATGAATGAAGACAATGTTACGTATTATGGAGCTATTGAGAAAATTTGTTATAGTCATAAAATTACGTCAAGGGTTATGAGTGAGCTCCCAAGTATGTGGAACTGCGACTAGCTAAAGGATCAAGTTGAAGTATTCATCTAGCTCGTATAGAGATTGTTGTATCAAGATTTTTTTTACCTCTCTTCTGAATCGCCTGAGACATGTAGTTTCTCTAGTGGTTATGGGGAGATGATTATACATTTTAATGCCATTGTATATTATAGAATCTTTAACCAAATTATTAGATGGTCTAGGTAGTCTGATATTATAGTTCTGTCGAGTGTTATATGAATTATCATTTGTTACAAGGAGATTTTTATTTTTATGTATAAGGAATGTATATAGATGTTTTCGTAAGTATGCTGAGATCAATGAACAGCGTTCTACATGAGTCTCTGGGTCTTTTTTTGCCAATATACCTTAAGGCTCTTTTTTGAATAACAAAAACATTTTTGAGCAGGTAAGAACAGCAAGCACCCCAAAATGCAATCCCATACCTTAGATGAGATTCGATTAGAGCAAAGTACGCCAATCTGGCTGCGTTTATACCCAAATCGTTCGAGATTACTCGAATGGCGTAGCATCCCGAGGACAACTTATTACAGAGATTGTTAATGTGATAATCGAATTCCAGTCTAGAGTCTATACTTAATCCAAGAAAACGTGTCTCTGTTTTGTTAAGGATATTTTCATCCTACAGTGGTATATCTGGTAGGTTGCAGCAAAATGTGATTATATTAGTAATTTTATGTTAATCACTGAAGAATTGGAGTGGCATCATTGTTTTATTGTAATCAATTCCCTTTCGATGTTATCTAGCAGTAGTTGCTGTGAATTATCATGCCATAGGAAAGTTGCGTCATCCGCAAATAGAGTGATCTTGGCAGTGATGTTCAAGAGGTTCATATCATTAATGTAGAGCAAAAAGAGGATGGGTCCGAGTACTGAGCCCTGAGGTACTCCCAATTCAATTCCAGCCCTATTGGAGTCAGTGCCACAGCGCCCTATTTGACTACGATTGTTCAGATAGGATTTTATCCATTCAAGGCCCGAATTTCTAAATCCGTAAATTTCGAGTTTCTGTAGCAGAGTATCGTGACTTACGCAATCGAACGCTTTCGAAAAGTCGCATAATATCGCCGCTGCGTAGTCGCCTGCATTGATATTTCTGTATACTTCCGACATAAAAAAATAGAGCGTCATTGGTACCTCTGTTAGGCTGAAAGCCAAATTGTTCTCGGCAGATCATGTTGTTAATTAATTTGAATGCGGATCTTCACTATTTTTTCAATTATTTTAGCTAAGCTAGGGATAAGCGATATGGGCCGGTAATTGGAGAGGTCTCTTTCACTGTCTCCTTCATGGATAGGTATAACCACAGAAGTTTTCAAGACGAGAGGAAAAGTTCCGGATCTGAACGAAGTGTTAATTAGTTCAACCAAAGCTGTCAGAGCAATATCAGGAAGATTAAGAATGACATTAATTGAAATATCATCTATCCCTGAGCAGTTTTTGTTTTTAATATCTCTCAGGATCTCTTTGAGTTCACTGAGGTTGGTGTCGGAAAGTTGAAACTCGTTAGCAATATTTATATTTTCCAGGTATGAAAAGGTGAGTTGGGAGCTGTAATATTTTGAGTGAGTTTGAGTGCTATATTGCAGAAGTAGGTATTGAGTTCATCGGGCTCAATAGATATAGTCTTCTTTGTTTTAGTTTTGCCTCTTAGTTCATTGATGATTTTCCAACATTCTTGACTTTTGTTATTCGATTCCTCCAATCTATCTCTGTAATAAGTATATTTTGCTAGTTTGAGGACGCTGCGATATATTTTTCTATATTTGAGATAATAGCTGTGGAAAAACGGCTCATTAGTGTATTTGCGGATGTTATGTAGAGATTTCATATTTGCAACTGAAATTTTGATTCCACTAGTTATCCATGATTTTTTTTTTCTCATAATTTTGATCTTTCGAATTGGAAATGCTTTCACATATATTGTGCAGTCATGTCAAAAATAATATCTTGACGCATAGTTAAATAGTTTTATTCATTATTATTGTGATTATTTGTTGAAAAATGGTAAACTTCACCAATGCAGAGTATTCGGACATACATTCATCGGACGGTAAGACCCACAGAAACCGATGAAGCAGTTTTCAATCTGGTAGGAAACAAGCTCCAGAAAAATAGCGCTGACGTAAACATTTCTCATGTTCTGGTATGGAAAATTTTAATTGATAATTTGTTATATCCCTACCATAATCAAAGAGTTCCGGAACTTCTCCCTCGTGACTTTCCGTTACGTATCAACTTCTGTCGTTGGTTTCTCCATTGCCTTATTCAAAATCCTTTATTTGAAAATCAAATCCTGTTTACCGACGAAGCAAATTTCTCACGCAACGCTATACGCAATTTTCACAACAATTATTTGTGGTCAGAGAAAAATCCCCATGCGATACAGGAATTACATTTCCAAAAACAGTTCTCTCTTAACGTGTGGGCAGGAATCCCTGGAGATTATTTCATAGGTCCATTTTCATTCAGATTTGCTGTGAGGAACATTTACAAGGTTATATATGAAACCGAATAAAAAATATTTTATTGAATCTTCTACATCCTGAGAAGCATGTTCACAAATGTGCCATCTATATAATAAAAAATAATCTCTTTGTTAGCGCAAAAAGTAAAAACAGCTGGATGGAATTGGCAATTTTTTTTTCAAATGTTCGTAAGAAAAAATCAGGAAAGTTGCCCGGAAATTGGAAAATTCGGGTATATATGAAGAAGAAGAGCCTTTTATTACCAAAAGAGGAAATAGCTCGGCAGTTACACTGTTGCCTACCAAGCAGAATGTCAAGGTAACATTTCTCATTTTATTTTATAAAAACTACCACTGGACCGATTTGGCTAATTGTTTTTTTGAATGTTTGATATGGATATACCATAGAAAGAACAGATATGATGGAAAAAAAAAGTAAATACTAGATTTGCAGAAAACTTAGGTTTAAATCTACCGTTATATAAAAAACACCACACCCAAAGATATGTCTTCTTTTTCGGGCCAAACCCAAATGCAAGCACTTGCTCCATCACGAATATAAGACACTTTTCAACTTGACAATAAATTACATGTAAACACTACGATGACAGGCGAATCGCAGTGCGCGTGTTCAGCCCTTCATGCCGCCTTACACGGACTTGTTTCAATCTGCTTTTTATCAATTACTTGCGCTATTTCCGAAATCGGAGCTCAATTCAATCCGAAGTTTATACACGCCGAATCACAACCGCAGTTCACACGTTTGTTACGGAAAAATGTAAACTGTCGAACTTTCAAAAGGGCAAATTTGGATAAATCGCCCGATTTCTCCATAGCGGCGCCACTTACGAAGGTGCTCCAAGTCTATAAGAGTTGAGCCATATATGAAATCTGTAGTATAAGGAGGGTCGTCAGAATTAATTTGGGTTATACATTAGAAACTCAAATTATAAAAATAAAAAAAAATCTATAAAAGGGAGGAATTGAACAAAATGGAAAAAATTCAAAGAGAAGTGTCACCCGAAGACACGTGTTTCGGGCTTTCGGCCCTCATCAGTGTGAAGAAGTGCAAGGATGAACAACACTTGGTAGAAAACGACAAATCAACGGAATCAACAAACAGAAGCCAGCCGCCCATTTGTGGTTTCGGTTAGCAGACCCTTCATTCCAGGGCAACAACCAACGTCACCACGGAGGCAACTATAGCTACCTGCGTAACATCCGAGTCCAGGATTATAGAGATGAAACGGAGGAATATCGAGGGGACTGTTGAACAAAATGGAAGAAATTTAATGGACATAGCCCTCAAAGAGAAGTGTTAACACACGTGTTTCGGGCTCTCGGTCCTCATCAGTACGGTGAAGAAGTGCAAGCAATATCCGAGTCCAGGATATTTCTCCCTTTCATCTCTATAATCCTGGACTCGGATGTCACGCAGGTAGCTATAGCAGCCTCCGTGATGAATTCGGTTGTTGTCCTGGAATGCAGGGTCTGCTAACCGAAACCACAAATATGCGGCTGGCTTATGTTTGTTGACTTCGTTGATTTGTCGTTTTCTACCAAGTGTTGTTCATCCTTGCACTTCTTCACCGTACTGATGAGTGTCTACTTCTCATTGAATTTTTTTCAAAAAACTTCTATGTGATTTTGAGGCACTGGTTTACAAAAGGAATATTGATATGCACCTCCAAAATTCAAACGAATATTAAAAACTCAGCAAGTTATCGTTATACTCGCTCTCTGATATGTATCGCAGGCAGTTGGTGTCTACCTAATCCGTATATTCGAATATGAAGGGCATTGGAAAATATATTAAGAATTTGTTATTCTAAATGAATTTCATGATTTGATATTATGTGAATTATTGAAATGTCAGATGAACTCTATAACAAGTCTACGCGAATAATTGCAGCTACATTTATTAGCACTTGGAATAGAGACTAATGAACAAATTCAATCATAGAAGGTAAGTGTTATAGCTATTTCACACCCTTCACCGTATTGCGCTTTGATGGATTGGCATCGATTAAGATATAGAAAGGTTCACTTCCACTCCTCAAGTCATACACTCATACATCGTGAGAAAATCACGTCATACTAAAAAAATCGTCACATTCCAGAAAGTGATAACGCCATAAAAATCGAATATATAATTAAATTTCTCCTTGTGTTTCAGGACCGGATTGGGTCGGTAAACCACCAATTCTAGCTAGATGGGCTGTTTTATAATGGAAAATGAAATTTATCGATACTACTACTATTCAAGTGGCGAAAACTTCGTTTCCGTCTGATACAAAAGTCTATATGATTATATCAGAGTGAATTGAAAACAGCATACAAACTATGTATCTTCATTAATAATGAGTGCTGTGAGTATATTGAGAAAAACATGATTTGGCTATTCTTTTGAAACCAACTTGTGTTATGCAAATGATGGCATGAACCAAAGATACTCCTGCAGAAATGAAAAATAACAGGATTGGTGCGCAACCAAATTTTAACAATTTACAGGCAATTAGGTCAACATAGGTGAGCATTTTTCTCTACATTATTAGATTTGCATGCTTGCCGCTGTCTTGGTCTCACCATTGTTTTCTTATGGAATGGAAAGTCCACTGATTCCATTCTGTTTAGGTTCCAGGGCCATCTGACTCTTTGATTGGACAGCTAGTCTATTTACTCATTACCATCTGCCCCCCTAATTTCCTACATGAAACGCCAGGAAATTTGGAAGGAAGGGTCAAAATAAAAAAATACAGGAATCTTTGTAGCCGAAGATCTTTCTGAATCTGACTTGAAAGATCGTAAAATTTCAATAGAAGGACTGAAGGAAGCTAGAAATAACAACAAAAAAGCAAGCATCAAAGGTAATTAACTGATTGTGGATGGAGAAGAGTACACAGCTAGTGATATCTCACTCACTGAACGAATCACAAGCAGGGATTATTTTTCACCTACACAGAGGAAAATGACAAGTGAGCCACCAACACCTTCCCTCAAGAAAATAGGGGGAGAGGAAGTGCCGTGAGGACAACCAAAGAGGACAATAAAAGAGAAGAAAAAAGGAAAGAAGAAGACAATCTCTCCTTCAACCTCCAAACAAGTGAAACTCCAATAATACATCAAAAAAAAAAGAACAGAAGCCGAAACAATAAACATCTTCCATCAGCTCTTCCGGAGACACGCCATCAAAATTCATACCGGTTTTCGGAAATGGAAATGAACTGGATGAGGCTAACTATCGTCCTATCTTTCTGATCTGATTTGAGAAAAATCCTCGAAAAAATAACGAAAAAAGGAATAGGCAGTTTCTTAACAAAATTCAAAATATTATCCGACAACCATTCGATTTTAGAGATAAAAAATCAACACAAGATGTTCTCAAAAAAATTTTGTCCAAAATAAACAATGCCATCGATCGAAAGTTCCCACCTATATGCGTTTTTGTAGATCTGCGGAAAGCATTCGATACTGTTAGTCACATCCAGCTACTTGATTCACTTCACTTCACACAGCTAAAGAAAACAATTCACTAGTACGGGTAAAATATTTCGTCATAAGAGAATAGTGACATGTGGAGTACCGCAAGGAACAGTCAATGTATACCTGAATGAACTCTTTTCATTGAAAGTGAAAGGCGACATCGTTAGGTTTGCTGACGATACCACAATGAACATGCAAGTTGGCTGAAACTGAAGCAAACTGCTGAGGAAGATTTGCCTTCATGTTCCAAATGGTTCAATAGTAAATCACTCATGGTAAACTATTGCAAAACACATGATATACCTACCAAACTTTTTCTCCATATCATTGAATCTGAATGGCAAAATCATCGATATATCTTCTGTCCAGCAAATCAAGTATCGTGGAATTTTTCTTGATAGTCACCTGAAAGTTGAGGAGTATTAAACAAATTCCCAAAAAAAAAAAAATATCATATCATTCGTTTGTAGAATCTCATATACTATATCAAATAATAAGCAAATCACCTCCTTATGTACAAACAGCACACACATTGTTCATCAAACGAGTTTCTAAATTATCCCGGTTTCTACTGAAAATATATTCACGAACACAAAAACTATCGATATAAGACAACTGTTCTACCAAAGATGTTCTAACAACCTAGGCGTGAAAGCATACAACCTGTTACCTGCTTCGAAGAAAAGTATTCAAAACTGGATTCTCCTAGAAGAAGAAGAAAAACCTCACAAAATAGTTGGAAATCGCTCATGATATTTCACTCTTTATATAACTAATATACCGAAGATATATATATATATATATATATATATATATATATATATATAACATCTATCTGTAACCAAGTCCTTAAACATTTATATTCCAACACCTCATTCTACACATTCTGTACGTACAATGTGAGAATAACTTCATCACACACTTAACCAAATTATTTACATACAAACAATCATAAATATTTACTACGAATATCTCCGCTCAAGTGAATACTTTTAAGGGCTATTCTACTACTTTCACAATAATAGAAATGTACATAATATTGCTTCTGGAAATACATATTATTATTAATAATCATTGTAGTGCCCGGAACCTACATGAAGGTAACTTGTCATAACCTTGTGAATCTCTGAGCATTTCTGGACCAGTTGTGACCTTATCCTGATGGAGTTCAGAGCGTTGAGGGCAGCCTGACTGTCAGAGCAGATATATGTTCAACTCACTCTCTCTATTCTAGGTACTTCCAGGAAAGCCAACATTTCTGGTTGGAAATCCATGGCGAGAGATCCCAGGAAAAGAGCTTATCTCTCTCAATTTTCCAAAGGCACTCCTACTCCGGATGGCTCTTTTCTCCGGTTTATATTCATCTGTTGAGCAAATTGAGTTCCCATTTTAGTTGTCCGGTATTTCCATGGATATCAATTTTTTTAACTAGATTTTGTCCGCCGGCAGCACTTTGATGGCGGGTAATGGTTTTTCGTTTTTTGACATCTTTACAATCTCGGTGTGCCTTATATATTCCTTTCTCCGCTAGCACCCAAGATGTAGTATTTTTGAGTTGATGGAAAGTCAGGCCTGATTGAAAAATAATTTTATTACTCACACTGATGAGTGAAAAACTGTAAAATTATAAACATGCTTTAGTAACTAATCAACTAGTATGGATTCGCCTACAATCTGGCATGGATGAGCTGCTTGGTGAAAGATAACAATCATGAAATAAAGTCAGCATAAATCTCTGATATTATTCGGGTCGTGGAGATGGAAATAGAGAGTGCGCTTTCTCTTTATCGCGCTCTCTGATAACAGATATTGTATATTGATTTTGAATGTTGCTGAAATGAATGACTTGAAAATAAATTTCTGGATGTTTTTAGTAAGTTTTTGTTTTCATTGTTAGTTTTGTTTGTGAATATTGTTGACAAATATCTATGACCTATTTCTGGATTCTTCGATATTCAACATTCCTCTGGAAATTGTGATATCGATTTGATTTTTTTCAATGACTTTTCAGATGAAAGAGCATTGATGAAAACAGAAGCTGGAATCCTAAAAACAAAATTCATCAGACAATATTTCAAACAACTAAAAAAAGGGTTCCAAAGGAAAAAAAAAAAGTTAAAAAAAGTAAATAACCAGATAGAACAACGTAAACAATGATCGGACAACATTCATAATGAAAAAGGTCAACTGGTAGTGACAACAGTAAAAAATAATAAAAATAAATTTATTGAAAACAAAAATTTGAGATATTTCGTCTTGGATTCCATTTTTATTTCACTGATTCAACTATTGGGTCGCCTAATTTTTCCAGTCCGGCTCTGGCGCGATCTCTTTCTAATGTTCTGTGTGCATCTACCGGTAAATATAGTAATTCTATATTATTAAAAATTTATTGTAGGTTGTCGGGCTAATTTAAAAATTGGCCTTGATTACAGTTTTGGTCGGTATAATTTGTGGTTTGCACTCAACATGTAATTTATTAGGTGATTTAAAGCTAACCTGCTCGTCCAAATGACATAATGTAGTAGTGGTGAATTGTAGCCAATGAAATGACAATTTAGATACGTGTTACGTCAGGTGTGTCTTGAATGGATTGAATGGTTGCAGCCAGAGCTGAACTAATGACTACTTTGATGTTCTCATTCGGAATCTCTCTCTCATTTTCAGGCGGTCAGAAGTGAACTATTGGTTTTCGTTGCGTAAGCTTCGGATATAGTGAATTTTGAATTTCAACAAATAATTTTTGTTTGATTTTTGTATTGTCCTCAATTGAGACAATATTGTTACGAAACTGGGGTGCGTTTTTATTAAAATATGCTCGATTAATTTCATTCGTTCATTCCACTTCAAACACAACACAATAATTTACTCGGACAATTCAATATTCGATCGCACTGCACTAAATCAAAATTCACCTTGACTCTGCTGGTATGAATTACTTTGTTTCTCTGCCCAACTATATTCAAAAACTGCCGCTTCCGTGATTCGCACGACTTATCCTCGTTCTTGCCTTCTCGAACATTCGAGCGGTTCTCGAAACATGACGTCATCGGATTTCCCAGACGGTTTTTCGGAGGAAATAGGTCAATGGTCCCGCTTATGACAAACAACAAAGAGGCGTATTCTACATTTTGTAACAATATACAGGGTGATTCAAAAGTACTTTGACAATCTCCAGCAGGTGATTCCTCACAATATTTTAATATGAATTATCCAAATAAATATATATCCGGAAACGCTTCGTTTCCAAGATACAGGGTGTTGAAGTTTTATTTTTATTTTCGTTTTTTTTCTAAATAACTTTCGAAATACTGACCTCAATTAAACGAAAATTGGTATTGAGAGGTTTTTTGAGGTGTCGAATTCAAACCTAATGTTATTATTGCTCTTACTCGTAGGAGGCGCCACCTACACGTCTTTCTCTTTCTTGAAAATTCATAACTTTTTTGAGCGTACTTCTAGCACATTTTTCAGTAAAAAAATCAATTCTTCTGTTTCATCCACGTGAAAAAACTTCTCCTGTTACAAGTCGCTGTAAGCAATCGTTTTCTAGATACTTGGACTTGAAAATTTCAAGTCGATTATTTGATAATCGATGCGTGTTGAAATTATCACTATTATTTTGCATTTTCCACAAGAATGCTTAGGAGATGAATTTGACGTTTAAGTAAGTAGTTTTGGTTTTTTGTATGGGGCGCCACATATTCTATTTATTTTTACTCGTTTGAAATAGTTATTTTTTTATCATGGGTGCAAAATCTGTATTTGTTTCAATAAAATTTGCAAGAAATATCAACATTTTATTTTAAGAAATTTTGAATATGTTGAATAAAATAAAATAAAGTAAACTGAATTGTATTTAAATAAATTGTTCAAAGTGTTCACCTTCAGCGAAGATACAGGCATTCAGTCTTCTAGTCATTCAATCTCGTACCCGCTCAAGTTTCTTATTGTTTCACAGGCGTCTACTATTCGGTTTCTCAGATCTTCCTCGTTCCCCAAAAATAAATATCTAGCGGATTTAGATCTGGGGACCTTGGTGCCCACGCCTGGTTAGGTTCTTCTACACCCCTACCGATCCATCGATTTGGATAGACAAGTGTTAAGGGATTCCCTGGCTAAAACGCTAAAATGGGCCGGAGGTCCATCATGCATGAACCACATGCAAATACGATTTTCTAATGGTACATTCTGAAGTAGTCCCGACTATTCATTTTCTAAAAAGTCTCTGTGAGTTGCGCCATTCAGTCGGAACGGAAGAAAGAAAGGGCCTATCAAGTAATTATCAATTATTGCCGTCCACACATTTACCGAAAATGTATACTGATTATGTCTTTCACTAACTGCGTGCGGATTTTCCAGAGCCCAAACATGGTTGTTATGAAAGTTTGCAATAGCATTTCGTGAGAAGTTTGCCTCGTCCGCGAAGAGTACATATTTTAGAAATTGAGGATTTCCAGCCAATTTTCTCAAAAACCACTGACACATTGTAATGCGTTGGGGAAAGTCTCGTGGCAAGAGAGCTTGTACCCTTTGAATATGGTATGGATAAATTTGTTGATCGTGGATAATTCTCCAAACTGTGGACTGAGTAGAGTTGAGAGCTTCAGCAATTATTCTTGTTCTTGTTTCTGGATTCTCCTCGGGAGCGTTCAAAATAGCTTCTTCCAATTCTGGGGTTCGGACTGCTCGTGGTCTTCCAATAATATCAGCTGCCCTCTCAAAGCTACCTGTTTCTGCCAAACGACGGTGGAGACTGGTAAATGTTGGAGCTGAAGGCAGTACTCGATTAGAAAATCGCTCCTGGTAAGTACGTCTTGCTTCGCGCGCATTGCCATCCGCAAGGCCATAAACGAAATGCATATCGGCTAAATGAGCATTATTGTTTGAATAATCCATTTTTTCAAAATTAGTGTTTTCAAACTTACAGTAACTTCAACAAAACAACAAAACGTTTGACTGTCACATAATATGTAATTACTAAGATGTCTAAAAACCCTGGCGAATGAACTGATTCGATATTGTTTAGATTTTTGAGGGGACACCACCTGTTACTTCAACAGAGCTTCTCTCTGTGGTAGATGGCGCCGTCCAAAAATGTTTGTTTATATTCCCGCTTAATGTCAGTACTCAATTTCTGACATCTGCAGCATCTTATATGAAATAATACTCAGTGTTTTGTCGGTATCTATGTGTTTTCCATCTCTTTGATTCGAAATCATGCTTAGCTCATTCCCGAGTTCGTTCTTTAAAAAATCACTCGTTCATCAGTTCATTAGTGCGTGAGGAATTGTTTATTTTCAGGTAGTGTAGTGTGTGAGGATACTTTTGTAGAATGGGCCACATTTGTATTTTGTGTGGACAGTATAAAGCCGCAGATTCGAATATTCACCTGTATTCAGTACCAAAAGCAAGTACAAATCTTGATGAATTGACTAATAATGATATATGCATAGTTCATCATATTGTATGCATTGAATTTTATATTTTCTGCAATTTAATGACAATTTCATTTCAAATTCCCCGTCTGTCAAAATGCAGTTAACCTCAAATTCAGATGGTACAAAATACGAGAAACAACACGACAGTGCTTTCTTTGTGCAATGTTCGGGAGCTTCTAATTCTAGCTTTGCTATTGGTGAAGTTTGACAGATGTCTCCTTTCAACCATTAGCAAAGCTAGAATTACCACCCGCGAACAGTTCGTCTCAAAAAGGAAGCCAAGGAAATAAATATACCCTGTTACTGAATTGAAACTGAAACGAAATTGGTGCCATATGACATGCTAGTAATCTCTATTATCAAGTGTCGCCAAGTCGATCCCAAACTTCTCCAGGTATAAGTGCAATCACCAGGATTCTTAGATGTCTCAGTAATTACAAAAACTACTTACTCAAACATCAAATTCATTTCCTAAGCATTCTCGTGAAAAATGCAAAATAATGGTAAAACTTCAACACGCATCGAATTTTCAAGTCCAAATATCTAGAAAACGGTTGCTTATAGCGAACTGTAACGAGGGTAGCTTTTTTACGTAGATATGATAGAGGAATTGATTTTTCCACTGAAAAGTATGCTAGAAGTACACTCAAAAAAGTTATTGATCTTCAAAAAAGGAAAAGACCTGTAGGTGGCGCTCCCTACAAGTGAGAGCAATAATAACATCAGGTTCGAATTCGACATCTCGAAAGTTATTTAAAGAAAACGAAAATAAGAATAAAACTTCAACACCCTGTATCTTGGAAATGAAGCGTTTTCGGACATATATTTATTTGTACAATTCATATTAGAATATTGTGAGGAATCACCTCCTGAAGTTTGTCGAAGTACTTTTGAATCACCCCGTATATTATTATTCAAATATTCAGTAGGCCGTTTCAACCTCTTGGGTTTGGAATTTGGGAAAATCCTTCAGTACGCACCTAAACTTCGAATGTAAACCTCGTACAGAATTCTCCTGATACCGATGTTTTTCAAGATATAACCTGGTTTATAATAGGGGTGGATTTCACCTGCCAGGGTGCAAAATTTAGACATAAAAAATGTATATGTTTAATTTTCTGTTTTTCTTTCAAATTTATAATTTCATGGATAAAAGTTATTCCAGTATCCAGGGCGTAGTTTTGACCGCTTATGATTTGAATTTTGGAAAACCTCACTCATGGAAAGAAACCCTCATGCAGAATTTTATTCTCCTATTAGCGATACTCCTACTTGGGATATAGCATGTTTCATAATAGGGGAAGTTTTTATAGGCTCGAATGTAAAATTCAGACATAAAAAAATAATTCTCGAGCAAAAACATGAAAAAAAATATTTATTTTGTCGTGTTGCTCCATCTGACTGGTCTTCGAGAATATCCTACTTTTCAAACAATTTTTTTATTCGATTTTGGAAATTTGCGAAATACTCATAATAATAATCTCAATTAACTGCATCATATTGACACTACTTGTTCCTCAACGTGAATTAATTTTGAAAAATCATATGAGTTAGTGAAAATGGAATTTTATTGAAAATCCCACATTTCTTCTCAACTTTAAATTTTTTGGACTGGGGTAAAATTCAAGCCTGAAAACATTTGTTCCCAACCAGAAAATTTCAATAAAAATTATGTATTGTTTTGTTTCAAATATTCAGGGGACAGTTTAGAAAATTCCTTCTTCGTGGGTTTGGAACAACTCGTAATGGACAATCTGATTTTCTGTATGGTGAAGATTTTCCCCGATAGGGTCCTGCTAGATCTGTCGAGGTTATTAGTAACAACCCCTTCCAAGTGAGCACTTCGTCTTCAACAACCTTGGACCCAGGAAAGTGAATCAGAATGAGTACACTGATGCCTTCCTTCTAGTTTCCTGCATATCGACTGTTCGGATTTTTGGTACGTTCTTTCAGTAGAACTTTTGCCTCCATGTTCCCCTTCTGGATTTTCCAAGTTTCACTCAGAAAGAGCTGCTTTCTAGTCTTTCCAATGTCCTAGACTTCTAGCTCCATTGGAGAGTTTTCTGACTCCCTTCCTGAGTTTGGATAACTCTTTGATCCACCAAGGCACGTCTCTGTTAACCGCCTTCTGCTTCTGCCTTATGCTCTTATCATAGCATTTCGGAGCTGTCTGGAGGCTATGTCGAGCTCTTTTGCTGAGACGATGGGTCTTGTTAGTCCGCGAGCTGCCTTTCGGGGAGCTCTCTGTACGCATCCCAGTTGGTCAGTTTCGGTATCCTGTTTCCTTCGAAGCGTGTTTCTGATGACTCCAGGTCAAATCTTATGTGTTGGTGATCCGGCATCGAGGAGTCATCAAACACCCGCCAGTTCTATGAGTAGTGTTGCTGAAGGATACGGTAGATCACCTCAAAAAATAACACGTTCAAACCAAACACAACTCTCGGAATTTCTATCACTAGAGGAAAGTGACCAAATATGGATTACCGTTTTGATTTTCAGGCATAACTTTCACAAATTTTATAGATACAATACTTTTTGTGGTAATTATTAACAATCATATATTTGCACTTAAGTTTGTAACAATTTTAGATTCTTTTGTTCAGTTTGAGGTAAGAAAAATTTTCAAAAACTAAAAAACGATAAAGGTACTTATATATGGAATAGGTACCCCAAATATGGAATACTATAATCACTATGAAAAATTAACCTTAACTTATAAGAGACTCTTTGAAAACTTTGGTATAATAAAGAAATGAACACAAATTATTTACAAAAATCGCAAATCCAGGTATCAAACTCTGACCCAGCGCAATCATTATGTGCCCAAAGCCCACACATGAGGCACTTGATCCATGTTTCTCTATGAGTGTCATTCGAAAACAGCATACCACAGAAAATACACTCCGAATCTTCAGAGTCTGGAGCTGTACATCCTATCAAGGCATCGGGTTCGCTGTCTGTATCAAACAGCATCACCTCCTCATCATCTGAATCGGACATAGGCTTAGTCTTTCCTTTTGGTTTTTTTCCTTTTGATTTCTTCTCATTCTGCTATCTGCCGTTTTCCTTTATGTCCAATCACTTGGGGTATCTTGCTCTGTACTACGATAAGCCCTGATTCATCCACGTTGTATAGACGTCTTCGAGGAGATCAAAGAATGAGTCTACTTTTTCTTTGCTAAATCCAAAGGCTCTAGCAAAAGACGTGCCAGTTGGTCTTCTCACTGATAGCTTGTCCTTATGGCGTTTCAGAAATAATTTAAGCCATTTTTTTCCAGCCATACCAGTCGCACCAAATGGATTTTTCAACTGATTACGACTTGTTAACATGTACGCCATTCTTCGAACATCATTTCTCGTCAAGCCATGAAATTTGGTCTCCATCATCAAAATGTAGTCTACCAAAAGATTTTCAAGGGTTGGCCCTAAGACAGTTTTCCTTCCGAGTGTAGTAGCTGCGGCTTCTTCTGGAGAAAATTCGTTTTTCTGACATAAACGAAACAAGGTAGATCTTGGCACATCGAAGTGTTTTGCAGCTTTCAAATAACCCATTTTTTTGTCTCGTACTAATTTTATAGCTTCTGCCATATGCTCTGAATTCCATTCTTTTCGCTTCGTTTTCCAATTGACGCCCGCCATTCTGATAAAACCCGAAAAAAAAAATATCAAAGTCATTAAGTCAGCTGATACGTCACAGTGTCCAATTATGGAATAGTCCATAATTGGACACTGTAATCCGTCCATATTTGGATTTTCCAACTATTTCAAACTGATATTCACATATTTATATTTCAGAAAGTAATACTATCTAATACCGCTAAAACATACTAAAGAACATCTAAAGGGTCTCTAAAAGTTATAAAAACAATACTGTGTGCACTTTCTGTACGAAAAATAATTATTTTTCACGTACCTTAGAAAGTTATGCGGCAGCGATAAAACAAAACACTGTCACTACGACGAAAGGGCTGGCTCGACTGACATGCTACAACTTGTACGCGTAAATGGGAGTAGAAAGAGACAGAAAATTACTGTTTATTGCATGTGTGAGTTTGCATTTGAGAAAAATGGGGGTATTCCATATCATGGATACTATTCCATATTTGGTCACTTTCGTCTAACAGTGATGATAATTCAAAAACTAACATGAATATGTGAACTTCTTGTAGATTCAGTTAGGTACATCTGAAGAAGCCTATGCTCTTCCACTATAGAATTTTTAAATGAAAAACCCGATGGTGCGGCCAGTCTGAAAGGTAGATTTCAGAATTTAATTATTGATTCTGAAAAAGCCATCAATCAAGCTAACGTGTGCCAGAAAAAATAAGACATTCATTCACTGTAAAATATAAACAGCATTTCTATTTTTCTTTAAACCTCAAACTCTACAATCAAAAATTGTAGAAGAGTTAAAATCTCTCTGACCATTGAGGAAGGAATAATTTTCAGTTAAATATTAAATAGAAAGGTTTTTCTGAAAATTTAAACATCTACGATAATAATGGAGTTATTTTTTGTGATATCTAACATTAATAAAGACTGGAATCAAAAATCAAATATCTATCTGAATGAAAATGCAAATTTTCACTTTCAGATATTTTTCTTTTGAATTACGGTCTTTTCACAATATCTAACAGATGTAGTTCAATATCCAACGGGCTTTAACCAGAGAAGTAGTTGTTTTCTGTTAGATATCACAGAAAAATAACTTCGTTATTTTCAGAAAAATCTTCCCATTTAATATTCAATTGAGAATGTTTCCCAAGAGGTAATCATGAACGATGGAAGATAGTGAGTAAAGTTTATCTTTCAGTCGCAGATGATCTGATTTCACATCTGATTTTATGAACATCCTGTTCATATCATCAAACAAATATCTCTGAACGCTCTAAATATTTTTATATAATCTGGCTCAAATAAAAGAGAACAGAAATTCTATTTTTGTATACATTTCAAACTGTTCAATCAAAAGTTGGTGAAAGATCCAGATCTCCCTAAATTCTTCCTGATATTTCTATGTAATCTGACTCAAATCAAAAGAAAGTAGTATAAGCAGCACGCAAGGGTTTCAATCCCATCACTTGGAAAAATAGTATCTGATATTAAACTTTGAAATCCAGAAATGTCAAAATACAATGATGTTCTGTTTGTCGGAGGAAGGAAAACTTAAATAGTATCTGATTGGCACGAGCGAATAAACTTCAAATGAAAGGAGCATACAGGGTGAACACAAATTATTAATGCTCATGAATAGTTATTCACATCGATTTATGATTTTTTGATTTGTGTGTACCTACATCTTAGAAAAATAAAATGAAAAGAAATGAAAGATGTGGAGCTCATAAAGCTCTATGAAAAGACCAATAGGTTGCCAATATTGGTATGAAAATGAAAGATTGAGATTTTTACTTCACCGGCCCCCTCAGAGGTCAAGTAATGTAATCATGCGAAAAAAATCGAGATATCGACGGAAATATCCGTTTTAAGGTCCCCCGAGACGATTGAGACCAGTTCCAGAGTGAAGTCTGTCTGCCTGTCTGTGTGTGTGTCTGTAATCTTCCACGATAACTGCGAAACCGTTCGACCTATCGAGCTGAAATTTGGTGTGTAGATACAATTCCTGCCCGAATACGACCATTGTCTGTCATCTGTCAAACGGAAGTGTCACTATTAAAAAATTACAGAAACCATATCGCCCGGAACTTGACTTGTAATATGTCATTTGGAAGCTCTTGAAAAACTGTATATAGAACAGTCAACATTATTTCTCCAAGTGACATCTGTCAAAAATTAAAAAAAAAGAATTGCTATTCAATTATTCCAAATATATCCGATGGATTAGAACTAAATTCGGCAGGGAGCAACGCAACAAAAGAATCAAATTGAGTCTACGAATGTTGAATTTTTCTCCTGAGCGTGACGGCCGCTCACCCGGGCTTTGACTAGAACGACCTGGTTTGGTGCAGAACCGTTCAATTGACTGGGGTCAAATATCTGACTTGGTCAATTATCCGGTAAATTGAATGTTGAATTGACCAATCAAACTGACTTCGTACAGCCCAAAAATGTTTTATCGATAATTTATTTCAAAATAACCCCATTCTTCCGAGTCCTGTGCCGTTCAAGTTCTGGGGTGTCCCACATCTGAATCTTTAAAATCTTTCGACAACCACCATTTTGAAACTACTGGATCGATTTGGCCTATCTTCGAACTTATCCGAGGTTATATTATTGTGCTGATTTCGTTCAATTCCGTTGAAAAATGTGGCCTCTACTTTGTTGACAAAGGACTAGGCCCATACATAAGGGGGTTTCTAGGCATCGATATAATTTGCTGAAAATTTTAGTATGTTACAACCAAGGTATATTAGATAATTCTACGCGACCACGATAGCAATTGCACCAGTTGATACAGGGTGTAATAGAAACTTTCTCTTTCTTGTCATGTAATAAGCGATTTTAATATAATAACTTGTAATGCGATTTTTAAGATCATAAGGTAAAATTGACATCTATGAAGGAATGCCTTCGTGCCACCTTATTGAAAATTTCAGTCAGCTGAGGTAGAGGTAGTTTGTAAGTTTTTTCTAATAACTCTGCTGGGGATTACCAACAAAGATATCCCATTGAAACGCTGGAATGTAAATTGCACGAAATGATTTTTCGAGAAACTTTGTTGACCCAGGGTTTCCGGTGAATATATTCCATTGAAACAGTAGAAAATGATTGCATAAAACATATTATTTGTGCCACCATAAAAAATACAAATCAGTGTCCTCATGGGGGTAGTTTATACTTACGATTTTTCGAAGAACTTTACTGACTGAAAGTATCCAGTCAAGACATTCCAATGAGACGCTGGAATATGATTGCACGAAAAATATTAGTTGTGCTACTGAACGAAAAAATTCGCAATATTCCCCTCATAAATGTGACTATCGTTGCCGAGATTGACCATTGTTTGTTTAAGTTGCATTTCATTCATATATTTTTTGATATTTAAATGATACCGGTTAATTCTGATATACAGTGCACGGCTAGATTATGGAACAAAATAGATATTTCGCATGCAATGTACTTTTGACAAAAATCCTGAAAGAGGTCAATTTTTGTTTTGAAATGCAGATTTTTGAATGTATATTCTAAAGAGGTTATGTCACTTGTTTTGACGTGGTGACGTAATCGGTAATTTTTTTAAATTGAAATAGATGTCTTGTTATACTTTATCATAAAGGTCTTCAAATACTGCATTCAATGATAATAAATAATTCGATTTATTTATACAGGATGAACAAAAATTAATATTTTATTTAAATGTTGTATTTTGTTGGATATAAAGTTAATCTCTTACTGAAATAAAATATTAATTTTGGTTCACCCTGTACAAACAAATCAAATTATTTATTATCATTGAATGCAGTATTGAAAGAAAGTTCAGATGAAGTATCACAAGACATCTATTTCAATTTATTACCGATTACGTCACCACGTCAAAACCAGTGACATAACCTAATATATCTATTGAAATCTACCAGGAAAATGGGGACGGAAACGTATTTTCCTGTTTAGGCAGGCAAATGCGTTGCCGTTCCGAAGAAAGTGGAAGTACTGAAATGTCAACATTACAGTTATTCTTGAGAATTTCACGCAACTGTCAAGAACCCAATTAAATTGCTTCTAAAACGTATCCAATGAGGTTGAAGCTTTGTTGATTATTCTCTCCTGATGCGATTATACCACGATAATACCACGAGCTCGATATCTATGGTAACTGAAATTCTGATGCATGTTTGAATATCGTTTGGCTTTCGAAATATTAGTCGGTGATTCCAACAAGAAATGGAATCCAATAGATGCGGAACTGCAACAAATGAGCAAACAAATTCGAAAATAGTATTTCAGAACTGTTCATTCTATGTTCAGAATTTCAATTGTAATGAATTGTAATTTACTATATATCTAAATGAGTTGAAATGAATAATTCTAGTTCCAATTATTAGTACCGGAAAAAAGCGAAAATTGTCAAATTCTCATACAAAATACAACCGTGTCGATGAAATTGTCCTGAATATTCTTCTCCTTCACAATTACTCGTTATCATAAAGTTTTAGGCAATACAACTCATGCTACGCACTCGTAATTGCAAATTTTATGATAACTCGTCAAGTGACGTCGCAGAATAATCGGCAATTTTATCGGCACTTGTTATATTATACATGAGAATATAATGCACGTGTCACATTAATAGTTTAGATGATGAAATAACAGAGTAGAAGATGCTATCAAATCGATGATATTTCCATTATCACCGCATGTTGACAGTCAACTGTTTCTTATGAAAATTGTAGACTGTCAGTTTGGCGTTAATGATTTCATTTTATCTCATAATGTTCATTATATTTTCTCACCAAATATAACTCCTGCAATGATTTTCTTTATACAATGTTTCCGCTTTCAATCTAATTATAGCGCTCTCTCCTCATCATGTTTTTAAACTCATCTATTTGCCCTCCTTATTGTAAATCAACCCACTACGTAGCCAAACCCAGACATTTGAATGTCGTGTGTCCTTGAACTGCAAACCGAACATTATATTGAGTTTTGGTTGCAAGTTTATGTTATGTATATTTTTTCACTCGACTTTTTCACCCATTCCCATATTTTTTTGGCTTGACCACATGTGTTAATCGATGTTCTAGCGTGTCAATTATCTCACAATTTGAACAGAACTAGGAAGCACTTATGCCATGATTTTTCAATTTTCCCCCACTGGGTATACCTCGTTCAAACCTTTGTAAGCACTTGCTTTCTATTTGGAAGGTGTATTTGGGTTCTTCATGCCATTTTGCCATATTCTTTTTCAGTTGTGGTTTATCGGTGAGCACTCGTGAAAACCGATGAAAATAAAACTCCTGATGATAATCATTGCACTTGTTATATTACCCCCAAGAATATAATTCAGGTATCACATGGTACATTTTCGACTAATATGATTGGCTGAGATGATATAACAACAGCGAATAAGAGGCTATCAAATCGATAATATTTCCATTATCGCATGTTGACCATCAACTGTTTTATTGAAAATTGTAGACTATCAGTTTGACGTTGAGAAGTTTATTTCATCTGATAATGTTCATTATATTATCTTATTCGTGCATTGATTATTCATCGGTGCTAACACTCGTTGATATCGATTATAATCATAGCACTAATTATATTGCCCTTGAGAAATATTTCGAGAAATAAATTCTCTTGACCCTTTATTTTGCGAAAACGCGACTATACGAATTTCATGAATCGAAATTCAAGAAGTCCGCAAATAATTCAATTGTGACTTGTATGGTTCATAGTCAAATAGTTTTGTCGATGAAGAATCAGTGAGGGTACATACAATCGACGAATACTCGATGCAGGAACCCGGATCATGACGACTGATGGCTGTGATTAAGTTTGGAGTGTCGTAAATTTCACTGAAATCCTGAATCGAATTTATGAAAGCGTCTGATTCGTAATAATGCCTCTAGCTTTGCTTTGTTCTGGTTCGTTCGATTTGAAATTAAAGATACAAGGCCGATTACGATATCCATTGAACCCATTTCATTTTTAGAACATAAACATTGTATACGAATAGAAACAACGTAACGTATAATTATTTATTGGCTCTTATGTTTCCTACAATTATAAAGAATGAATTAACAGATTTTCAGTGGAATAAATCGATGTCAATGATAAATGTGATTTCAGAGATCTTCATCTGAATTCAAATAGAGGATTCTTTCTGACAAAATTATTCAAAATTCAATGGCCAACATACAAGATGATTACTCACGTTTAGAACGATCATCGTCGTGAGTTTCAAGGTTTTTTACAACGCACAGTGAAGTATTTGAGGCAAAAACCTGGCCAAAAATGTAAAATTTAAAAATTGCTCAAAGTGCATTTTATCATCACTGACCAACTGGTGCGCGAATCACATCATTTCCAGGAGCATAAGTAACATCCAGGAGCTCTTAGCCTCAGTTGAAGAACAGGTTTCTTTGAGAGTGGACATGCTATTTGATTACTTCTCAGTTTTATTGTTAGTTTTGATCTATATTTTGTGTGGCATTAAGAATTGATATTTAAAAATTGATTCAGGTTCACATATTCAAGAAAGGAAAAGCTTTGTTTTAGACACGTTTTTTTCCGAACTGGAAACATTTCTCGTTGAGAGATGTTTCTACAGTATCGGAAAGTATTTATCTTGGGTATGGTGGTTTCATGAGAGCGTAAAGAATAGCCTGCTATATGTTGAGAGAACATTACAATTTCTCCTCGACTCGCTCGAGGAAGGGATATCGACGTCACGACACAGAGATAGGAGAGTCAGGGCGGTCAGCTTAGGACGTCAGTATCATACCAGCAGCAGTCGGGAGAATGTGTGCGCTGCAATGAAGAAGAATTATTGACGATAATTTCACATCAGATAATTTGAACAAATTAAACTGAATCATTAATTCAATTCAATCTGTCGGACGACAGGTAGATCAAAATATCTTTGGTGTCGTGGTGGCCGCGAAAACAAAAGAAAATTCTCAAACATAAACAAAGGCAAACGATATTTCTGTAAGACAATAAAAACAAAAAACTCATTTCTAACAGAAAAACAATTATTTCTTGGATGGGGAGAAAAAAAATATTTACAAGAAAAGACAAACCAAATTAAATATTTTGTGTACGGAATTATTTTATCAAATGTTCGAACAAACCACCAGTTTGGGCCAAACAATAGCCAAATCTATTGTACAATTCTGTTCTGGTAGCCGCAAGGATAACTGGTGTTACCTGAGCACACAACTGAATAATTTTTGCCCTTAGTTCATCTAAATTGGTGGCACTTCCGAACTCATGCCGATATACCTCCGATTTTGACATGCCCCAGAAATAAAAATCGAGAGGTGCTACATCTGGTGATCGAGGTGGCCAGTTGATTGTACCTCGCGTACAAATAAACCGATCGGGAAATAATTGTTTCAAAAATGTAACCACCGTGCCTGCATTGTGGGCAAGACAACCATCAGGTTGAAACCACATGTCGTTGAAGTAAATCGGAAATGCGCGAACTGCAGGAATAATTTGATTTTGCAAAAGTTGCAAAAATTTTGCTGCATTTGAATTCCCTTCAATAAAAAATGGGCCTATGACATGATCGCCTAAAAGTCCCGTCCACACATTTAATTTGCTTGGGTACTGTGTCCTCACAGCAATACTGAAATGTTTATTTTTACGAGACCAATAACGTCTACGGATGGGTTTTGTTCTCGATTCATCGATAAATAACACCTTTTTTAGAAAGTCATCATTTACACGAAATGCCCTATTGCATTTTCCGACCATCGTTTCACAAAACTCCATACGTCTGAAATGTTCTCCAGGCAAAAGTTCTTGTGTGGTCTTGACTTTGAAACAATGATAACCGTTTCTCTTCAAAATATTCCTTACAGTTCTTTCATTCAAATTCACTCCGTCGGCGATCTGTCTACTCCAACAAGGTGCCGTTTCCCCCAATGCACACACCTGTTTCTCTTATTTCCCGTTCCTTGGGTATTTGTCTAGGATGCGGTGGTGGATTTGTGGGACAATATTTTTTGCAATGTGCTGCCACACACCCAAAATTCTGAAATTTATTAATAATTGAAAGGACAGTCGCTTCCTTAGGTACAGGTCTATCTGCAAAAGCCACTATGAATAGATTTCTAGTATCTTGTGCAGAATTACCCCCAAAGTACCACTTAACGATCTGTAATTTCTCTGCGGTTGTGTTAATAGGCGGCATGTTTCAAAAGGTAATAATTGTCACGGTCCTTTTTTTTCGCAACCACGGCTCGGCAAGAATGAGTCGAGTCGCTGTGCGCTGTGTCGCATTGCCACGTGGTCAGTTAATGCGTCGGGTGGGGTTACAGGAGGGGCGCACAGCAGTGCGTCTCTCTTGTTTATGTGGTATTATCATATCATTGCGTTCCTTGTTGCTCGTGTAGATTTCTGTCTATACCCCAGATACATTGTTTCCGATACTGTATAATTTCAATGAATAACTTTTGATGCACAAGGACAATAAGCTTGGTGAATTAAATATGATTTATGTGATTTGAATGCTCTACTCTTTCTTACAAAATGTACTTGTGTGACTTGTCTGATATCACCATTTAAATCTTTTATAAGAATTAATGATTTTTTTTTTCCTATTATCATTCGTTTATGTCAATCAGATACTATTTGAGTTTCCCTTCCGCCGACAAATAGAACATTGTAATTTGGCATTTCTGGATTTCATAGTTAAATATTATATATTATTTTTTTAAGTGGCATAAGGATTGAAACACAAATAGTACTGTCTATATCCTTGTGTGCTGGTTATTCTTCTTTCTCTTGATTTGAGTCAGAAAAATATTAGGAAGAATTCAGGGAGATTTATACAAAAATAGAATTTCTGTTTGATTTGAGCCAGATTACATAGAAATATTGAAAGCATTCAGATAGATTTGAACCTTTCTCCAATTTTTTACTGTAGATTTGGAGGTTAATAGAAAAACAGAAATGTCATTTGTGTTTTCGAGTGAATAAATGTCCTATTTGTTCTGACACATTATTCGTTATCTTGATTGATTTCATTTTCAGAATCGATAATTAAATTCTAAAATCTAGTAGTAAAACAATTTAAACTTGTTGTTACTCACCTCTGAATGTAAATATATTGTCATGCCAACGAGTATGACATATTACATTCAGAAAAAAAGGTTGTTAACCGGACCCTATAGAAAGATGAGAAATCAAGAACTTCAAAATATTCCCAGATCAACTTGATTAATCAAGTATTCTTTGATGAGTTCCTTTCATCGAAGATCAAACAAGTAATTTGATATAGTCCCCGTTTTATTCAATTACCTATTGATTATCCCCAATTAAATTATATATCTATTATAGTACTAGGTACTTACTTTGCATGTTTAAAATGTAACATTGTGATTTAGTATTATATCCTTCTGAAGATTCTATTGTGTAGCAAACAAAACACGTGACAAGATTTTATGAAACCAAATGAGTGAACACAATCTAGTGAAGTATCTATCATTTACTTTTATTCAATTGAAATTTCATGCATACAGGGTGTCAATTTGAAAACTTCCCACCCTTAATATCTCCCTTCCAGTAAATAATATGAGTAATCGAAAATACAGGTCAATTTTATTTTCAAGGGGGCACTTTCTACCAATATTTTTAGCCCTTGTGGTCCAACCCCCCTAGGAGGGGTAGATGTTACCCTTAGGGACTTAAATGGGAAGGGGGTCAAGTGACACATTATTTTAAAGATCGTTTAATTCTCTTTCCAATGGTACCCTGACTGATTATCATTTGATGAGCAGGTTCCGAAAAATAGCGGTCTAAACTTACAGAAGTAATTAGAACTTGCCTGCACTGAGATGCATTATTGTATTAACCCTCCTTTTAATAGAAATGGTTAGGAGAGTAGGTGGCACCGTTCCAACCCTTGAATAACAGGAATAAATCTATTCTACACGTGTGATTTTTATTTGTTGGCTTTTACAAAAAAAACCTTTGAGCTTGCGAGAAAGAAATTTCAAACATGGGATCTACTTACGCCTATCTTATAAACTGTTCAAAATGTTGTCCATTTTCCTCTAAACAGTAGTAAAGTCTGTTTTCGAACTACTCTCTAACATTTCGGAAAACTTCACCGGGAATTGACCGGCATGCTACTGTAATTCGTCTTTTAAATTAATCAAAATCAGCATCAGGTTGTGTTTTATAAACAACAGATTTAAGATGTCCCCAAAGGTAGAAATCTGAGGGAGTTGAATCCGGTGATTTCGGAGGCCATTCAACAGATCCCCTTCTGCCAATCCATCTATCCGGGAATCTCTCGTTCAACCATTGTCGGACGGGAAGAAAATAATGAGGTGGAGCACCATCCTGCTGGAAATGTAACGGATCCTCCTGCAAAAGTACATTATCTTCTACATCAGTTTGAGTTTCTAGCACGTGAGTTATAAGAGGATCGTTAGTCTCTTCGAGCATATCAAGGTACAGTTTGCCAGTCAAGTTTTCTTCAAGAAATAAAAGACCAATAATGGCATTTTCAAGAATACCAGCCCAAACATTGAATTTTTGTGGGTGTTGTGTATGTCCTTATCGAAAAGTATGCGGATTTTCGTCACTCCAATAGCAACAATTTTGTCTACTAACATTGCCATTCGAAAAAAATGAGGACTCATCGCTGAAACAGATGTTTAACAAAATATTAGGGATGGCATTGACTCGATGAGACATGGCTTCACAAAATTCTATTCTTCTATCATAATCATACTCATGGAGCTCTTGAAGAATATGCATTTTATATGGATGAAATTTATGCATTTTCAGTGCTTTTTTTAAAGTCTCGCGTGACATTCCTGTCTGTTCTGCTACTGATCGTAAGGAGCTAGTGGGCTTTGCAGCAAATGTTCCCAAAACTCCAATTTGAGCTTTTTCATTTTGTACTCTGGGGTTATTTCTTTTTTCATTTTTCACCGAACCAGTTTCATAAAACTTTGTCACCAAATCAAGCACATACCGGTGACTTACATTACAATTTGGATTTATTTCATTAAAAAGAAATGCCGCCCTCGTGCGCACTTTCCAACCTCTCTATAAATTAAAATCATTTAAATTCTTCCTTGAAGAATGTAAACCATTCTCACACTTTTATACACTTATTTAAGTTATCACAGCCCAACGAGTAAAACTGCATTAACAATACTTCCAAATTTGCTGACGAAGTTTTGCTTGGAAACAGAAGCTTTTTACAGCAGCAGTAGCAAAAAATTAACGATATTTGTGGAATTCCAGCGATGAGAGTCAAAAATCCAGCATTTAATAAACGCAGCTTACCTACCATGTACATTTCACTATTAGATTACTTTTTGATGTACATTTTTTGGAGATAATGGCTAATGTTGCCCCTAATAAAGGGTTGGAACGGTACTACCTAATCTTCTTACCAGTTCTATTAAAATGAGATTCAATACAATAATTTTTGTTTGAATCATAAACTGAAAACCATGCAGGCAAGTGTAACGAATTTTTCGTTACTTCCTTATACATAACCAATTTCTCATAATGTTTCCGGTTATCCTTGCGGTCGTACGGGTCAGTAGTCACTGCTCAGATCTCAGATCGACTTTTGACAGTGTGACCGTGACATTTCATTTTCGTGTCGATCGGATTTATCGAGCGCGTGGTTTTTCCAAGTGTTTTTAAATAGAGAAAAACCCGAGAATGTTTTTTTTTTTTAAAACAGAGAATTGGTGATTTGTTCGAACCGAAGGAATAATCGATCTCTTTCTTGATTGGAACGTCGAGCTAGGCAGGTGGACTGAGTGAATTGATTTTGGTTTGTACGATCTATAAGTTAAATAAGTTTCACTGCTGTAGTTTAGTTGAGTAATATTATTCTCTTTATCTTCCAATGAATGTTGTAGCTGATTAGCATTTTCTTCTTTTCCCTTATGCTGGTAATATTAGAATTCTTGGATATACCGCATGGTAATTTTTGAAGGTTAAATATATATATTTCGGCCATTTTGACAAATCATTCAAAGTACCTATATATTGTGGCTAACGTAACATCTGTTCCGAATATTGGGAACTGATTTTTTTCATTGGAAATCAGTTCTACGCTTTTGCATTTTTTAGGTACCAGTTAATTGGTAATTTCAAATGGACTAGAGCTTACTTACCTCACACGACCAGTGGATTGTTCCAAGGATTCCGATTGAAGTGGAGGGCGTATTCGATTGTTCTGGGACAGTTTGGAGTGACTAATAGGACGGCTCTCTGGTAAGCAATTTTTTTTATTTCATAACTATATGTTTATGAGAGTAATTTTCTTTTCTCATGAGAAAGAATTGCTTACAGAGAGAGTTGTACCTCTGGCCTAACGGTCTCAGAACACTCGATTCGATTCAATATATGCCTCCAGCGTAAAGTTGATTTCCGTTAAATAAATTTCTTATATCTATTACTCCATTCAATTCCCAGTGTAGCTTATTTGATTTTTGATCGTTGCAGAGTCAATTCACTTCAGTTACTACCTTGTCGCCAAGAGCAGGGAGATTCACAAATTTTTTTGAGAATTACCTGTTTATCGATTTGAAAAGGGAATTGCCGCCCTATTTCAAAATTATCTTTATCTAAGAGAGTTGTGCCCACTGAAAGACGTGTGTCTCTCTCTTCTTATCTTGGCTGAAGAGTATACTTTTACTCTGACTATTATCTTGGTTCAGAAACCCTATATTTTTGTAGCTTACTAGAATATTTTGGTTATAACGCTATATTTTCCTTTGGCACTTGCTTTAAACTAGTATATTTTTGCACTGGCAACATTTAAATATTTTGCTTTGAAATAGTAGATTTTTTCTCTGGCAATTTTATAGTGTTTTGCTTTAAAATACTATATTTTTTCTCTGGTAAAATTTCAAGGAAATTTTTATATTTCGTTTGGAATACCTTTCCTCATTAAATTTTTTTACCCTTCGGATAAATAGAATCACCTTGTCAAAACTTACTTGTTTCAAAACTTAACTGAATTTGAACATAACGTTTTGGGTGAGGTTTGTTTTGTTTGGTTTTTAAATTTTGTTCATTTTTAATATTTTTTTAAATTATTAAAGTTAACTTGTAAATTAACTCCAGAATAGCAGATTGGATTGCTATTTATTACTTTGTTCTTTCACTGTAACTTTCCAGTCTTTTATATAGACTGAGATTTTTATTGTATGCTATCATTTGCAGCTATCTTTCGACTCTCGATTAAAATTTGAAACATAAAACTTGAGGTTCAAAGGATATCCTTAGTTCTCCCCTTTTTGTACATATATTGATTCCTATCATCTTCTTCGCATGATATATACCACGGAGGGAACCCATCTACGGAGACGGAAGGACTAGTAGCCTGGGACGTCTTACAGCACATCAATATCAGCACTGGTCCGTGAAGAGCATCTAAATTCACGCCGATAAGGGGGTCTAACACCAACTATAGAACCACCCACGACCATCTTCATCGTAACCGCTGAAACCAAGTTCCTCCTAGAACCGCTGAGACCAGCTTCAAGAAACTAGCCTTCATCTCTCTCACTCAAGAACTCCGAAGGTATATTCGTGGCACCAACAACTGGAGGAATCATAGTTGTAAATGTTCGAGTTTTGATCAGAGTCTAAAATACTGGTTTTTTAATGTAATTTTTCAATTCTTTCTAAGAGAAGTTCAATACTCTTCTAATATTTGTTTCAATACTCTTCTAGTATTTGTTAACATTTGTTTATATATCTTGTCTAATCATTTTAATTCCATCTGGAATAAATTTGTTAAGTTGATTTATTGCATATTTATTTGCCTTCCCATACAAGCTAGGTAACATTTATTTAATTTTGTTTATCTTTGACTTTGTCTTCAGCAAGTCTGGCGCCCAACTCTTGAACTAGTCAAGTAAATTAATGTATAATTTTTTTAGTGGCCAAATTTGATTAACTAGGAAAAGTCATTAATTGAACCTTACTCACGGCCTAACCGTATCCATCTGAGCAGCCTATCGGCCAAGTGATTTCACCTTCTTAAATTTGAATCATATAATTCAAAATCTGGGGTTCAGTAGTAAGGGGTGTTGCACAAGTTCAAATTACTTCTGTAAATTTAGAACGCTATTTTTCAGAACCTGCTCATCAAAACATAATAAGTCAGGGTACCATTGGGAATAGAATTGAACGCCCATCAAAATGATGTGCCCTTGACTCTCCCTTCCCATTTAAGATTCTAAAGGTGACATCTACCCTCTCAAGGGTTGACGACGAGTGCTACAAATATTCATTGAAAGTGTCCCCTTGGAAATAAATTTGATCTCTTTTTCGATTCTTCATATTATTCACTGGAAGGAAGTTATTAAGGGTGGGAAGTTTTAAAATTGACACCCTGTTTACCAGTTTTGTCACTATGACAGCGGTAAAAGTTTGCCTAAACTTTGCCAGCGACAAAAGGAACCTTATTTTCAAACGGTACAATTCCTAGTATATCTGGCTCATGTAAAAAAAATCGCATAGGCCACAGTGCAATTGTCAGTTTGACAGCGGCAAAAGTTAGCTGCATGTTTTACAGCGATAAATGCACTAGTGGTTTTTTTTACGTATTCATTTGTTTATCAATTATCGCGGTGTTGGTTGCCAAAATAAATAGTTTGACATTTTTTGTCAACAACTTATTGAATTTCTAAAAGCACTAACAATGTGTCGATTCGGTGAGTCTACGAACGCCGAAATTAGTCAAATTGTTAATACCTTGTATGCCCACTAATACGTTTTGCCATGCCAGATATTTCCATCGAGAAATTAAATGTTATATTGCAAGATTGGGCATTTGATATGCGAAAGGCAACGGAGAAGACTACAAAGAAGCGGTAGTTAAAACAATTTGGAAAACCACCGCTAAAATGCTACAAAGTAAATTTTATAACGAATTCAATATTGTATTTGACTCTTTCACCGACGTTCAGTTCAATTCATCACGAGCTGCACGTGAGCCAAAGTAAAATTCCACAAGCACAACCCGAAGAGAAAAATCTAGTGCATCAGCTCTTAATGAATCAGAAATATTTGCAATGGCCAGATTATATGACAAAATGAACCGGAAGGACTTAAAAAAATTATATCACATTTTGGCGTTTGAATTAGCGTGGAGGAGAAGCAAGCTTACTGGAAACCACTTATTTCGTATCTGAAATTAAAATAATGGAAAAAACTGGCGTATCGAGTATAATCCCTATTTTTCAAAAGAGACAAGGTTTTTAAAAACAATGAATTATGTGACAAAATGGATTACCCTACTTTTTTAAAAAGATATATAATATATTGCCTAATACGTTTATTTAAAAAGATAATGGAAAAACGAACTTTATAACATTGGACACAGTTTTTTCTTCCCAAAGCCCTTTTGCAAGAAGAAAAAATTCAAAGGTTGGTATAAGAATTGCCGATTAAATTAATAAATTTCCAAATGGACTAAATGCTCAGCACAACGTATTGGTATAGATGTCAAACGTGTCAAAATTACAAATCCTCAAATTGAGCGGAGAAGTTAGCGAATTAAGTAAAAGCGGATTGGAGAACAAGCTCTAATAAAAAATAACAGGACACAGCAATTCATCATCAATAAAACCATACTTAAAAGGTTGACAAAGGTATCATTCGGCATTATTCAATCGATTCATTTGGAAAAAACAAAAACTTCAACATCTATTACAGAAATGATTGGCGCTGTACCCGGAGCATCATATTCTAGTATGAATTTCAATAACTGCGTTTTTAATAATTGTCATTCAAATAAAATGCATTTATTTTTAATGTTTCATAAATAAAGTTTGCATCGATATGTTCTAAATTTCTTATTCATTAAATTGTTCTGCCGAATTACCCCGATGTTTTTATTGATATCAGTAAATTTGTATTTTGTTGAAATTCTAAACTGTTTCCTTTATAATTTGACTCAAAAATGTCAACCGAAAACGCTCCACCTGCGATCGCGTTTTTGGTAAAGTTTTTTCATCTAAGTGCTAGGCAACATTTTTCTATTAAACAACCCCAAATTCACCCGATAAAAAAACAAACCCTCGTCAATTATAAGTGATATAACCATGGACGATTTATACGTTCATGGATATACAACCAAATCGTAAACAAAAATGGGGGAAAAACTTATGGTTTTATTTTTAATTTTTTTTTTGCCTCAGTTCATTCCTTAAAAATTACATTTTGTTAAAATAATTTATTAAATCCAAAATTTCGTCAAAAATTCAAGTTTGAGAGTGCTCCTCATTTCAAACTGATTTGTTTTTTCTTCCCTCAAAAAAAAAGGCCAGTTGGGGTTTGAAAAATTATTTATTCTACTTTTTTCTTACAACCCCAAAAAAAACAACCCCCAATGTGATGATCAGTAACAATTGAAAATACTATGAATATTAGTACAACAAATAAACGAAGGCAGATTAAATTATAGTTGACAGTTCAAGCAACTAGCGGTAAAAAATTGAACTGTGTTAAGAACGATGCGTATCCATCAGAGGCGCTAGAAGAACGTTTTGAATGTATGAAAAATTGGCGTTTTCAATTTCAAATTATTAAGAACATTAATTTTAAGTTTGTTGCTCAGCTTCCAGGTGGTAAACTTCAAGTGCAAAAACAAAATAATCTAGAAAGAACATGCGTATCAGAAAATCATTCATCCGCAAAAATTTTTATTTGGGGGACTTGAATCGAAATTAAACAGAGATTCACAACAAGTGCCGGGGAAAACTTAATTTTAGTACATCAAATTTGGGGGAATTTATGCTGTTTTATATGGAAAAAAAACTAAATCGTGAAAAAAAGTCCAAGAAGAGTAAACTTCATTTTATTTCATTTAACATTAAGAGAATGATGGTGAAGATTACAAAGAGTGCAGTTGGGGATTTAGTACACTCAAAAAAAAAAAGAAAGGGACTTTTAAGATTATAAAAAGGATTTTCAACCAATGTTTTAAAAACCTTTACTTTCCCCCGAAATTGAAATAGTTTTACTTTTTTTGTTGATTCAGTGACTTTAAATTTCCCAAAATGTAAACTAAATATTTTTCATTAAATTTTTACCGAATTACACTCAAGTTTTTTTATCGAATTAAACTTAACATTTATAAATTTAAGTTTCCTTGCCTTTGGAATTAACAAAAAATGCCAGAAAACATTATCGTCCAGGACTTTCAGAGGCAGATGTCAAGTTCACTTCGAAAAAAAAAGCTCTCGGCAATTAGAAGGACAATTTTTTTGGTATTTTTATAACTAAAAATCAACTGGCAACCTTTAATTTTACCGGAAAACGGTTTTAAAAATTTTCCCATAAAATTTAAAAAATTTTCTCAAAGGGAATACTCAAAAATTAGAAGTTTTTTCCCAATAACATATTTGAAAAAAATTTTATGCCCCATCACAAAAATTTTTTTCATTATACAACAATAAAGGGCATATGAATGGTAATGGAGAACTCTTCCCAATGCACATCAGCACTAAAAAGAGTTGTTTGCTACAATAACGAAATAATTTAAAAAAATTTTCCCTATTAAATTTAAACATTAAAATTTTTTTTGACGGGAAATTAATATTGTATGTTAATTTGGATTACCTAACCCATGAATCCATTCGTAAATTATATTCGAATGAGCCATTAATATGAAATATATCATTTAAATTTGTTTTTTGCAAATGTGGCAATAACCAGGGGGTTTTTTTTTCAACAACCAAAACTGTGTAACTTTGAATGAACCTTTGAATTTCAATAAAACCTGGTCTAATAAATATTTATCCATATCAATGGAGGTGGATGTGGGGAATTTTCCGAATAAGGACAAAAGGAAATTTTTCCTTGGGCAATCAAGAGATCAATTAACTAGATTTTTTGTAAATAGAAAGGATGTTCATAAAATAAATTTTTTCTTTTGAGTTAGGGTCTTTTTTAGAATATCTATCAGATGTAGTTCAATGTCCAGGTGGCTTTAGGGAAGGTTTTTTTCTGTTAAATTCACAAAATAACTTCATTTTTTTTTGGATTTTCAATTCACAGAAAAATTTTTTTCAATATCCCAAATTTAGAATGTTTCCCTTTTTAACATTAATTAACTAACATACCCTTCGTTGGAAAAATTTTTGGGGGGACCCAAATGGGTTTCGACCCGTCCTTAATGTAAGAACCTGCTGAACGATTCAGTTGACTGGCATTGTTCAAAAAAATTTTAGTTAACCCGTTGAAGCCAATCTCACTATTATCTATTGAAGAAATTGGTCCGGGAAAATCGAAATTTGACGTCCGAGCACGTTTTTCCTTTTAATCACCCTCAAAACCTCAATTATATTTTTTTTTCCAACTCTCTGATATTCAAATGGAGACGTGATTTTGGTAAGTATTATTTTCCCCCTTAAAAAGCCATTGGCCCCAAGTATTTGCAAAAATAAAAATAATTTTGAATAATCTTTTTTTACCCAAAGATTCCAATAGTGCTGGGCGGGGATTTCAATATTAATTCAATGACTGCCAACGAAAAAGATAACTTTTACGATTACCCAAACTTATAACCTCAAACCCAGGATGAAGTCCCAACCGTATAAATTCAACCACCCAATCAATACTGGGTCAAGTAACACCAACCTTCCAGTATTGGAAAGTGGTATGTCCATGACAAAATATATTGACCACGCAGGGCCTTTTTGCACTGGGGGGAACGAGTGGAACCAAAAAAA